>LPNX011034289.1:0-21170 GCA_001517045.1 Pseudotsuga menziesii | reverse complement strand
AACACCCCCTATATCTATCTATCACACTCTCAACACCCCTAATCTTCCCCCCTCTCTCTCTATCACACTCTCAACACCTCTAATCCCCCTCTCTTCCCCTAATACCCCTCCTACTCTCCTTATCCATAACCACCCCTTCTATCCCTCTCTCTCTCTACTACTTCCCCTACCCATAACCCCGTATCTATCTCTCTTCATCTATCCNTACCACTTAAAACTCCCCCTCCCCCTACCACTTACAACTCCCCATATCCCTCTCTCTCTCTACCCCCACCCTATACCCCCCTCTCTCTAACTGCCCTAATCCTCCCTAAACCCCCACCCCAATATCTATATCTTTCTCTCCCTCAACCCCCCTTCTCCCTCGCACCCCTAATCACCCACACCCTCCCCCACCTTATGCCCAAGAAATAATATTTTTAAGGATCCATACTTATTTAAAAGTGTATAAATCTTGGTGAATCTTATCAATTCTTAAAATGTCAACTATAAAATATTTGGTGATACTTTTGTAAAAATATTTCAATTTCTAAGGATTTTATACAGTTTATATAATAATCTGACAATTGTCAAAGTGAAAAAATTTTACCTCGTCAAAACTGGGTGAAACATGGCTTCAAAAAATGCAAATTAACGAAGCTTTTTGTTTAAACATGGAAAAATACCCCAAGGATTAAATTTTGCCCCTAAAATTTTCCTTGCTCCCTGATTCTATCTTTATCTCTCTCTCACCCCTATACTCCTCTACCTACCCCTCCCCTCTCTCTCTCCCCAACCCCTAATCCTCCTAAACCCCTCTTAACTATTTTGCGTAAGGAAAATTCAATTTTACTAATATCGCGCTAGCATTTTAACGCTACAAAGTGCGTGCACTTTTTTTAAATAAATATCATGCACACATTATGTAAAAGCAAAACATGCATGTGTTTTTATAACACTAAATTTCTTATTCAAGAAAGTAAATTTGAATTTAAAAGGAACATGCTCATGTTCCTTACCACCTAAACTGAGCCTCCTCACGTGTTCCAATGGCATCCCTATTCCTATGTGTCTACTTCGAAGTTAGCTTTAGGTTAACCAAACCTCTTCTATGGAATATGGTAAACCATAGCTAATTGGGCATTTGATCCATTTTCTCAATAGGTTTGTGTTTTACTAGTCATTACAATGTGCTACACAATATTGTTTTATGAAATTTAGACATAGATAGCATTTTTTCTACAAATTCCAAATATATAATTTTTTAAAATTTTATTTTTTCCTATTTTTCTTATGTCATTACTCCTTAACTCAAAACACACTATCAATGTTTCTTCCATAACTTTTTTCATTTCTCAAGCAATTAAAATAAAAAAATCATATGCTACACTACTAGACATTGACTTCTACATGCTATAAAAAAAACATTTCATGATCATTGCATTAAGACCTTCAAAATTGGGAGCCACAATTGACATATTGTTTTCGAGGTTTGGTCACTTAGATAATTGAAAAAATCTACTAAAATTATTTTATAAAAATAGTTATGCACTAGAGTTATTTGTTCTCTATATGTCTACTGGTTTTTGTAGGTTGATTCCATCATTTAGGTACTCAAAGGCAGGACCCACAAAGACATATATCTTATCGTTTTCCAAAAAATAAAATGTATATGTTAGAAATATCAAACTTGGGATAGTTATGAACATTTTCAATGAATAAGATAAAATTTATATATTCATAACATTATTCAATTTCTTACATTTCATCTTTTTTACTCAAAGCAAGATTTATTGTGTAAGTGTCTCAAAATATCCATGTAAGTTGAGGGATACCTATTTTTTCAGTTTTCTATTGCATCTAACGCATTAAAAGAGACTCTCATTAGCTCACACCATCCCTAACATGTTTTGTACCATTGTGGCACCTTTGGGTGAAGAGGGTTGTGTAGGGAGGTTATGGATAAATCCCTTGGAGAAAACATGATATGGATAACTAGTATTCTTCTCAAAAGAATTTAATTTTGGTAGGCCTTAAGGGGAACACATGAGTGGGCCACAATTCACATATGTGTGTAGGTAGTTCTATGTATATCCTCCCTACTCCACCACTATATATAGGTGCCCCATAAGATAGAGCTAAATAAATATCTTGGTGGACCTTAAAGAGACACGAGATTAGGCTTTGATCCACCTATGTGTAAACATCAAAAGTGTTATGCATGCCTCACACTTTCAAAAACTACATTTGGAAATCTTCCCTATATAATTCCATACCATCAAAACATTGTCTATTTTGAATTTGAATAATGGAATTTCATATCTAATAGCAATTTTGGACATTAATGATGGTGGTAATGCTTCTAGTGATAACAAGACGAGCTGCTAAGACATGTAAGTCCCTACCAAAAGTGAAAAAGTTTGGATTGATTTTCTTAGAATATATATGATAATACTTTTCGAACGATGATAATTAAGTAAGCAAAATAAATAGGATCGCCAAGAGTTATTTGAAATAATTATGATAATTACTACTTTATGTGGTGGCAGAACTCAATTCCAAAGATTTTCGATTTTTGACCTATCACTGCTGCTGGGAAGAACTAGGGATTCATATTTTTCAAGGTTTCATCTCCAAGTTCAGAAAAAACAAGATATAGTATAGCTCGCCTTGGGGAGGCACAAATTTTCCACCATTTATCCCTACAAGTGATCTGAGCTAAAAAATTAGGGTTTTACCATCAAACCCTAGGTCATCTTGAAGGAGGTTCCAGACGAAGTCCTCAAATTGGTAAGTACTACTTCCTATATTTTCATTTGAGGTTATCATTCCTTGAATATGACAAAAAAAACAAATCTTGATGAAAATATTGAAGGAGCAAGAATTTCAGAGCATGGAAGTACATAATCGTGCTTATCCTTAAAGAGAATGACCTAGAAAGCTACATCAAAGAAGAGGTCAAAGATCCAGAGGGAGATGAAGCAAAAACCAAGCACAAGAAGAACATGATCAAAGCCAAAAGGATCATTTGATTCCTCAAGTATCGTTAAAGAACACACCAAAAGAAATGTTCGATTCTTTGACAAGTCTATTTGAAGGAAAAACATTAACAAAAGAATGACCTTGATAAATCAACTCAAAGGAGTGAAGATTAAAAAATGAGAAACTATGCAGTCATACTTCACAAGAGTATCTCAAATCAAAGAACAAATTGGAGGCTATCGATGACATGGTGGAGGAAACAGAAGTTGTGGTGACCACCTTAAATAGTCTCCCAAGGGATTGGGAATCTTTCATTAGAGGTATATGTCCTAGGAGAAAGATTACCAAGTTCAACAAACTTTGGGAAGAGTGTGCCCATGAATAATGAAGGATAACCAACAAAGAAGAGAAGATAAATGATGATGAAGATCAAGCCTTGGCATCCCATGCAATGAAAGGGTCAAATAAGAGAAAGGTTTGTGATAATTTTCCCAGAAGAAATCAAAAGTTTCAAAGGAACTCAAGACCAAAAAAATACTACACATCCTTTGAATGCTTCACATGTCATAAGATGGGACACTTTGCAAGAAATTTTCCACTCAAAGAAGAACAAATCAATAAAAAGTTACAGGCTCATGTAGCTGAAGAAAATGAACCAGTTGAAGAAATGAACAATGAAGATGAAGACTCTACTAAAGAATATGTTTTGATATCAGCTCTTACTGGATCGAGCTCACATGGAAGTGACACCTGGCTCGTAGATAGCGGAGCTTCCAGACATATGACAGGATATAAAGACTCATTTCAATGCCTTGTCCAGAAAGACTCACCCTACAAAGTAAAGCTTGGAGATGACTACCAATATCCCATCAAAGGAATGGGAGATTCCTCTTACAAGTTGAACTCAGGAAAGTCTATGAAGATGAAGGAAGTCCTATATGTTCCAGGATTAAAGAAGAATCTACTTTATATATCATCTCTAGATAAGAAGGGATTCAGAGTTGATTTTATAGATGGAGAAGTACTTATGTGGCCAAAGGGAAAAACAATAGATGATGTAGTTGTGATTGGTGTAGAAGAAGGAGGACTTTAAAAGTTAAAAGGACATACTAACTCAACCCTAACAACGAGTACAATCAACCCATGTGAATTACGACACATAAGACTTGCTCATGTGAACTACAAAGCACTACCAATTATGAGCAAGGTTGTCACGTTTACCAGAAATTAAATTCAATCATGAAGGAGTTTGCAAAGGAGGTGCTCAAGGGGAGAACACCAAGAACCCGTCTCGAAGCAACTATAGTAAAGAAAAAGGAATCTTGGATATTTTTCATTCAAATGTATGCGGTCCAATTTCAGCCACTTCACTAAGCAGGTATGTGTATTATGTTTCTTTTATAGATGACTACTCCCACAATACTTGGATTTACTTCCAGAAAGGAAAAGATGAAGTATTTGAAAGATTCAAAGAATTCAAGGCTCTTGTGGAAAACTTATCTAAAAATAAGATCAATAGCTTGAGGTCCGACAATGGAGGAGAATTCACTTCCAATGAATTCAAATATTTCTGCAAGGAATCTAGGATTAAGAGGGAGCTCACCATACCCTATAATCCTCAACCGAATGGAGTAGCATAAAGAAATAATAGAACCATTATGGAAGTTGTGAAAGCCATGGTTCATGACCAAGACTTACCCATGCACCTATGGGTTGAAGCAACTAGAACCATAGTATATGTTCAAAACATAATTTCTCATAGTGCTCTTGGGAACAAAACTCCGGAAGAGATGTTTATCAGGAAGAAGCTTGAAGTCAACCACCTAAATATTTTTTGTTGTCATGTGTTTATACATGTTCCCAAGGAGAAAATAACAAAATTGGACCCTTCCAGAAAGAAGGGATATTTGTTGGATACAGTGATCAATCGAAAGGTTATAGAGTATACACTACGAGTCATCACCGGATCAAGATCAACCAAGATGTTATCTTTGATGACGATGCAGCTTTCAGTAAGCCTAGAAAGAACCATACTAATGAATATCAAGAAGAAAAACATGAATCTCTTAGAATTGAAGAAACCTACATAATCCCAATCCGTAATGTTGAAGAAGAATAGATACCAAAAGACCATGATATGACAGAGCCTCAAAGGCCTATGGATATACCTCAGAAGATGATCTCACAAAAAGAAGACCAGCTTGGGCTCGTGATGTTATTCAGGGTGCAGAAAATTATGGAGCTCCAGAAGGAAGCAAGAGACCAAGGACCCACTCCAACTATGTGGCCTTGATGTGTAATCTTATTGATGAAAAACCTACTTGTTTTGAAGAGGATACAAATAAGAAGGAATGGATGGATGCAATGCTCAAAGAATACCAATTGATCATAAATAATGATGTTTGGGATGTAGTTCCAAGACCAAAGAGAAGTAAATTGTTTCTTCAAAATGGATATTCAAGGAAAAACACTCGGCAGATGTAAGTATTGACAAGTAAAAGGTAATATGCGTAGCTCGATGATTCTCACATAATTAAAGAATTGATTATGAAGAAAATTTTGCACTAGTAGCAAGATATACCTCAATCATAATCGTTCTTGCCTTGGCGACCAAGATGAAATTGAGGCTACACCAAATGGATGTAAATACGACATTTATAAATGGTGTGATAGAAGAAGAAGTATACATTGAACAACCTCCAAGTTTTGAAACCCATGACAGGAACTCACATGTATGCAGATGAAAGAAAGCACTATATGGGTTAAAGCAAGCACCCAGAGCGTGGTATGGAAGAATTGATGGATTTTTTATGAGCTTGGGAGTTACCAAGAGTAAAACAGATTCCAGATTATACTATAAGGTTTTCGATGAAGGTCTCATGACTCTATTGATATATGTTGATAATATATTCCTGACAGGTGAAGAGAATCTTATTGATGAATGCAAGAAGAATCTTGTTGCAACATTCGAAATGAAAGATCTTAGCATGATGTATTATTTTCTCGGTCTTGAAGTATGGAAGTTCCCAGATGAGATTTTCCAAAACCAAGGAAAATATGTTGTTGAAGTACTAAAGATATTTGGGATTCTAGATTGCAAAGATATGAACACTTCGATGGTGACAAACTTGAAGCTGTTGAATGATGATTCCTAAAATACAGTCGATGTTACATTATACCGACATATTATTGGCTCTCTGATGTATTTGACGAATACTCAACGATATATATGTTTTGTTGTAAACACACTAAGTTAGTATATGGTGGAGCCCCAACATGTTCACTTGGTTCAACAAAACATGGGATAAGGTACCTTAAGAGTACACTAGATTGTGTCCTCATATATGCAGCGGATGGTAAGATTAGACTTCATGCTGTAGTCCGTAAGGACCACCCTCAAAAGAGGGAGTGATGATGTGGATGTGGTAGTGGTTCCTATTGTAGTGGTGTGGTAACTCAATATAGGATTGGTATATTAGCCTGGTAAGGCCTAGTTGATCTCATTGGGATTGGTATATTGATACTAACAAGGCTTGGTTGATAATAGGGGGATTAGTATGTCTGGATAGGCTTGTTTGTCCTGAAATGGTTAGTAAGTCAGACAAGGTTTGTTTGGTCTCCAGGTAGATCAGTATGTCTAGATAGGCTTGTTTGGTTTGAAAAGATTAGTAATCCAGATAAGTCCATTTGGGTCTACTAGAGTTCCCACCATGATGTTGCTTCTGCTGATTCCAACACTTTGTGTTGATGATGTGGTTGTGGTTCCAACACTCTGTGTTGATGATGTGGTTGTGGTTCCAACACTTTTTATTGATGATGTTGATGTGGTTGTGGTTCCAACACTTTGTGTTGATGATGTTGATGTGGTTGTGGTTACAACACTCTGTGATGATGATGTGGTTGTGGTTTCGTCACTTTTTTTTATGATGTTGATGTGGTTGTGGTCCCAACACTTTTTACTAATGACGTTGGCGTGGTTGTGGTCCCAACACTTTGTGCTGATGATGTGGTTGTGGTCTAAGCATTTTGTGATGATAATAATGTTGATATGGTTGTGGTCCTTGCACTTTGCGCCAATGATGTTGATGTGGTTGTGGTCCCAACACTTTATGATGCTACTGATGATGATGTTTTCTTAGCATTTTATGCTAATGATGATGATGTTGTTCCAACATCTCTATGCTGATGATGTAGATGATGATCTAGCATTTATTTGTTGACGATATTGTTTTTGGCACTAACATGTTAATGATGTTGTTGTTGTTCCATTATTCACATACTAATGATGTTGCAGATGATGATGATGTCCCAGTATTCACGTACTGATGATGTTGCAGATGATGATGATGTCCCAATATTCACATATTGACGATGTTGCAGATGATGATGATGTATGAGTATTCACATATTGACGATGTTTCAGATGATGATGATGTTCCATAATGATGATATTCCACGATGATGATGTTCTGTGATTATGATATTTTGTGATGATGATGTTGCAGATGATGATGATGTTCTGTGATGATGATGTTTCATGATGAAGAGGATGCTTATGATGATGTTGTTACAAAACTTCCTATGACATATAGATCCATCAGTTAGTTGTACAATAGTAGTTGTGGTTGTTGTTGTAAAAGTAGAATATCTTCCTTGTTAAGAGGGAGTGTTGAAATAATGTAATTGTGGAAGATATTCTAATTGTACTTTTTATAATATTGTTATTATCCCTCCTTTCCAGAGATGTTGTTCCTATGATTAGGGATTTCATTGATGCAATTGATCATGTATAGTCTTGAGATAATACCTCGGCTGTATGTCAGGTCAATAGTACCCAAAAAATAATTATTAAAATGTATTTTTATGCCTCCTAGTTCAACTCGGCTCTGTTGGGAAGGTGAAGTCATCCATGTTGGGTTATTAGACTTCACAACTAATGTGTATAAATATATGAGGTCCCCTTCTCATTTGGACACACTCACAGTTAAAGCAAGTTTGCTATAGAGAGAAAGAGGAGTCCATCTAGCAGAGGAGAAGCAGTCTATCTTAGTATTGTGGTCTTACACTGTACTTGGTTGGATTCTATATCGAGGAAGTTTTTTGGGGTTTTCTTCCCTGCGAGGGTTTCCCGGGATAAATCTGTGTGTCTTCTTTGTCTTGTTGTGCTTGTCATTCTTTCAGTGATCTTCTTCTTATTGTGCATAAAACTTTTAAAAAATCTAACATTAATATCTTCCCCTAATGGATTCCATGCCGATATCGTTTAGTTTTTCAAGTCTTCAGTCCCCTAAGTATACAAAATTCACAATACAATTTAGGAATTCACAATCATACTTACAGACTTTACTGGTGAGGCCTTGTCCTTGATCTCCTTTCCAGGAAATAGTACGCTGTTACATTTGCAGTTACACAAGTACATGGGTAAAAAGAGGGATATTACAAAATGGCGGGCATTTCAGGAATTGATTCAAATTTTTGTGAGGCCGTAGGTATGGAAGTCAATCAACAAAATTATTCTTTCTTAGTCAATGGGTTATCAGATGATATACTTGGTCTTAAAAGCTCTTTATTCCTTTCCACTTTGAGCACATTGATTTTAGTTTTAAATACCTGAGATTTTCTTTAAAACCAAACAACTATTTATTGGTTGATTGGTTGTGATTAGTGAGAAAAGTGGAGAAGAGAACTGAAAATTAGGTGTTCAGGTGGATTTTGTTGGGGGGTCAATTGATTTTGTTAAATTACGTTTTCCAAAACATTATGGTTTACAGGATTTCATTAGCCAAGGTTCCTAAGTGCATTCTTCATAAAATTCGACATAGGATGTTTAGTTTTTATGGAAGGGAAACAAAGCAAAGGAAAGAGTTTCTTTAGTGAAGTGGTATCAGATCTCTTTGCCCAAGAAGTTGGGTGGGTGGGGAATTAATAATATCTTTTGGTTTGCTCAATATTTGGCTATGAAAATATTGTGGAGGGGTCTATTTGGTCAAGGTTTCTGGTCTGAGACTATTCGAGCAAAGTATTTAAAGACGATTTCATTTGTTGATTGGTTTCATTGAGCGAAGAATCATGGTTTTTCTACTTCAAGTATTTGGAGGGGACTTCTTGAATCGTTTCATTCTTTAAGTTGTTGGTTGGCGTGGAAGGTGGGAAAGGGAAATCAGGTAAGGTTGGGGAAGATCATTTTGTTGGTTGTGATGACATATACAAGTTATAACTTGATGTCATTTCTTATTTGAAGTTCCTTGGTCTTCTTTATCTGTCAAATATTAGGAATCATATTGTAGATATGAATTAAACTATTGGTATCGTTCGGAGGATTTAGGATCGGTTGGCGTCTATGCCGAAGAATGGAATAATTATATCAACTCCATTTATTCTGATCTACTGGATGATAAGTGGCGGTACATGTCTTTATGGAAGTAGGATGTGTCACTCAAAGTGCAATTGGTTTGTTAGTTGGTGCTTGGAAACAAAATTATGACAGGTGAAAAATTGAAAACACGTGGTTTATTGGCCCCTTTCATTGTCCTCTGTGTTGCGTCGATGATGAAATTATCGATCATTTATTTGTTTTGTGTGTTTTTCCCAGAAATTTTGGTGTGAAGCCCTATGGGTGCTGAAAATTTATGTTAAATTGGAACAAGACTCCTTCAAAGGTAGCCTCAGGGAGTGGCTTTCTTTTGATGTTTCTCAAACTAATTTACCCTTTTTGGTCATATGGGGTCTTTGGTGTTATAGAAATCTAAATACCTTTGAAAATGCCAAGTGGAGCAATTTATGTATTTCAACTAAAATAGTTTGAGCTTTTAAAGAATTCCAGAAGGAGGCAAAAGAGGAACATGTTTGTCCATTAAAATTTCCTTCTTTACTGATATGTTTCCAGTGGGATTCTTCAATGGTGCCTCGCAATACGGTCATTGTGGTGCATGAATGGTTATTAAAGTAAAAAAATATCATTTCTTTCAGATGTGGATGGATTGTGGCTTTGGTTCTAATACTAGGGTCGAACTCTTGTCTCTTTGGGGTTTATTTCTATTTGCTTTGAAAATGAATTTTTTATCATTGTAGGTGGTTGGGGACTCTCGGATTATTTTAGATTGGGCAGCTGGGAGAGCAGATATTCAAGTGATCATTTTTGGATTTCTGGAATAAGAATCTGAGAGTTACAAAGGAGTTTCCAATTTCTTTATTTTAGTCATATTTATAGATAGTTTAATGCTAGTGCAGATCAATTATCTAAGAAGGCTATAGGAAATGTAGGACTCTTGTTTTTTTGAAGAGTATCATGATCATTCTATGATCTATTTTGGTTCATTCCAGGCTTATGGAGATGCAGTGTTTTTTGGCACTCTATCATCTTATCAGTTTCTCATATGGATGTAATTTGTGTAGTAAATTTTTCACAGACTTTAACAAGTCTAGTTGGATCGCATGTCTGTTGTATGCCTATAGTTTTGGAGAAGATTGTTGAAGTGTTGCCTAGTAGAGCCTGTGTTTTCTAGGGTTTGTCCTTAGACTTTTAGTAATATGGTAGTTTAGGCATATATAATGTTATCTTTGATTCATTTTAATGAATATAAAGTAACTGAAATGTTTTTCTTATGCGAAAAATATAAATAATTTTATCTCGAAATGGACACTATTATTTAACTTGAAAGTGTAAGATCAACACTACACATAAATACATAAACAACAATTATAATGTGGGTTGTTTAAAAGAAAAACATAAATCATTGTCATTTTAAAATTTTGATAATAAATTTAAAAGAAAAATATAAATCCTTCTTATTTTAAAATTTTAATAATAAAATTAAAAATTAACAAATCAATATGATCGCTTTACATTTGAAATGAAATATTAAATTCTTTAAACAAAATGCGCCCTTCCGTAAATGCTATCATCTTTGAAGACTAGACTTTGCAACGGTTTTTGAAATCGACAATTTTTGTTTGTTTGTTTGTTTTTCCATGATTTGCGGGTGGTCTAAGAAATCGTGACCCAGGAGCATCTAAGTTCTCAAAATCACCCAGTGATCGCAACTTTAATAGGCCACAACCCTTAACATCATTAGGTTTAGGTTTTAAGTGTCTCTTCCCATCGACCTTAAAAGATTCAAACTTGGGTGACCACACAAAACAAGGCCCCGTAAAACCAACCGTACTAACGAGATTTGATGAAATCAACAACCTTATTGCCTTGCTCTTTTGAAGAAATATTAAAAACATCAATAAACGGAAGGAAGGGTAAACAAACGGAAAATGTCAGAAGTGGGATTTGAACCCACGCCCTCGTTGGAGGACCAGAACTTGAGTCTGGCGCCTTAGACCACTCGGCCATCCTGACAACTTCAAATTATTTTGAATGGGATATTCATTCGGACACTTTCGAACCAAAACTGAAATCTGGCGCCATAGAGCTTACAATACATATTCTGCTCGCACACCTTTTTACGTCTTAATCCGCCCACCACGCTGGGAAGTTAAATAAATTGAAAGTTTTAAAACAAAAGAAAACGTCGGGGGCATTCCGAGAATCGAACTCGGGACCTCTCGCACCCAAAGCGAGAATCATACCACTAGACCAAATGCCCAAGTACGGATTATTTAGGTTCGTTTTAAATCTGCTTTAGTCATAACTTCATATCAACTCCCGCATCCTTATAGTTATGATGAGATATGGTAACAACAAAGATTTGTATTTGAAATTGATAATCTATTTTCATGGTCCATGCACTCGCTTTCCATATCTTCATCCGACGCTAAGCATACTTCGAGGCTAAGTTTGGGCTCTCCTTGCCTTCCTTTAGTTTTGTCTCGTCCTTTCTGGCTCAGTGGTTTAGTTCCCTTGCGCGCACAGCTTCCTTTAGATACCTGCCACTCTTTATATTCTGGGATTTATGGCTTCTTCGAAATAGCTGTCTATTTGAAAACAGGAAACCTGCTTTCTCTGCTCTTATATCCAAGGTTGAAGGTTTATTAAATTCCTACCCACCTCCACTGAGAATTAAAAAAATTCGAAATATTGGTTGTAAACCTTTGAAGGTCTATCCTTTTGCTTTTTTCAATGGGGTTGCTGCGAAGAATATAGGTGGCTCAGGTTTTGTAATCTATCTAAATGATTCTCATTACTTCAGCTTCTCTATGGGAGTTGGTTCCAGCGCAAACACTAGAGCAAAATTATTGGCTCTTTGGGCAGTCCTTAGGGTGAGCTCGATGATGGGTCTTCCCTTGCATTTGATCTATGGCGACTCTATGGTTATTATATCTTGGATAAATAGACTCTCTGCACTTGATGTTCCTACACTGATGCGCTGGTGTAATGATATTAGAATTATGCTTCAAATAGCCCCTCCGGTGATTTTCAAACACATATTCTGTGAGCATAACTCGCTGGCAGATGGTCTCTCTAAACAGGCCCTGAATTTGGATATGGGATATGGAAATTTCTCTGAAACTTTGGATGGAATGGTCATAAATCATGGCCAATTGGTTCTTTTTTAGTGTTGCTAAGCCATATGTTTTTCAGCTTTTGACTGTCAGCGTTTGATTGATCAACTTACTCTGTTTCTGTAAGAGACCATTTAGTTAGTAGGTCTTGCTCTAGAATGTCTGTTTGACGACCATCTTCGATTTTACTCAACATATTCTGACCTGATTTATCAGGGATGATGAGAAAAGTCTGCTATGATCAGACTTTTTTTCTTTATTTTGGATGGCAGTTGTCAGCATGTTTACATCTTATGTCTATGTGATATGTTTTATCTCACAACATCATGAAGATGGTTATTGTAATTGATGTCTTTTGATTCCTATGAATAACAAAAACTGGTATTTTTTCCTCTGAAAAAAAAAATCTTCATCCGCCTTCCACAAGAGTACTTTAATTTTTTTTTAAGCAATTGCCTCAAAAAGGTGTAATAATACATCAACAAATTGTTTTTAAATAATGAAATGGAGAAAATAAAATTGATTTAATTTTTGTTAAAATTATTCATCTTTTATATCTTAATCTCATTAAATTTTTAATTTTTTTAAAAAATGTGTTTATTTATCTAACTATCAAGCTTGTCATTGTAATAAACATGAGGCAAGTGATCTACCCAATAATACGTTATTGTTTTCTTATTATTTAATTTCAAAGACACTTTTATAAAGAGAGATGTGAAAGATTTTGATTGAAAGGTTCTATCCAACTTAGGGGCATTTTTATTGTCCTTTAAGGAGAAATGAGTTCTTTTTTACTTTACTCTATCATTGTATTATGTTTTCTTATATATTAAATTAGTTATCATTTTTTCTTGATAGAGAAAATATATATTATAATACATATAATGCACTAGAATAAAAATAGAAATGTCATGATCTTAGTTGTTGTAAATTTTAAGGTCTACTTTTAAAACTTAGCAAATGTTAGTTAATCCTCAATTTCAATATATAATTTTTGGAACATACTTGAATTTGTCGTTGAAAAGAGTCTATTAGACTATGTATCATAATCCTTAATACATAGTTGATCTTTTTTGCATGTTGTTCAATAATATATCTTAAATGGACAAGAGTGTTCATGCATAGATGGCAAGAAACATTTCCTACTGCAAAAACACTAAACGTATTTCCTTCCATATGTTTTATGAGGTGACCAACCTGGAAAACATCTGGTGATATTTACAACCCGAGAGGCTAAATAAGGGAAATTTACATGTCTCACTACTAATAAATTAATTCTCTTAGACCCTCTTCCAATTTGCTAGAGTCATGGGCCACCATTGATTCATTTTTCATAAAGCAATCATTTGCTTGTTGTGCATTTGGATGGCAATAATGACAAGTAAACCATTCCTCAGATGTGAATCAGTAGCAATAGAGGGTGCAATAATAAATTCCACTACAGAGTGATTAAAACCTTGTAATAGATCAAACCCTCTCATCCATGGTTTGGGTAGTGTTGCACCATCAAATGATGTCTTGAACTTAGTGCAAGCCCTTTAAAATATCTCCAAGCATAATGATGTGAGATCTTATTTATCTATGGGAGATTATTTCCTCATGTAGATTTGATCTATTTATCCCAAATCAATTTTCTAGCTACATTTGATCATTTGTTTGTGTAGCTCCATTGGTCTTTCCTATGTATAGGCATCAGGTTGTTTCTTGACTAAAAACCCCTACCATGTAAGTAACACCCCTCCCCCCATACCTATATCCCTACTTCAATTAAACAATACTTCCACCATCCTTAATATGAAACAATATCCCCATGCTCAATCACTATACTTAGGTGCCCCATATCTGCCTTAAGGGACTAAGTAAATATCATTGGTGGGCCTTAAATAGACATGAGGGTGGACTTCAATCCACATATGTGTAAACATCAATAGTGTTATGCATGCCTCACACTTTAAAAAACAACATTTGGACGTCTTCCCTATATACTTCCATACTATCAAAACTTTGTCTACTTTAAATCATGGAATTTCATATCGAGTTACAATTTTGGGCATTAATGATGATGGTAATGCTTCTAATAATAATAATATTTCCATCACCCATAATATTGAACCTTCTTTGTATTGTTAAATATACACTTAATTGAAAATTTCAAGTCACTTATGAAAACATGAAACAAATACATAGAAAAACAAGTAAACATAGTTGTTGTTAAATGAATTTCTTCCAATGACAAACAAATAAACATAGTTGTTGTTAAATGAATTTCTTCCAATAACAATGAATTCATGGTCTTTTAATCATTTCAATTTATTACAATGATGAAAATGAAATCGTAGTCTTTTAATCATTTTGATGAAAATGAAGTTATTGTCTTTCAATGATTTTCATTTGTTACAAGATATTTTAATGCACTAACAAAATTGTTATTAACATATGTATATAATCCATTATACATCATAAACCTAGTGAGAATAGCTGGAGAGACCGATGTTTCCAAGAGGATGAACAGGAGGAACATTGATCAACGGAGACGGTTTTAGGGTTTTCCTCGGTGAGGTTGGGCAAGCGGTGGTCAGGTTGCGCTGGTCTGCCTGTAGTCGACGGCCCTGGGCCTCCTGCGGGGAGCCATGGCGGCATCGGGGCAGGGGGACACTACTTCGGTAGGAAGAGATCCAGTGCCGGGACGGGAGAAACCAGATGAGGAAGGAATCAAACGCGGAAGTCACTCAGGAACCAGGCCAGGCAAGAAGGTTGGCCTTGGGGGTTTCCTGCCGAAGACCACTTCCATCCCAACGATTCAAATTAGATCTGAGGTAGTTAGAGGCAAGATTGAATCATGGAAGGAAAAGGCCCTAATTGAAAATTTTGTGGGATTATGGCCAAAGGAGAAAGACCTGGTTAAATGGATAAATAGTGTGTGGAATCCCAAAGGGCACTATGACCTTCATTTAGGCTCAAAGGGCTTCTTTACCATTATTTTTTTCAACTAGGAAGATAGATATAGAGTCATGGAGGGAGGCCCATACTTCTTCTTCTTGGATGGGTTATACCTCTACCCATGGAAGGAACATTTTAACCCAGAGACGGAGGATATGACGTCGCCCCGGTCTGGATTCTCCTCTTCTCTTTGCTGGGTGAGTACAGGGATTTGGATACCCTGAGGGACATTGGCAACACTTTGGGGGAATTCATAAAAATAACAGAACAAACCAAGATCTAAAGGTATACCTCTTTTTCTCAGATCTGTGTCTATATGGATCTTTCCAGAGAACTCCTGGAGGCAATCAGTTTGAACTGGGAAGAAGAAGAATGGATTCAGCAGATTGACTATGAGCAACTCCCCTTCAGATGCCGTCACTACCATGACTATGGTCATCTAGGAAGGAACTGCCCCAAACTAAGCCCTGGGGCTGGACCGTCTGAACCTCGTTAGGATAAGGATTCTGAAACAGATGGGTTCACATAGGTAAAAAACAAAAGAAGAAGCAGAGGGGGAGGAAGACCCAATGCAAGAAAGGAGTAGGTAACAAAGGAGCAAAGGTCCAGAAACCCCTTTGAGGCTCTAGGGACAGAGAACGAGGATGGGGGAGTCCCTGCCGAGAAACCCGCAGTAGAACAACAGGAAAATCTCATCAAAATACCAAAGGAAGAGGATGTGCAACAGATGGAAGGGACGGAGGAGGAAGAAGGAGATGACATGGAACTCGACGAGCTAGATCTGAACACGATTGAGGAAGAATGTGGGAAGAAAGGCCAAGGCTACGCCTCCCGACACCAGATCGAACTCCTACAGGAGGCAATCATTCGAACTGGCGCCCATGAGAGTTTAGGGATTGATCCAGATTCTCAAAAAGGCAGTAAGAGGAAATCCCCGGAAGAAGAGTTAAGAAGAGGTAGGAAGACGAACAAACCATGAATAGCAGCAGTGGGAGTTAGACTAATTGAATTTGGTCAATACCCTACAATCAGGGCGGCCTTCTCTGAAGTTAAAAAGGGTTTTCAATGAAGATCATATCGTGGAATATAAGGGGGTGCGGAAATCCCAGGAAGTGGAAAACGCTAAATAAGAAAATCAGGCAGGAAAACCCAGATATCCTTTTCCTTCAAGAAACAAAGTGCTGCCTTGAGGGCTGAAAGAAAATAAGGGATAAAATTTGTAAAGCCAGTCACCTTATGGCTCTAGATGCAGCCGGACAATCTGGTGGTGTGGCAATTGTTTGGCAGCCTAGTACTGTGGAGCTTTCTGACTAGCGTGCAAACAAGTTTGCTCTTATGGCAGAATTTTGAATCTTGGACTCGAGGGTGAGGGGCTCCCTAGGGAATGTTTATGGACCCAGCAGTTTCCCCGAGAAGTAGACCTTCATGGATTTCCTCAACTGGCTCAAAGAGCAAACTGAGGTGGGAACTTGGGTGCTTGGAGGGGATTTCAACCTGATTGCCAACCATGGGGAGAAGAAGGGAGGAAGACGATCTCTTGACAAATACCAGGAAGATTTCTGTGAGTTTTTGGTTTAGAGCTCGCTTATTGACCTAGAAACGGGCAATGTCTGGTACACTTGGAATAATAAGAGGGGGGGAGCACTTGGTGGCCTCACGCCTTGATCGATTTTTGGTGTCTGAAAATACTATGCATAACACGAGGGAAATTATGGCTGATGTTCTTCCAGCATCTGGCTCTAACCACTGGCCCATCATCCTCTCCTGGGATTGGTCCTTCCCTCTTATGGGAAAACCTTTTCGTTTTGAACAATTCTGGCTGGAACATAAAGACTTCAAGGACCTTGTCAATCAGTGGTAGCAGGAGTTGGTCCCCCCCCACAGGAACAATTATGTTCTGCTTTTAGCAGAAACTCAAGGCTTTGAAGGCCAAAAGCCGCACGTGGAACAGGGAGGAATTTGGGAACATCTTTGACGATAAAAAATGGTTGTTAAATGAGCTGGACCTCATCAACAGACAAGGCATGGAAGTAGGCTGGGACGAGGACATGAAGGCCAAAGAGAAGGAATTAATGAGCCAAATCGAGGCTAGGGAAAGGCAAGAAGGAATATTCTAGCAATAGAAAGCGAGGGTTAAATGGCTGCAGGAGGGAGAAAGAAACACCAAATTCTTCCATAATTCGGTGATCCAGAACAAGAGCAATTCTAGAATCCAGAAACTTAATAAAAGGGATGGTAGCAGGGTGGAAACCAGACGGGAGATAGAGGTTGAACTCACACAACACTTCTCAGAGATTCTTAGTGAAGATGGTGGGGATAGAGGAAGGGATATTGAATGAATTACCAGCTTAGTTCCCAGGGCAGTCACTGGAGAAAACAATGAAATGTTGACCAAGATAGTTGGGATGCAGGAGGTAGAGGAAGTTGTCAACCAAATGGCCCTTGGGAGAGCTCCTGTTCTTGATGGTTTCACATCCAACTTCTTCCATCACTTATGGGATCTTGTCAAGGAGGATGTGTTGGATATTGTGGAGGAATCCAGAAACAAGAGGGTTGTCCTCAAATTTTTCAATGCAACCTTCCTAACCCTAATCCCTAAAGAGGCAAGGGTGGACACTCCTAACAAATTCAGACCGATAGTGTTATGTAATGTCATCCACAAAATCATCTCCAAGGTCATTGCCAACTAGCTCAAACCCCTTCTTCCGAAGCTTATCAGCCCAAATCAGTCGGTCTTTGTGGAAGGAAGACAGATCCTGAATGGGGTCATTCTCGTCCATGAGGTGTTGTACTCGCTCAAAATCACGAGGCGAGCAAGTATGATGATCAAGCTTGATATAGCAAAGGCTTATGACAAAATAAGTTAGAAGTTCATGGAGAAAATGTTGGAGGCCTATGGTTTCTGCCAAGGATGGGTGGAATGGGTCCCGGGTTTAGTCACAACTCTCTTCTTCAACATTCTCCTTAATTGATCCCCAACTAACACCTTCCATCCCTCTTGCGGTATCAGACAAGGGGATCCCCTTTATCCTTTCCTCTTCATCCTTATGGCGGAAGGTTTGAGTCGCCTCATTGTATCCAAGGCTGATCGAGGGAAAATCAGGGGGTTAAAATTCCATGATGGAATGACAGCTTAGACACACCAACAATTTGTTGACGATACTATGCTTATGGGGCACCCTTCAGTCCAAGAAGCACAAAGCTTCAAAAACAGCCTGGATCTCTTTGCAAAGGCCTCATGCTTGGTTGTCAACCCAAATAAGTCTCAGGTCTTTTTTGTGAACACTGCCGCAGCCACTTAGAGGAACATTTTAAGGATCTTGGGCTTCTCGAAAGGTGCTTTCCCGTCCAAATACCTAGGGATCCCCCTAGAGATGGGAAGGCTACAGAAAGAGTCTTGGCAGGAACTATTGGATAGAATGAAACATAAACTTTCAAGATGGGTTCTGCATCCCTTAAATTTTCCCAGCAGATTGATCCTAGTCAAATCAATTATGCAGGCTATGTCTATTTACCTCTTCTCAATTTTGGCTACCCCCAAGTCTATCCTCAAGGAAATTCAAAGGCTTCAATGAATTTTCTTATGGGGAGGTAGTGAAGAGAAAGCTAAATTCTCTCTGGTTTGCTGGGAAGATATATGCCGTAAAGGAGCAGGGAGGTTTAGGCCTTAGAGACCCTGATGTGATATCCGAGATATAAGGAGCCAAAGTCTGGTGGCGGTGGGTAAACCACACATCGGAGCCATGGGCCAAGATCTGGCACATTAAATATGCTCACGACCGGCCCATATAACATCTGATTAGATTCAACGAATCCCTAAGCGATTCCCCCATATGGCTGAAAGCGCCGGCGGGTAGGAATATTGTCCAGGATCATAGTTTTTGGGAGATCAAAGATGGAAACGGAGCAAAATTTTGGGATGATTCGTGGAACTAGCTCCCCATTCTAGGCAGAGATCCGAGATGGTTGCATATCAAGGATAAGGCGATTGAGGAGGGCAAGATCCTGGTGAACCAGTTGTTGCGCCTGCAACATTTTCCCAAAATTCTAAAAAAAATTTGGGACCCTCCTTTACTTCGAGTTATCCATTTTCATTGCTTAGTTTCTTGTTCTTGAGTTTTGCTTAGGGATTTATGGCTCCTTCCTGAATTTTGAAGGCTAGAAATTGACTGGTTTTTCATAGTTAAGATGCTTAAAGACGTCCATTGAAATTGAGTCCCTGTCATTTTGCAAAAGCTTTTTGAATTTTCGTTGCAAGGTCTCCATGTCGGACACTTTTCTCCTTGTTTTTTCACCGTTGCGGGCGTCTTTCGGTTTCTATCTCGCTTGCCCGCCCCGCCGTTGCGGGTGGCCTTCAGATCCTCCTAGCCGTCTATCGCGCCGTCATAGCGGAGGCTTTTCGATTCATAGTTGGCCATGTCGCGCCCGCCGTTGCGGGCGGTTTTCAGGACCGCGTGGGTTTATCGATACCGCCATTGCGGGTGGCCTCCGACTCTTGATGTTCTTTCCCGTAGCGGGCGATTTCCTATACCCGTCGCCGCCGTTGCGGATGGTATCATGATTGGAGCGGTCCGCCGTTGCGGGGGACCCCAAGCTCCAGGCTTCCGATATATTTTCCGCCGACGCCCGAGGTTTTGTTTTGAGCCATATTCGTCGTTGCGGGTGATAGAGTGGTAGGAGGGGTCCGCCGTTGCGGGTGGTATGAAGCTCGTGCCGCCCGACATAACTTTCGAAGCCGCCCCGATTGATGTGACTTCTCGCACGTGTGGATGTGTTTATATATGTGGGGCAAAAAACGGGGTTTTTTGTTGTTTTCGAAGGCGTGGTTGCGGTGAAGCGAGCTGTTGAGTTTACGAGCGCGTGAGAACTAACTGTTGGTACTGGTGGCCAGGTGGCGGGAGAAGAAGTCTAGCTATCATCAGCTCCCTCATTTGGTGGATTGCCAGGTAGGACTTTGACTCTTATCATCGTTTTTTATTTTTTTAGTTTTCTTTCACGCGGTGGGGGGTTTTAAGATTTGGACCCGTTGTCCCGTTGCGCCCGCGGGGTTTTTCTCCCTTGGTTAGGTTTTGTTTCTTCAGTCATCCACCTGGCGTTGCGCGTCGTTCGGTGAGGGTTCCCGTTTGAATTTTTTGGACGGTTTTAGGGAGAGGGGTTTTCACCTTTTGTGTTTAAAAGGCCTGCGTTTCCTTTTCTGCTGTTTCAGTCCTTTGGGGGGAAGCGAGGTGCAGGCGGCCGTCGTGCCGCCTGCACTTGGTGGTTATGATGAAGGTTTGGGGCACCAGAGGCCGTTACGCCATTCTGTGCTAGGTTTCGTTGGGCGGTTAAATTGATAGGAGCTGCGTTACCTTTTTCTGTCTTGAGATCGGGTTTTGCATTAGCCACAGTCGCTGCGGGGTTTTTTCTGACTCTCTGTGTACAGTCCGGGGTTGTGCGTCGTTTCAGTGAGAATTGGGGATGGCACGACCTAGTTTTGGCTACTGAACACTTAAAGCCTTGGTAGGTTAAAAAGAGGGGTAGCGTGAGTCGGTTTTGGTTAAGATGTCGGGTCTAGATATGGGCTCGTTCCCCGTCGAGGTGGGTGAAGAAGGTTATCATCATGATGCGTTTACTTCGCTGATTAGTCGTTTGCGTTCCGTGGGCCGTAGATCTAAAGTATCGACTGGTTAAGCCTGGGGTTTTTATTTTTTCTCTCTGTGTCATAGGAAGAGAAATGATGATTGTATGAGGCATCTGCATAGATTTTGCTCATATCGCTTCTATATATCATTTTCATAAAATGACAAGCCTTGTAATAGTGTATTTTTCTTGCCAACCTC
>LPNX011034241.1:530595-594763 GCA_001517045.1 Pseudotsuga menziesii | reverse complement strand
GAACACACTACTAAATAATGGTCACCATTAAAACTACTAAAATGTAATAACCACACATAAAACCACTAAAAATGACTAAATTAGTGACCAATAAATGAGATGAATGACCAAAATTCATATATAAAAGAACAAAAAATTGAGAGACACGTGACCAAACAATGAGATATAAATGACTAAAAAAACGACCAAAATTCGCATATCAATGACCAAAAAACAGTTTTGGTGGCTAATTTGCGGTCTTTTAATACGCGACCAAATTTGGTCATATTCTAGTTTGCTATGTGGTCATTAATTTGGTCATAAATGTGGTCATATATTTGGTCATCGATTCAAATATGACCAAATTAATGACCAAATATATGACCAAATTAATGACCAACTGACAAGCTATAAATGACCAAAATAAAAATGACCAATTTTGGTCGCGTAATAAAAGACCGCAAATTAGCCACCAGCGATCGCCAAACCAAAAGTGGTCATTGATATGCGGATTTTGGTCATTTTTTTGGTCACTAATCTCTCATTTTCCACTAGTGTTCCATAGACAATATGGAATGGTGTGAAAGCAGTAACTGTTTTCACTGAATTCCAATAATCCCAGAGAGTAGAGAAAAGAATGTGTTGTGAGTTGGATTTATGATCTCCAACCATCTGACGAAGCATAGTTTTCAAAAATTTGTTAATGGCCTCTACCTGACCATTAGCTTGTGGATAATATGGTGTAGAGTTTTCATAGAGAAAACCTAACTTGGCACTCAGTTCCTCCATCATTTGATTACGGAAATGTGATCCGTGATCGATAACAATGGACTAAGGGAATCCAAATGTAGCTATGATATGATTGAACAGGAAGAGAGTGGCAATCTTACCATCTTCTGCATATGTAGGCATGGCCTCAGCCCATTTTGGAAAATAGTCAATGGCTATGATGATGTAACCATGCCCCCCCAGCTAAGGTAGGCTTACAATGCATAAAGTCAATCCCCCACTTGGAAAACAAGCCAACAGAAATGACAAGGTGTAGCGAAGCAGGATGAGTGCGCTTTTTGGGATAAAAATGTTGACAAGGAGGGTATTTCTTAACAGCTTCATGACAGTCTTTAAATACTGAGGGAAAAAAATAGCCAGTGCGAAGGATTTTCTGGGATGTATCCATCCCACATAAATGACCGCCACATGCTCTGTAGTGACAATCATTCAACACATGTTTTCCTCCTCATGGGTGAGGCATCACCAGAGAATAGAATCAATCCCATGCCTATACAAGGTATCATTCAGGATGAGATAGTATTTCACGTGGTGATGGATACAGAGGCGATCATAACGTGATAAATCCGGCTGAAATCATTGTGTTTGGAGATAAATAAGAAAATATCCATACCATGGATTGGTAGTGCTAATTAGGAACATAAATTCATCGAGAAATGAATCACTGGGCTTAGATACCGTTGTAGCACAGGGAAGACCACACATGAGCTCGGCAAAAACCAGGGATTTATTTGATGTGGCTTTGGTGAATTCCATATCAAAATCCTGTAGCATGACTATCCATCAGGAGTACTTGCCACCGAGCACATGACGAGTTAGGATGTAATACATAGGGTTCTGGTCTTCCAATATAGTGGTTGTGCAGAGAAAAATGAAGTGATGAAACTTTTGTACAACAATGATCGTGGCCAATGCTAACTTCTCCACGCGTGAATATTGGGTTTCAGAATCCATAAGATTCTTACTCGCATAGTAAATCACGTGCTCCTCACCATTGGGATTTTACTACACCAAAACCATAGCAATGGAAGTAGTGGAGGCAACAATATACAAGAGAAAGTCCTTTGAATAATCCAGGGCGTGTATCATGGGTAAATGGTTCAGAGCATGTTTGAGATTATTAAAGGCATGTTGGTCTTGGTCATCCCAAAAGAATGGAGTGTCCTTTTTAAGGAGATGAATATAACTATGTGTTTTCTCTGCAAAATTGCACACGAAATGGCGGAGAAATTTTTCCTTCCCTTGCAAACTTTGGAGTTCAAGGAGATTAGTTGGTGCTGGTAGAGCTAAAATGGTAAGAATTTTTAAGGGGTCAATCCAGATGCCATCCTTAGAGACCACAAAGCCTAACAGATGTCCCATCTCAACGCATAAAACACATTTATGGGGATTGATCTGTATATTAAAATGACAACATATTAGGAAACTGTCTTTAAGATGACCAGGGTGTTCCTCCCATCGCTGTGAATGAGCAGGGAGGTCGTCAAGGTACTGTTCAACAATATGTTCAATATCGTGAAATGCATAGGACATCACAGGCTAGAATGTGGCTGCAGCATTTTTCAAGTGAAAAGGTAACTTCTTATATGCAAAGGTTCCCCATGGGAAAATGAATGCCATTTTGTGATGATCGATGGGTAATATCTGAATCTTATTATAGCCAGAGAAGCCATCCATAAATGAGAAGATGACACTTGCAATACAGTTGTCGATAATCTGATCGATGTGCAGAGTAGAAAAGTTGTCCTTGGGACAAGCTTTATTCAAATCCCTAAAATCAATACAGACTCTAATGGTGCCCTGCTTTTTATTGGCAGGGACAATGTTCGATACCCATTCCATCAGGAGTACGGGATAAATAAACCTAGCTTTTATAATTTTCTCTATTTTAGCATTAATAGCTATGGCCTTCCATGGATAATTAGAGGAAATTTCAACTCAAAATGGGCCTTTTAACTTTGATTCAAATTCCATGTCATCATGTGTTAGACAATGAAATTTCTTTAAATTTGAAATACTGTATAGGTCTTAAACACTTTTTTAATACAAATTTGGGGATAGGTATCATAAAAAAACTACTTTTTTTGTTTGTATTTTCAACATATCTCCCCATGTTTTTACTCAAATTTCGATCAGGAGAGCTCATTGGATGTGGAATTAAATTTCGCATCCAACGAGTACCCACTTAGTATACTTTTGATGGACCCCGCTACCCCAAAAACAAGAAATACCTAAAAAATGTGATGATGACATCATCATCATGTTTTTTGAGGTATTTCTTGTTTTTGGGGTAGCGGGGTCCGTCAAAAGTATGCCGAGTGGGTACTCGTTGGATGCAGAATTTAATTCTACATCCAACGAGGTCTCCCGATCAAAATTTGAGTAAAAACATGGGGAGATATGTCAAAAATACAAACAAAAAAGTAGTTTTTTTCTTTTCTTCCTCCAAAATTAATAAATATTATTTTATTATTTTAACTATTATTTTATTAATTATTTTTAGGAGGCCCATTTTGAGTTGAAATTTCCTCTAATGGGAATTGCCTTATTTTTTTCCTGATAGGCTTGGCCATGGGATAGGTTTTAATCTCATGGACCACAATAGATGGGTCAATCCCTGACATTTCTTCATAGGACCAGGCAAAAATATCACAGAATTCTTTGAAAAGTGCCTTGTATGGTTCAGAGTCATCTGCCAAGCAGTTCTTCCCAACATGAACATGCTCGATGGTACCAGGCTTGGCTGATATGTCAATCATGTTTTTTTGAGTAATGTTGCAAAGGTTTCCTTCAAAATCTGTGTCTTGCAACAATATGGGACTTTGGGGTATGTTGATAATATCAGCAGGAATTAGGGATGCGTAATCATGGTTAACCAAACTAGCGTTGGGGAGGGACATGGATCTATGATGGTGATCCTCCCAAATGGACTCATCAATACTCATGATCTCCATAATGGACTCATCGAAAAGAAACATCTCAGAGAGATAATCTAGAACAGGAAGAGATGGTTCTAACCAGTAAGGTAAATGGTAAGGATCCAAAGGCACTAGATTAAGGTCATTAGTGTGATCATTGGAAAGGGTTTGAATGGTGTCATACATTGCTTTGTGTGAACTCAACGAGGTGGACTCAACAACTTGTTTTCCATTAGGATCACAATCAAAAGAGGCGATCATATGGACTATTGCGGTATCCGTTTTAGGAGGAGTGGATGGAAAAATCCCCATAAGGAATGAATCCTTCAACATGCCTATCCCAATCGACTGGTAAGTAGGAGGGGACTGGACTAACATGGGGATGTTATTAGTCGTAGAGGTAGTAACATCTAGCGTACAGAAGTCAAGCTGGTCAATGGTAACAATTCTCCCTAGATGCGGAAATTGGACTGTTCGAAATATTGTCGAAGCGACAACATTCATGGAAATTTCAACTCAAAATGGGCATCCTCAAAAAAATTAATAAAATAATAGTTAAAATAATAAAATTATATTTATTAATTTTGGAGGAAGAAAAGAAAAAAACTACTTTTTTGTTTGTATTTTCGACATTTGTCCCCGTGTTTTTACTCAAATTTCGATCGAGAGAGCTCATTGGATGTGGAATTAAATTCCACATCCAACGAGTACCCACTCACCATAATTTTTTGGTTCTGTCAAAAGTATTCCAAGTGGGTACTCATTGGATGCAAAATTTAATTTCTCATCCAACGAGCTCTCCCGATCGAAATTTGAGTAAAAACACAGGGAGATATGTCGAAAATACAAACAAAAAAAGTATTATTTTTTATGATATCTATCCCCAAATTTATTTTAAAAAAGTGTTTAAGACCTATATGGTATTTCAAATTTAAAGCAATTTCATTGGCTAACACATGATGACATGGAATTTGAGTTAAAGTTAAAAGGCCCATTTTGAGTTGAAATTTCCTCTAATGGTGCCTGAGTGAGGTCTTCAACTAAATTATAAAATTGAGTAGCTTGGGCATTAGGGTTAAATACAGTTTTCTGAAGAGTACTCTTGGGTGGATGCAAAATCATGTCGAGAGTAGGCTTCTCGATGGTTAGGGGGACAATAGACGAGGAGTCAGGAGAACTAGTCGAGGGAGCTTTTCCTGAAGAAGAATGATCCTCTTTCTTGTCTGCGGGTTTGTCATAATTCCGACTACGAGTTTATAGATTAGTGGTATCCAAGGACATCATAGGAATTTCCTCTGACAAACTAGATTTAACCTGATTAGACATGTGGTCTATCAGTTGTTGTTGAGAGGGAAAAGGATCCATGAGTACTGTGGGTGTGGGATTTGATTTCAGAAATTGGGAGATTTCATCTCGATGCGGACACTCTTTTGTGAAATGGTCACCTCCGCATAGAAAACATGGATATTTTTCTTTTCGTTTCCCTTTATCATTATCATTGTTGGTTGCTCTTGGATTCTCCTATGGTTTTCCAATATTTTTATTCGTATTTTTACCTTTCTTTTTATTATTACCTGAGGTTTGAGTACTTTGAATAGAATTGATATCGGTGGAAACCTTAGGAGTCGAAGGAGTAGGGGTGGCATTCTAGTTTTGCTTGGCAGGTTTCGTTGCTGACAGGGACTGGATTGAACCAACAATCCCATCAATAGGTACTTCTGCTGATGGCTTTGCGGGGTCGGTGCTTAGGCGAGGAGCTTGAGGAATCAAGTCATAAATACTTCCAAACTGGGAATAGACCAAGTCTAGATACTGGGATTGATTAATAGCCTGCTCTTCTGTATCAACACTACCCATAGCCATATCTCAGGCAAATGGAGACAACAAAGATTTGGTAAACCAATCAGCTAATAACTGATCTGGAATAGGGGCCTTAATAAGCTTTCTCTACCTTCTCCACTCATGGATATGATTGGATATGTGGGTGGAGGTGTTTTGTCACAGAGAAGTTAAGAGATTAGTACCCATTTCATAACATATAGGGAGCTGAAAGTGTGTAAGAAAAACAGTTTCCAAGGAGCCAAAAACCACAAATGAATGTTGTGGAAGTTCAATGTACCAATTTGCGACTATACCGGTCAAAGTTCGTTGAAAAAGTTGTAACCGAACCAAATAATCCTTGAGGGAGTTCAAATAACACCACATATGGAATGTCATCACATGGTTTTTCAGATCGTCTCCCTGTTTCCCATCAAACTTTGGAATATCTAATGGTAACTTTACCGAAATGGGAGGCCACAAGCGATTGTGTCGAATGGGGTCATTAATCAACTTGGACAAGTTAGGAAAGTCCAAAGTTGCTAGGAAAGGTAACTGATAGTTAGGTTACACATATTGGTAATATTGATACAGCATATAATTACAAGTAGGACCATAAGTATCCGGATAGACAAGTTGTTGTGAGGAAGAACTACCAGAAAATCCACCCGTAGGGGGTTGATTCATGAGATCAAGACCATTAGGACCACCAATCCCTCCGGAAGTAGGACCACTAGGACCACTAGAAGGCAGACCACCAGACCCTCCAGGGCCTCTGGGAGGTGAACCTTCAGAGACTCCAGAACCATTAGGAGGAGGGCCACCAAACCCTCCAGGGCCATTAGGGGGAAAGCTATCAAGCCCCCCAGGACAAGCAGGACCATTAGGACCATAAGGAGGAAATCCACCAAGCCATCTAGAACCATTAGGCCCCCTAGGCGGAGGACCTCCATGAGGGGGTCCTCCAGGACTTCCTGTAGTATGTATGGGTATCCCCCCCATAGCTGGAATGTAAGACCAGTTAGGCTGCCCCCATGCTGTAAAAGTATTACTAGGGTATGGAATTATGGAATAAGGTATTCCTATAGAATTGAGTGGATAATTAATATTTCCTATAGGTATTTGATAACCATAACCTCCAGAAGATTGAATGGTTGTAGGTTGTGCCCCCAAGGGCTGACCTGAACTGGATGGGGGATCAGCCATATTAGTATGGGTGGGAGGGACATAAACTATATATTGTTCTATATTATAGGTTTGTCCTTGACAAGGTGCAATTTTGGTGTCGAATAACATAGGTCATGCCAGGGGTTGGCCCCTAGCATTAGAAAGTAATGATGAAACATAAATTGAAGGTTGAGCCCCAAGTGCGGAAAACCTGGGAGGATTAGGAACAGACATAACATAGGAGGTGGTGGGGTTGGGAATTTGTCCTGGGTTGTGTGGAGTCACTATGTGATCTATAATAGGTTCAATGGGTCTCATAGAATCGACAAGTGAATGATATCCCACAGGCACAGTTGTAGAATGTGGTGGTCGTGTGCCCAATATATCATCTATTTTATTCTCAATCTCCTATGCACGGATAATGGATGTGTGATATTGTCTATGTTCTTCTTCATCTAGAGAAACTTCTTCAGAAAATTTTTAATGGGTGCCAAATAAGGCAATGACCTGTCCTATAGAGGTATCCCAAAATGGAGCATTAGGACCATAATCCAGACTGGTAGTATCATCAACATGACCTTCTATGGGAGAATGGAATGAGGTAGTTTCATGAGAAGGTTGTTGGACCAAGGGAGGTGAGTGTGAAGAATATGGTCTTCCACTTTTTGCACCCACATTATCTCCCACTTGGGAGGTGGCAGCAGCTCCTTAGTCGATAGCTTCCATTGGATTTTCTCTTGAAATAGGAATAAAATCGGGTGGCAAGCCCCATACTCTTCTAGACTGTATTAGCTCAGCCATTATGTACAGTTGCTATCTAAACGAGGGTCTAAAAAACTAGAAAACACACAAAAAAAATTCCCTACTCAAGCTATCGGTCAAACAAGCAAACTTAAAATGACAGGAGGAGTTCAGATAGTCAGGTCTCTCACCAGGATTTTCAAGAAGGTGCCACTCATGATATACCTCTAGGGTATGTGCGTAGTAATCTCCCCGAATGTTTTTTTCAGTGTATGGCTCCAAGCAAGACGGCCAAAGGGATTTTCTCAGATGGATAAGGTATCCTAGTGGGGTCTCCCAATATAATAAAGGTACATGGGAGCTCGAATCGGTAGTATTTTCTAATGCATAACCATACACAAGGGGTCTTCCAATATACAATCAACTACATGAAGTACCTTTCTATATACCTCAAGGGTACGTGAAAGGCCGTTCGATATACTGACGGTACATGGAAGAACCGCACGAGTTTTAGGATGTAATGTGAACAAATAATGACAACTCTTATGCTTAACAATGCCCGAACACGTCTCTAGCCTATCCCTCAAATTGCTATGTAAATTTTAACCTATAACTACCGTTAATTTTAAAGTGGACGGTTAGGTGAATGCACGGTATTTTGACAGAAAAAGTAAAACCATATAATATGCGTATGCAAATATTTCACTTTATCATTCGATATGCCTACCTACGGGAGGGAAAGAGAGTATTTTCTTTTGTTTCAAAACCAAAAATATTTCCAAACAACAGTCTTGAACACAAAATCAAAGACAAGCAGCACTTTCCAAACTATTTTCTCTTTTCTGAAAGCAATAAGAAGGGGAAAAGTCTATTTTCCTAAAATAAAAACAAGAAGCACATTGCATGCATATGCACTCTATTTTTTCAATTTTTCTTAACACATAGATAAATCTAACTTAAAACTACCATATTTTTATTTTGATGAGATAGTACTAAATGCATAAGAGACAAAATAACATAAAGAGCCTGAAATCTTGTAAGGCCAATTAGAGATCCAATGTGTAATGCTCAATGATGATAACCTAATCTTAGTCAAAAAATTTCTTTTTTAAAGGAGGAAAAGAGAAGTTCTCTATGAAAACAAAAAATGAAACCAAGATGCTGATTAAATGTTTTTCTTTCAGTCTATATAACAGAAATGAAAAGAGATCTTACTAACACCCTAATCTTTTCAAAAAACAAGAAGTCCTTTCACAATCAAAACCAACAAGCATAGAAGTGAATGAACAATCAATAAGTCTAATCTAGATTTTGAATTTTCCATTCAAACCAATCTTTATCCATAAAATTTCAAACCACAAGCATCAGATTCTAACATGCAAGCCTGACAGCACAAGGATGAAAACAAATCAACTCAATTTTTTTTCAAAAAATGAGCAAAAGAGGTCTTGGAATAAGGCATACCTGGAACCGCACTGTTGGGGTCTTAACAGAGCGGTTTTGGACCAGCACCGCTTCTCACCAACAGGACTCAGCCGGTGGCATAGCGGGTTGCTGACTGGGTTCAAGCGGTGGCACCGCTACTCGCCAACTTCATAAGAGCGGTTCCCTCTATACATCCAAAACACAAAGGAGAATGACAGATCAAGTCAGAAAAATATTAGATCAAGGTAAAAACTGATAGATTGAGAATAAAAAAAAGCATAAAAGGTCAAAATAATTCAGATCTAGACATATCTGGAAGTTTCAAACCAAAATTCACTGAGTGAGATAGCATATCTGACTAGAGAGAGTTGGAGATGGAGCCTAGATCCGAACAAGAGTTGAAAAACTGAGGAAGATCAGATCAACTGATACATATATCTATTTCCCCAATGGAGTCACTAAATTTGTAAGAAGGAATATTTCACCTTCTGCAGACAGAAGTTGTTCCTCTGGTCTGAATGGTTCAGATCCAGAACAAATGAGTGAACGGCAAAGGATCAAGACCTTCTATGGATGTCATAGACACTTGGAAACCTGTGTACCTGCAACCAAATAAAACATGCAAGCACATCAAAGCTACTAGAACATCATCTACTTATCCATGTTAGTGACTAAGGAATCTAACAACATTTACATGTGAAATCAAAACAATAGTAATGTGGGACAAAAATTAGCTTTGCATTAAGATGTATGGAGAAGTTTACAACCAATTAAGCCTTAGTGTCGACATGCATCTCCATGAAACCAAAAATTCATCCCTGTAACCTCCAACTTTTCTCTCCTATCCTCTCAAATGGCTTGGGCCAAATGGTCAATTCAATAGCATAACAATACCTCTATGGTTCTCCCCCTCAACCATCGACATGAGCTTCTATTTATAAGGCTCAATGGATAGGAATGGTTGAGAGATTTGTGGATGAGGTGGCCTTTAAGATCCTATCATGGGGGATCTTGAGCTCAACTGACCCACAATGGAAGGGATAAGGGAGTACACGAGGATCATGATCTAGAAGCCTCGAGAAACTTCTCCTTTTCCCATTTTACCCAGGGTACCACTTTTCTCCTCTGATGACAAAGCAGTTTAGGTTAGAAATTCTTATGGACCAAAGGCCATAGGCAGTGGCACCACTTATGGAAAACAAGATGCAAGCGATGAGAGCAAGGTACCGCTCATGGTTAACGGGGAAATTGTGGTGTTGAGTATTTGTATGTAAGATTGACAAACAACATGGGTTTCCACTCCAAGTACTGGGATTACGGGAAAATATATAAGTCAAAGGTCTTATCACATGGTGGTGATAGAATTTGGGTATAACAATTAGATCCCTTATTAAATATTTATTCCATTCTAATGTTTGAACATCATCTATTATCTCCCTTATTAAAATTCCAAATGTATCCATCCAACCTAGGAAACTAGTAGGATTGATGGAATCGTCCAGCTATGCAATTATTTAAAATGGGCACATTAAAGTCCTCCCTGCCTAAGATTTATTTTCCTCAAGAAATTTAAGATTTGGATGTTACAAAATATTCATACTCCAAAGTGGCATCCTCATTTGGTACTCCTTCCCTTACACCAAGTGCTCTCTTATGGTTTTGCTCATTGATTTTCTTTTGCTGCAATTTGAGTAGTGGAACTCATGTACTAAAATTTTGTGTGCCCAAATGTAAATAGATGCGGATTATGCATATTGATATATCCTGTAACATCAACACTAACACCCAAAGTATTATTCAAATCCATAAAAACCAAATTTGTGCAAATAATCTTTACCTCCATATTTTGGAAACCTTTTCTGAACTTTCACCCTTTTTTGCTTCTTTATAATTCTTTGAATTTGGTGGTTAGTTACCAAACTTTGAGTTTACTAATATTCTAAGAAAATTTTAGAGAGGAACTACCATTCTTGTTGTTTCACTACTCTGATTATAATAATCTTATCAAGTGGTGAATCAATCTCCAATGCTACTTGTTTCCCCCAAAATTGAAACCAATGAGACCAAAAATGATCCGAGGGTCCCATATCATCCTGATACATGCATGGTGTGAAATTTATATGATGAAATTCCATGAAAACCAAGCATGTGAAAATTGAATCCATCTCTTAAAGGATATTCCATATAGGAAACTCAAACACTTCTCTACAAAGATGAACTCAAACAACTGAAGGTTGGTTTTGTTTCTCAAACCAACAATCCAACTGCTTCTCCAAGTGAGATGAAACCAAGCAATGCCAGGATCCCATTTCTTGCATTGCACCCTTCCAAAAATCATGAGTACAAAATATAGATCATGAAAGTACATACCAATATCATACAAATGAAAATCAAGAAGGTACCTCATCAAAGAATCATGAAAGTTCTTGTACATCCAAGTAAGTAGATCCCCATGTGGCTCATACACACAGGCATAAAGTATTATATCATATATGCCCCAATGACATAGGTGAGGATCCCATGTCCCATAATGATTCTCCAAAAATATATAAATTGCATCGAAATAATAATCCATGTGTTCTTTCATCCAATACGTGAATGAAGAACCTCAACCAAAACCTAAACCAAATAAGGAGAAAAGAAATCATGAAGACTTCGAGTGGCTAAAAGAAGTCTCATCAATACACTCATGAATATGGATATCATCATGAAATTACAGAGGATTTTTCTATCAATAATAATGTTCCTCGATCATATATCTCTTCACCCAAGTGTGGGATGAAGTTCCTCGAACATCAAATGCACTAGGCAAGGAGCATGTAAAATCATGAGTCTCCAAGTGACTCAAGTGAACATCATAGGTGCACCCATGTAGATGTGTATCATAATACTGTAACAAATTATTTCGTTTCAATTGTAACGAATATGGTTCTCTAATCATGTCATCATCAAAATGAGATATATAAATTCCATACTCTTCATGTGGCACCATAAAAAATAAACCTTTCACCCATACTTCATCAGGATGAATGCTGCAAAATTTGGAAATGTAGGATGTAGGAAAAAGAACCAACTCACCCAAATGATCAGAAAAAAATTTCATCGTGTGAAGGATCCATAGGGGTAGGAGTGTGCACCTACCTTAAAAATGCAAACATTTCATCATGGTTTGGTTCCAAGGTAGTGGAATCTTGCATTTCTTCAAAAAGTGTGCATCCATCTTCAAGAGGCAATTCAAGTTCCTCTTCCACAACAACTAGTGATTGGCTCTTATCAAGCTCATATTCAAGCAAATCAAGAACCTGCAATTTTCTATGTTTCTCATGATCCCTCATGTCATGAGAATCCTCCAAGCAATCTACCCTATGATAATCTGAAACATAGGAGGAAGAACAAGTATCTTGCAACCTATCAAGAAGTTGCTCATTTTGAATTTTGAGCTTATGAATATCCTAATTATTATTCAAGTATTATTCATGTAAACATTCATTAATCTCAACAAAATTATTTCTATCAAAAATAAAATACATGAAATTACCTTCAATGTTGCACATTGCTCTCTGAATCTTCTTGATGTCTTCAAGGAAGGATGGCTCCTCCAATGAAGAAATTTTCCAACAAGAATTTGACACCAATGCTTTAGTGTCATGGAGTATTCTAAGGGCCTCATGGATATCCATTTCACTCATCTTCATATACCCTTCAAGAAAGGATGGTTCATGGGATGGAACCTCGTCTTCTTCTTTCTTCTTGATTTGATCAACTTCTTGAAGCTCAAGTGGTAATGGGGAAGTTGACCTTGGTTATTGGCATTAGTTGCTACAAGGTATTCATATTGATGATAATGAGAAATTTGGATTGTAGAAACATTTTAAAATATGATATATATGTCACCAACATATATTTTTGAGCACCCATCAGTAGATTCTCTTTGATTTTCACAACCCCAATCAGCAAAGATTGTGAGATTGTCTTCACCTTCCTCTTTATGTTCTTCTTTGCAATCACCTTGAGATAATTGATGATCCACTTCATGATTCTATGTTTCTTCCTTTAATGGTGTATACAATTTATTTTAATCTCCTTTAGAACAACATTTCTTCCACATATTCCATGTGATGTCTGTAAAAGTGTTTATAACTTCCTCATTTTTAGTGCAGGGTAAATCTTTGTTGTTTTCACAAGTAGGACGGTTTTTCTTTAATGAGTTAAAAATTTCCTTATTGTGACTAAATCCATAATTGAAAATATATTATTGGAAATAATACCACCCATGAATATCACTTCTCAAATTTTGATACTCCTGGAGACATGCTCCAATATCTATGGTTGCAATTTCTGTAATTGTTGGTTGGGGGGGAAGGAAAGTGGGAATTGTGGTTCTATTGTGAAGCCAAGTCATGTCTGGAAATTTTTATTCAATGTATGGTATTAATTAACAGGTTCCAATACCATTCTATGATACCACTTGTAATGTCCTTTTTTGAAATTTTATTAAATGACCAATTTTCTCACTTTTTTCCCTATTTCGACCTTTCACTAGTCTTGATGTCTAGGTCTCCAAATTGCTCCAAATTATCCCAAATATTCATGAAAGGTATATGAATGATATTAATTTTTGAATATTATTTTAAGGGAATATTTATGACCCTCTAAAGGCTTCTTCAAACTTGTTTAATATTCTTGTCGATGTAGGAGTTGTGGCTAGTAATTTGGAGTTCTAATTCCCCCACAATCAATACTAAAAATGGCTTCCCAAATGGACTCAATACAACTATAATTTATGAATGGAAGAAAGGTAAATGTAAATGAAATCAATATTAAATCATATGAATCACCATTCAACTTTTAATGTCTGCTATAACTCCCTTATATCAGATGCAAAAACACTAGTTTCAACCTTGGGGGAAATGATAGGAAAACTTCTCCAAATGCTATGAAACTCATAAAAATAACTCCAAATTATTATGTACTAAAAATTAAAATCATATAATCCATCAATAATAATCCATTAATCCATAAACCATCAGTATTTTACTTATACATTCATATCTATCGACATTATATTGGTTCACAACAAGATAGTGGGGAAATGGCACAATTTCTTCATTGTTTAACATTGTTTCATAAAATATTTTGGTATTTAGACCTGAGAGTCTTCTGAAATTGAAATGCAGAAAATTATAATAATAACATAACATATTTTGGCATTATAAGCTTCCCTAAAGAGATTAATAGCTCACCCAAAGCGCAATCCCTCCATGAGAAAGAATATGCCGTAAAAACTAGAAATAGTTTGAGAGAAAGTGTTGCACTAGAAGGAAACATGAGATTCCCTATAGATTACACCTAAAAATAAAAATCCATTAAATCTCCATGAAATACTTGAGTGGCCTCTCCAAACACCAACTTGGATGGGAATCTTTCACCCTCGAAATTGGCTGAGGAAAGAAACTAATCATCCAATAGCTCTCTCAATTCACAAATGAAAATTTCTCAAATGATCAAATAATATTCTCTTGATTGATTACTGTATCTTATAAACATACTTAGGCTTCTACGATTACCAATCCATCCACAAAATCAAGACAATTTGAATTTGCGTGTATGCTCAATATTTTCCATGTGTCCTCCCTTTCCTAGCCTTCCATTTTCCCCCAATTTGAGTAGGAACCCATTGAGCTTCCTCAACTCACATGAGCACCCACTTGGATTCTCTATTTTGACCTACCATGTCAGATATGTCATATTTCATCCTTCATATCTGATTTGTGTCATAGTTTTCATAGCATCTTCATCATTGTTGTCATAGAGTTAGGAATCTAGTCCAAGTGTCTCACTAGCTACAAAATGACTCTTCCTATCCCATGTAAGTTACATTTCCTTCCAAATTAGACCTATGATGAATATGGTCAAGTGTATTATCCTTATAACTTATCCAAGAACATTTAGGATTCCCATGGATTCAAAATTACAAGAAGAGGATGCCATGTGACACATAAATTCTAGCTTTTGTGGGCCCCATAATATCAATGTGTCTCCATGCTCCAATGCCACTTCAATTTTCCTTTGTAATGATTTAATTAGATACATTATTAAATATTTATTGCATTCTAATGTCTGAATATCATCTATTATCTCCCTTACTAAAATTCCAAATATATTTATCCAACCTAGGAAACTAGTAGGATTGATGGGTTTGTCCTGATATGCAATTATTTAAAATGGGGACATTACAAAAGATCATCCAAGAGTTTAGGGAAAAATGGGCAGAAGAAATATTCTGTCAAAAAATTTGGTGGGAAAAGATTGTTATAGCATATTTTACCACATCGGGTGAATCACACTTGTATGGCCTTCCCTTGTCCCTTTGTAGACTCCTTAGACCCCTTGGACCATTTTTTGTCCTTTGATGTTTCCTAGACCATCCCTAAAAACATGTGAAAATTGCTATACGTGACTTTTTAACCATTTATCACGTATATACATGGGTTTCACCTCTAAAACCGTGTACATCAAGATGTGTACACAAATCCATGTCCTTTTGGAGTTTTCCTTGACATGGACCTGACTCACTTGTCTCGTGGCCTTCCATATGCCTTGAGATTGCTTGGATTCGACCTTTCATTACCCCATTGAAAAGATATATAAGGAACCCTTTGGATACATTGAAGGCATAAGAGAATTGAGAGAAAAGAAACTATAGTCCATTGTTGCTAGAAATTGTGCTTGAGTCTGCATCCCTTTGTCCCTTGAAGCACTTTAGTGTTCTTCCCAAGCTTGTCTTTCGCTTGTGATCTTTCTATCGAGAGATGGAGGATTGAGGTGGTGGAGGCCCAAGTGGGGGATTCATTTTCTCCGATTCGCAGAAGTGTCGATAGAGGTTGTATTCATTGTAATCTCTGATTTTATATTAATAGAAATATCTTTTCCTGTCCAATAATGTATGTTTTAATGAATATTTTATCCATGGATGATTTCAAATGCTTATGCATTGTTGATTATATATGCTAGAGTAAATCTAACACCAATATATATATAGTATGCTTGTCTTGTTTACTTATTGTTGAGGAAGTGATTCATCAATTCAAGTTGAAGTTGGAAAGCTCAATGGGGATCTACTTCAACCATCCGGAATAAGGTACGAGTTTTGATCCTTTAGTGTTAGATATTTGATTTATCTTGCATATTGGAAAGGATTGATTTCTGGAGTCAAGCTGTCTGTTGTGGTACCCCAAGCCATAGGTATTTCCCTCCATAACAGAATTGGCGACTCCGCTGGGGAGTTCCTAGTAGTTGTCCTTTGGGAGTTTTCTATCGGTATTCAATGACTTTGAATTGATATTTTTTCTCTGTTTCTGTGTCGGGACTATGGGCATGTTAGCCTGGTAGTGTCTGATTGGTGTGAAGTTTGTCTCAGCTTGTCTGTTTTCCTTTATTTTTATGCACTTTTCTTCCTGTATGCGAGTCTTGAACTCACAGTCGCGTATATATGTAGTTTTGGCTACTATATCCGCGTACACACGCGGGTTTACTACGAACAGTCATGTATGCCCTTAGTTTGGCATTATTGATGAATATTGATTGTTGTTGGGTGAATTTTGATGATTGCTGAGTCTCCTTTGATACTGCTAGAGTCTGTATACACCTCTATTCCTGACAAGAGACATTTTTTTAGGGTAAAATCTCTTTCTTTGAAGAATGTTCTTGTCATTGCAATTTCGATTTTTTGTTTTGGGATTAGTGCATTATATTTATTTTACCTTAGTAATTTTCTTGAGTGTTGCATGATTGTACTTGTAGAGTCTGGGGGTTATAGAATCATTCTTTTGCTTTAGTATCTCATTTTTATTTCAAAAAATCCAAAAATATTTGATTATCATTATGCATTGCATCTTGCATTTTGTATAGTAATTGCACTAGATTTGCTTTGAAGTATTAGTCAGGATTTCATATAGGAAAGCTTGCATTTATCATTTGAAGAAAATTTTGCATTTCATGTAGTAGCATACCCTATTTTTCATGGACACAATGCATTTGCATTGATTGTTAGGTGTGAATTTTGCTTCATGTTGCATCATAACACCATTGGTTGCACGGTCATCTACCTTTTTGAGTAATAAAGCCAATTAAAATCAACGCTTAATTAAAATGAACTACACTATTTTGTTTGATAGGGTTCACCAACAAGATTAGGTTTTAGGGTCTTGGAATAGTTCATTGTGAGTAAATTCTCCAAGACCACTAAACAACAACATGTATGTGTCTGTCCAAGTGAGAGTGTGTAATTCCTTGGTATCATTGGTGTTTCTCAGGATCCTCCTTTCAAAAGGGAGTTAAGCACGAGGCAGTGTGAGCGATTATTGATTGGGATGACCCCTAGTCATAACTGAGTAGCACTGGAGATATTTCCAGGATTGTATTCGTATTTGGGGGCTCTTTTGGGAGTTTCGGGCTTTTCTACCCTTCCCATACGGTCAATCCCACTTGTGACTGTCCACCTGAGCATTGATTATTTTGAGGTGACCTTAGTTTCCTTACCTAGTATATCGAGGGGGTACTTTACAAGGGTTATTTTGTGGATGTTTCGACCAAGTTGAGGTCAGACAGCACAGTCACTTTATGCATTGAAGATGAGGGCCACAATAATTGGTTACGTGCCAATGCTTATTGTGTATGGGAGTCTCAAGCCTCTCCTAGGTGAGACATACCTGCTTCATTTGGGAGCTCATTTATCCTACCCTTGATTGCTTGTGTTTGGCTTTAGATTTTATTAGTGTATGCTCTGGGCACGTTAGCTTGCCTAGGGTTTGCATAATTAGAGAGTCTTTTACATTTTTTTAGTCATTGTGGATTTGGGTGCGGCTCCTTGCCATTCTCGTCAGTTAGCAAGACTTCTGTCTTCCACATCTCCTCCTCATTTGGGAGAGAGAAATAGACGATTTAGGCAGACTACTTCGCACATTGATTCACACACGATGGGAGACCATGAAGAAGGTATTCCTGAGCCACCCTCTCCCATTCAAGTGGAAGATGGGGAGTTTACTCCTAACTATGATCCTTCACCCGATATGACTGAGTTAGGTCCTATAATTTTTGAGATAGGTACTTTTCATGATATACCTACTTACTCTAGTGTTGATACCCCATTGACGCATTGCCGGTATGGCATGCCGAAAGACGAGACTTATTATGAGCTCGCGAGCAATAGTTATGGTAGTTATGGTATGTCTGGTATGCCCACACATGATTTGGAATTTCATGTCGAGTCGGAGTTTGAGCCTAACACTACACCTGGGGGCACTCTTATTCCTTACCATGCGGAGAGGTTTGGGAGCACAAGTCACATTGCACCTTCCATCCCGGTGGTGGAAGCTACATCACATATTCCTGCTAGGCCTATTGTTAGTGATCCTATTAGGATACCGGATCTAAGATGAGTGACTATAGGGAACACCACGTACATAGTTTCATAGATCCCTTCGTCCTTGGTTCCTTGTCCTTTGAATGTTGTTCCTCCACCTCATTCACGTGGTCCTTCAGCCCACAATGTTGATACAAGTAATGTCCGTACTGTTGTTACTAAACCAGTGTGTCTCAGGTTCAAGTACCGCCCGTTGTTTCGAGAGGTCATGTTAATACTTCTAGAGGTCATGTTACTACTTCCAGAGCATATATTCCTACTTTTGGAGTGTATATTTTTACTTCCGGAGCGTATATTCCTACTTACGAAGTGTCTCATGGGACATCTCATGGGATGACTTACAGACCTTATTATGGGATGTAGTATGTACAGGGTTATTCAACTTATGGGTATGGGTATCAACAGCCTTCCTACTCTCCTAGTTATGGATTTGTAGCCCATCATAGTCAAGGAAGACCACATTATGGTGCTTCCATGCCACCCTACACAGGTCAAACGGGAGGAGGGAACTATGGTCAAGGCCATGGTAGTTACGGTAATCAGACCTATGTGAATAAAAACTATCAGGGAGCGGTGCACTAACATGCTCATCCTAGGATCCCTTTCCCTGCAACACTAAATCTTCTTGACTTGTTGAGATTGATGAATGATTATGTATCTCATGACCCGACTTGGTCGGCTGTCCCTACTAATATTCCCTCAGACATACCCAAATTCGAGGGCAAACCTGGAGAGGATCCAAGCGAACATGTCACAACGTTTCACCTATGATGCTCTTCAAATTCCTTACACAAATATTCGATCCATTTAAGGCTGTTTCAACGCACCCTTACAGGGCCTGCCATGAAATGGTATATAGAGTTACCTAGGGCAGCATTTGCTTTGTTCAATTACCTAGCGATGACTTTTCTTAACTACTTCCAGCTACCAGTGCATTATGACATTGGTACAGAACTCTTGTCGACATTTCGACAGGATAAAGCCACACATATCTCGGACCATATCCAAGAGTGGCATAGATGGAAGAGGTTGATTAAAGCCTTTATACCGCCGAAATTCCTCCTCGAATGGTTCCTTAAGTCATTATTTCCTTATATAGTGAAGCATGTTTCTACATTCGGAGTGCAAAATGAGGAACAAGCCATTTTTAGGGCATAGGAACTAGATTTGATTTATGCTCAATCCAGTTTGTTATATGAGATCATTCCCAATGCTTCGCGTTCTAGTTTTGACCACAAAGTTAAACCTGGACCACATGTTGATGGCATTGTTGGTTGTGTGAGTGCTAAACTTGTGGATTCAGTTGTGAAATAGGTCAGTCAATTTTAAATCAGCCAATCCACTTCAGGACAATCCACGACTTCGTCTCAACCCACCCAAATGGCGAGTGTGCTTTCGGTGTCAGACCAGAAGGGTAACCAGCAACCCGAAAGGAATAAAAAGAAGGGTAAGAACAATCGTAAGGGTGGGAATAGGAATGAAAATGCTAATACTAATGACAAGAATGCCTGAAATGATGGAGGGGACAAGTAATATAAACGTAAGGTTAAGTTTCCTTGAAATTTGTGTAAGAACGATCACCTCACTTACTTGTGCCCTCGTATCGATGAAGCCTCGATATTCTTAGCATAGGGCCTAGCTGTGCTGACCAACCCTTTACCTCACAATCAAAACATGAACTTGAGGACCCATGATCAGTCTGGTGGTGATCAAGATCCGTGGGAGGGTAGTGGTCATGGTTGCATTAACATGGTGCGTGCTACGAAGGTTGTGACCCGTGCAAAGGACTATGGTTCATCACAACCTGACCTAAGAAAGGAACTTGATCCACCAGGGACTCCTTTGCGTATTGAAAAACCTGTGGATAAACCTGAAGTTGCACCTCGCATTCCTAAGGGAGTCCTTAAGCGTTTGGGACACAATCCTAATGCCCAAGCAGCCCAGAACTATTCTGTTTTCAAGGATTTGGGCCACACTCCTTGTGCGATGTCTCCACTAGAAGTACTTTAGAGTTGTCCTTCACAAATGAAATCTTTTCTTTCTGCCCTTGGTGTGAATGATGATAATCCTTCCTCTATGATTAAATTTGAAACTGCAGCACTTCAACCTTGCTTGCCTTAGTATGTGTCTCTTTTGATTCATGTAGAATGTCTTAACATGGCCATCAAGCGTACTGTGATTGACGAAGGTGTTGCTACTTCTGTGATGTCTTTATAGTGTTGGAAGGGTTTAGGTTCCCTTGAGTTGTCTAAATTTGGTACCATGTTGACCGCGTTTCATGGGAGATCATTTAGGCTGCACAAGATCCTTCCTTCCCTTAAGGTCCATTTGGGAGGAAAGACCGTTGCGATAGAGGTTGAGGTGGTTACTGTGCCCCTTGACTATAATCTCTTACTAGGTAGGAATTGGATGTACAGTATGCATGCTGTAGCTTCTTCACTATTTTGCATTGTATGCTTTCCAATTAATGGGAGGATAGTTATGATTGCTCAAACGTCATTCAAGAATCTGTCGGTTACCGCATCTTCGGGAGCTTCGATCCCGATTGTTCAGCACTCTCAGCCGAAAACTGGGAGTGTGGGTGTGGGCATGTATCCATCCCTTATGGGAAGCTTTAGTTTTCATACACATGTCCTTATGATAGGGTCTAGTTTCGGTGAGGCTTCGACATCTGTGAGATCGGTGTCTTTTCACCCGAGTCATATGGAAGATCCTTGGATTCTTCCCACACCGAATACTTCAAGTGAGCCCATCGTGACGGACGTGTCGTTGCCTACAACTATGGTAGCTTATCAAGCTAATCTTAGATGTGTTGCAAAGTCTAGTCCTTCCTCTTCGCGGACGGAGGAGGAGGACCCATATGTGCTGCCTATATGGGCAGTTCAGTCTTCTCATGCGCATGACCGCCTTGATAGTGTTTTTCCTTCATTAGAGGAAATTTGGGGTCTAAAATGGGCCTTATAAGAAAACGTGCCAAAATAAGTTTTTGTGAGTTGGAATTCAAGAACCAATAGAATTTCAATAATATAAGTCAAGCATAATCATTGAATTGACATATTTGTCATTAAAAAAAACTACTTTTTTTGTTCGTATTTTCGACATATCTCATTGAGTTTTTACTCAAATTTCGATCAGGAGAGCTCCTTGGATGCGAAATTTGATTCCAAATCCAACAAGTACCCACACTGCATACTTTTGATGGACCCCGCTACCCTAAAAACAAGAAATACCTGAAAAAACATGATGATGATGTCATCATCACATTTTTTCAGGTATTTTTTGTTTTTGGGGTAGCGGGGTCCGTCAAAAGTATGCAGTGTGGGTATTCGTTGGATGCACAATCAAATTCCGCATCCAATGAGCTCTCCCGATTGAAATTTGAGTAAAAACAAAGGGAGATATGCCGAAAATACAAACACAAAAAGTAGTTTTTTTCTTTCTTCCTCCAAAATTAATCAATATTATTTTATTATTTTCACTATTATTTTATTATTTTAACTATTATTTTATTATTTTCCTTAGGAGACCCATTTTAGACCCCAAAATTCCTCTAATGTCAGATGAAGCAATTATTGAGGCCATGTCAGGGATTGAGCGACCTTGGGAAGAGTTGCATCATAGATCTTATTTTCTTCCCGAGCTTGAACGCTTGGAGCATGAGAACTTTAGGAAGGTTCTTAGTGAGAGAATTGGTAGTCCCATGGTTCCATTAAGCTCTCTTGGTCCAATGGTTGATGGGAACATGGCGAATATATCTCCTACCATTCCTATCAATATCTCTCATGATCCTTGCAGGATTGAGAATGTCTATATTGGCATAGAATGTTCCCATGCTGAGATTCAAGAATACACCGAGTTGTTTAAAGAATTTCATGATATATTTGCTTGGTATTATGATGAAATGCCAGGTATCGACCCTCGCATTGTTGAACATGAGATTAAAACATATCCCAATGCTAAGCCTGTTCGACAATGCTTGCATGCAGTGAATCCTAGGAAAGCACCCATGATTAAGGCAGAGATAGAGAAACCATTGAAAGCCGGTTTTATCTATCCCATTCCCTTGACAAAGTGGGTTTCAAATTTTGTTCCTGTAGATAAGAAGCAGGGAGTGATTCATATATGCACTAATTTCTGTGACTTGAATCGTGCATGTTCTAAATATAATTTCCCCACACCATTTATAGTTCAAATCTTGGATGAATGTGCGGGTAGCGAGGTATTTTCTTTTATGGATGTCTTTTCCGGATACAATCAGATACAAATTAAATTTGAGGACCAACATAAGACTACATTTTTTTGTCCTTGGGGAACCTTTGCATATCAAAAAATTCCTTTTGGCCTTAAGAACACTGGAGCCACTTTTCAGCAGGCTATGAACTTGATCTTTCATGATCTCAAATCAATTATCAAAGTATTTTTGGATGACCTTGTTGCTCATTCTCATATGAGAATGTGTCATTCCTATCATTTGAGATTAGTATTCGAAAGGTTCCACCATTATTTGGTCAGGTTAAATCCTCACAAGTGTATATTTTGCATGAAGTCTCGTCACTTATTGAGGTTCATTATTTCCAAGGAGGGTATAAGAGTCGACCTTTTGAAGGTTGAGGAAATACTTCAGTTGTCTCCCCCGAGGAACATTAGACATCTTCAATGTTTGCAAGGCATTGAAAACTTCTTACAGAGATTCGTTGTCAACTTTTCCAATTTGACTAGACGATTTATGCGTCTATTAAAAAAGTACACCACCTTTTGTTGGGATGAGTGAGCCCAGGAGTCCTTTGATGCACTTAAGTGAGCCCTAGAACTGGCCCCAGTGATTAGTCCCCTAGACTATAGCCATGATTTTATACTTTATGTGGTAGCATCCATGGCGACGATTGGTATGGTTTTGGTTCAAAAGGATGACGAGCTCCAAGAGCATGTCATATACTATCTAATCTAGAATCTTATAGATGCAGAGATCTGTTATTCCCATGTTGAGAAGCTTGCCTTAGCTACCATACATGCAGTTCAACAGTTGAGACATTATATTCTCCTTCGCTAGACCTTGGTTGTAGCCCATGTCAATTCGTTTCAATTCATCCTCACTTGAAGGATGATTGGGAGAAAGTATAATAAATGGATTGTCATCTTGCAATAATTCGACCTCGAGTTTGTTTTGGAAAAATCGAAGAAATTGTTAATTTTTGCGGAACTTATATCGGATTTCCCAAGTGAAGACAAGGAGATGGTTTGTGAAGATACGTTTATCGATGAGCACATCTTCTTAATATCAACTTTGGACCCATGGTATGGGGATATTATTATATATTTACAAACATTGAAGCTCCCCACTCACCTCTCATGAGATGAACGATGACGATTACATCACGTATCCAAGAATTACCGCATAATGGATAATACCTTGTACCACCATGGGGTAGATTCCATTTTACGTTGTTGTCAAACTCATGAGGAGGATAAGCTTGTGCTGAATGATTTCCATAGAGGGGCGTGTGGTGGTCATTTATCTGAGCTTTCTACAGCCCAAAGGATATTGAGAGCGGGTTATTTCTAGCTGTTGATCTTTTAAGATTGTGTGGATGTGGTCAAGAAGTGCCACCCTTGCCAGTTGTTTGCATGGAATATGCACTCACGACCTGCCCCGTTACATCCCATCATCACCCTCGGTCCATTCACTAAGTGGGGACTTGATTTTATGGATTGCAACCCAGCTTCAACTAGGGGGCATCATCATATCATAGTGGCTATTGAATACTTCACGAAATGGGATGAGGCCATGCCTACAGTTAAATTTGATGGTGAGACAGCCACGCACTTCGTATTCAACCAGATTATTACTTAGTTTGGTATTCTAAAGGACCTTGTCACCGACCATGGCTTACACTTTCAGAATCGTATGATGGAAGAGTTGGCATCGAAGTTAGGATATAAGCAGGAGCATTCCTCCTCTTATTACCCTCAAGTGAATGGATAGGTAGAAGCAGTGAATAAATCACTCAAACCCATTCTCCAATGAACCATCGCACAAAGAAAGACTAATTGGCACATTATGTTATATCCTGCTTTGTGGGCTTATAGAACCATTGTTAAGATTGCCATGGGTTTTTCTCCATATCATCTTGTACATGGAGTGGATTCGATATTTCCAGTTGAGTCCAATATTTCTTCTTTGAAGCTAGCCATAGAGCTCTTACTAGACACTTCCCCATTGGAGGAGCATTTGGTCCACCTAGAGCAACTTGATGAGCAGTGCTGAGATGCCTTGGTGGCTCTAGAAGTGAATAAGCGTCGCGTTAAGGTCCAGTATGATAAGTCTGTCCATCCAAGGAGGTTTAGTTAGGGAGAATTGGTCCTTTTTTGGGATCAACCGAAAGAACCCTTGGGGGTAGGAAAGTTTAACCTCATGTAGTGTGGTCCATACGTCGTTAAACGTGTGTTAGAGAAGGGCACTTATGAGTTGGTGGATTATGAGGGAACGACCTTGGTGGAGCCTATAAATGGGCTCTATCTCAAAAAGTACTATGCATGATTTTCAACCAAGGATGGTTATTGTATATTTTTGTACAATTTTGCATAGGTAGGTATTTTTCTTATGGTGATCAGGTTTGTGATTAGTTTCAATTTCTTTTGGTAGATGTCGATGGAATCTTTCGCCTTCATAGGATTTGCAGATGGTGCAAACCATCACACTCAACACTCAGCCTCTACTGCTTGGGTGATTTATACTCCTATGGGTCAGGTATTGTCTTCAGGGATTGTATGTTTACGGCACTCTTCAAACAATGTTGTTGAGTATAGTGTAATTATTGAGCTTCTATGGGATGCCATTTCACATGGTGTTCTCTCTCTTGAGGTACGACTTGATTCGGAGTTAGTAGTATCATGACTTAATGGTTTGTACCATTTTAGAGATCTGACATTATTAAGAAGATTCTTACATGTGAGATTGTTAGAACGACAATTTGACAATATAACATACATACATGTTCCAAGAATTAATAATCAAGTTGCTGACTCATATGCTAACTATGTGTTAGATTGGCATTTGTTTCATACACAATAAAATCATCACAAACATAATTTTTTACACATGTAAATAAATAAATTGATCATCATAAAAGTTTTTATAAACATCCAAAATGTGGTAATACATAGTCTCATAATACAAAACTGGCATTCTCGAGCCACCAAAATATAATACATGGTAGTACAAAATATATCACTCCCAGGTATCTAAGCCTATGGAGGAGGAGGGGGGTTGGGATCATGGAATGTCAGCACGGCTCTACCTAGGCATCGAAATAGCTGCACCCATCCTCGTGGTACACCCACCACCTGGCGCTGCATGGCCTTAGGAAATTCCTCAACTTGCGCCATGGGTACTCTGTGTGTCAGTCTCATGAAGTTGGTATGAATGCTTTGGAGCATCCACACCCGTGATGTCGTCTTCTCTTCCCCTCTGTCTATGATGAGTGAAGCCTTTAGGCCACTGTGGTCCCACATCTGCATGCATATGGTAGATGTCACTATGTATTATCACCCAAAAACATGTCTTTTGATTCCACATAATAAAAAAACACAAAAAAAATTAAATAACTCAAAAAAATTTAAAAGAGGGTCGAGATTCGTTACCAATGTCACCGTATGTCCATCTTGGTGGTAGAGGCATGTCTAGGTCTCCCTGGAAATCTATCCCTACATAGGGGTAGTCATCAATGGTAACTATCTGTCATCTCCACCATGAAAATAAATCAGTTGCATAGGGCTTTGACACCCTACCTCCACCCATTCTGCACATCGCATCCACCCAACACCATTGGGATGGTTCTTGAACCCTGTGTAGAGGAACGTCAACTCTAGAGCTCAATCCCAGAACAAGCTCAAAGAAAAATGTGTTCAGTATGCTGCTGAAACCAAAGTTTTGCACCCTGCCCATCTTGCAGTCCTTGAGCTGTTCTTTCATGTTGCTCAATGATGTTGTACTCCAGTCATAAACTGTGGGCTTCATGCACTCCACAGCATAGAAAATCAATGGTTGTGAGGCTTGGTGGAGTGAGGCTAGCCCCAATATCCTGCCCAACGTCAGTAGAATGGCCTTTAGGCCTAGCACCTATATGGAGTTAGTTGGGATCTGAATCCCCACCTTCTCCGTGTTTGGGTAGCAGTACACTGCAATGTACTCATCTATAGTCAGGCCACCTGTGCGCCCGCGAGAGCGTAGGTTCACCACATCCCCCCAAAGTCCAGTAATAAAGTATATGTCCTCCAATTCTATGGTGAGGGACATCCCATCTATCTGGAATGACTCTGAGTCTGGATCCCAGTAGTCTACTAGCATCTGTAGCAGTCTTGGTTTGGCCCATATACCACCAAGACACCAAAACTTGTAGAGCCTACATGACCACGAAGCTTGTTGAGCCATTAGATCTGCCCTGAATGCCCCTTCTACATCACCGTGCTCACATTCTCTCCATTCTAGAACCATCCTGCATATAAAATTTGAGTTTGATCCATTAGAATACTTAAAAATCATTGAGCGCGGCCACATACGTGACTGTTTTCTAAATAGTCGTGTATGTATGTGACCTTGAGGGAATTTTCCGTGTATATCCAGCCCTATACATGAAAAAACCCTTGATTTTTGTGTGGGCTGAGGCGCGCATTTAAGATGGGCCTAGAATCCTAAATACATCATGGAAATTGATAAAATTTGCATCAAAATGAAAGAGTAGAGCATGGGTAAGTACCTGGAAAAACGGTAGTGGATTCCGCTGGCTGGATCTCCTGTAATTCGCTATTGAAGTTCTGAGCTCAATTGGGTAAAAATTTCAAATGTTATATAATGTTTTGAATTTTTTACTATTTATAGAAATTTTTCAAATTTTTGAAAAGTTTTACCCCCTTTTCTATAGTTTGGACCGTTTTTGGACTAATTTATGATATAGAAGACCATTTTGAGCACCGTTTTGACCGTTGCTTTGACCCATTCATACCCGTTATAGGTATGATGTTTAAATTGGCATATAGGTTAGGATCACCTCTGATTGTATTTTGCATGACCTTATGACCATTTCATTGTAGCCTTAGGTACGAACCCATTCTATTATGTCACGAAACCTTCTTACTGTTTTAGAAGTGGCATTTTGTGAATGGTAGAGCTTGACCTTACATGGGTACCCTAGTTAGTGCCTTATTTGCATTTGGTGCCCATGCCGATATTTTTTTCCCTTAGGGTGTGGGAGTCTTTTGTATAGTATTTCCATGACATTTCGCAAGAGCCTCATACTCCTCTTGATCTGTTTCTGGCCTATTTCCCTCAGGACTCCCTTATGTCAAGTTGTAATTGCATTATCATGAGCTTTTCCTGCCTTATTGAGCCTTACACCGACTTTCCTAACATTGAGTTTTATCCATATTGCCTGAGTTTGTCTCATGTCTAGCCATGCGGAGCCGTTTTATATATCCTTCGCAGCTTGATTCCCTCTTTTTACCAGGTGGGGACTTTCCCTCGAGTGTCACTATCCTACACATGTATCCTTGCATTGAGCATAGGTATGTTCCACTACTTGGAACTGTGGAAATTGAACCCATGTGTTAGAACAATTACACTCACAAAAATTGCCAATTACACATGCAAATTACACACAAAGGAGCCTGAATATGGAGCAGAACACTAATCTGTATTGAATAAGTGTACAATATCCAACCCTATGAAGTCATAAGCTATGACAATATATAATTACATGAGAGATTCAAATGCATAAGGATGCCATTCGGATTTGGTTTGGTCAAAAGCAGGCTTACGAAATCTAAGAAAATCCCCCATAGGTGCATAAAGCAGTTTCCAAATCTGTCTAGGAGCTCACGAATTCAAAAAATCAATTAGGAAAGCTAATATATGATGTAAGGACAACTCATACATTCTTTTCTTAGGAGAAAAGAGTGGAGGATGATGATGGCAAAAAACAAGTTAACTTCACCTAGTCAAACTTTCCCAATTGCCTTAAAACTCAACAAAAGCAGACAATAAAGTAGAAAAAGCGGACATGCGCTAAGAAGGCCAGGAATAAAGTAGATTTTATTTCAAGTGGTTTTTCAAGCGCTCCATGACTCAATTTTAGCAAGTTTGACCACTTTGGACATGTGGAGGACAACTTGCATAAGGTGGGATATGGAAACTAGGCAAATAAGACAAAAATGGATTAATTAATGTCTAAGGTAGCTAACTATGGGTTGATTATTCTAACACCCCCCCCTTAAGCCTGACTTATGAGTAAAATATCAAAAAATTATAGGGCCTAGAAACAAGGCTTAGTCACCCTTTACATACTGCATGTCGATTTAACCAAGGAAAGAGGCAAAAACGCAGTGGGAAAAATCCTCCTTTAAACATGGACAGTAAAACAAAATTTGAAAATATTGTCATCACTCATGCTTCACAGCATGATCAACAATCCCCAGTAGTGATTTGAGATTGCTGAATTTCTTCTAAAAAAAACATTGGTGAAGATATATGCTACTTGTTCTGAAGATGAACATAAGAGTTGGTGAATGGTGCCATCATGCACAAGCTGTCTGATGTAGTGCATATGGATCTCAATGTGTTTGGTACTCTGTCTCTAAATTGGATCATTGTATATTCAAATGGTACTCTGATTTTCACAATATATAGTATTTGATTATTCTGATTCGAAGCCACACTCACCAAGTAACCCCTGCAACCATAAACATTGAGTTGTTGCATTTACAACTCCTCTGTACTCTGCTTCTGTAGATGAGAGTGCAATGGCACTCTATTTCTTGCTTGACCAGCTGATTGGTCCTTTAGCAAGCATGGACACATATCCTGATGTTGAATTTCGATCTATGTTGTCACCTACACAATCACTGTTAGTAAACCTAATCAAATCAAGATCAAATTTAGCTTTGTAGAAGATCTCATGAGTCCTTGTTCCCTGAACAAAGTTAAGTATCCTTTTGGCTTCTCTCCAATGGATCTCATGAGGCTGATCCATGTATCTTGAAGCCACACTTAATGCATAATAAATATCAGGTCAAGTATGTGTAAGGTACAACAAACACCCAATCATTTTCCTATATAGTGTATTATTTACCATAGGTGAAGAATCTGCTTCTTCAAGCTTAACTTCTGAAAGGAAGGGAGTATTGTTGGGCTTGCAGTCCTTCATGTTGAACTTGTTCAGAAAATCCAAGGCATACTTGGACTGATGTACTTTGACTCCATGTTTTTTTTGAGCAATCTCAGGCCCCAAGAATTGGCTCAATAACCCCAAATCAGTCATAGAGAATGCATGGTTCATTGCATCCTTCAAGGAGGCAATTTCATCCTTTGAGCTTCCTGTAATGAGAAGTTCATCAACATACAAGACAATAATCATTAAAGAACCATGAATCATATTCAAATAGACATTAGGATCAGACTTGCATCGAACAAAATTCAATGATAGCAGAAAGCTATCAATCTTGGCATACCAAGCCCTGGGGGCTTGCTTAAGCCCATACAATGATTTTTTTAACCTGCACACAAGAGATGGATTAGTAGAAAATTCTTGAGGCTGATGCATGTAAATATATTTAGTAATATCTCCATTTAGGAAAGCACACTTCACATCCATGTGATGTACCTCCCACTGCTTCGAAGTTGCAATGGCTAAGGCTAGGCTGATGGAGTCCATCTTTTCCACTGGTGCAAAGGTCTCAACGTAGTCTATTCCATGTAGATACGAGTAGCCCTTGGCTACCAATCCTGCCTTATATTTAAAAGGTGAGCCATCAACAAAAAACTTGGTTTTGTAAACCCACTTACACTAAACTAGCTTCCTCCCTGGGGGAAGATCAACCAACTCCTAAGAGTTGTTCTTCTAGAGTGAGCTAAACTCTTCTTTCATGGCTCTTTGACATCTTGGATCATGTGCTGCATATTCATATGTCTATGGGTCTAGTTCAACCATCAGATAGCATTTCTCTACAAATAAAGGGTATTTCATACACATAGCACTCTCAAACTGAGATCTAGTCCTCCTAGGATCATTAGGATTTTCAGCTAGTTCTCCAGCTACATGAATGGTATTTTCTGCCCATTTTGTTCTTGTAGGACTGTTAGGATCTGCAATTAAATCATCATTATCAGACATATCATAATCAGCAAACTCAACTATCTCTTCACTTACATTCAATGGTTCTGGTGGTGAAGAGGATTCTCCAACTTCCATTGCTGCTAAAGGCTCTTCTTGGAGCTAAACACTCCTTTCAATGAATGCATTGTTTGTCCTCAAATTGATCAGCTTGTACCCTTTTGAATATTCAGAGTACCCAACAAATAGACACTCTTGGCTTTGGGGCTGCAAAGCATTCCTCTTTTCTGTTGGAATTCTAGCCCAAGCCCTTGAGCCAAGAATCCTGAAATGGGTCACATCTGGCTTGTGCCCACTCCATGCTTCAAAAGGAGTCATACCATCAAGATGTTTATGAGGCACCCTATTCTAGATACAGGCTGCATAGTTTATAGCTTTGGCCCAAAACTTTGGTGGCAAAGTCTTCGCCTCCATCATGCAGGTTTCCATCTCTTTCAGTGATCTGTTCTTCCTCTTAGCAACACCATTTTGTTGTGGTGTGTAAGGGATAGAATGATGCATATGAATACCTACATATGAACAATATTGAATGAACTCAGACTTGAAATACTCACCAACATTGTCAGATCTGAGGACCTTGCGTTTCCTCCTAGACTGGTTTTCAACCAAAGCCTTAAAGACTTTGAAGAGGCCAAAAACTTCAGACTTTTGTTTCAGGAAGTAAACCCAGCAGTACCTGGAAAAGTCATCTATGAATGTCAATGAATATTTGGCTTGACTCATTGACATATGAGGAAATGGTCCAGCAACATCACTGTGGATCAACTCAAGAGGTGCAGAGGTTCGCTCATGACTAGCTTTCTCAAATTTATGCTCTTTATGTTTTCCTAAGATGCAACCTTGACAGACTCCTTTAGAAATATTAATCTTTGGTAACCTTATGACCATTTATTTTTCACTAAGATCAGAAAGATACTTATAGTTCAGGTGGCCAAATATTTCATGCCAAATCTTACTTGCCTCATTAGCATGAATCGGAAGAGAAGAGGGGTTTGAGTAGGGTATGAAGTGTGAGAACATGTATACCTTCGAAGTGTGATTTTCAACTCCTTTTGCAATGACTTTACAACTTGATATCTCTGTGATCTCAACTTCATCAGGGGAGAATATGACCTTATTTGGAGACCCTGTGTGGGTCATCTGATACACTGATAAGAGGTTAGAGGAAAGAACTGGAACATACAATACATTGCTAAACTTACCATGGTCAAGATCAATCCTCCCTTTGCCCAAACTTTCAGTGAGAAAGTCATCTCCCAGTACTATTGGTTGACCTTTTGACATGTCAAGTGAGGTGAATGCCTCCTTGGTCGAAACCATATGTCTTGAAGCTCTAGAATTAATGATGAAACTAGGTGAGCTTGTTGTTCTAGCAACCAATGCATGAACTCTCTCTCTGTCTTCTGAATTTGATCCTCCTTCCCTCTTCTTTGAGCTATCAGGAAGGGACATGCCATTCTTCTCCAGGAGTTGGGTCAGCATGTCAATTTGCTTCTTCATGCAGGAGCTTTCAAGATGATTTCCCTTACTGCAGTATGCGCACTTGCTCATTTCTCCTTTGTTCTTCTTCTTCTCGGGGTTCTTCTTGCAACCTTGAGGCTCCTCTGGAGACTTGTTCTTGTCTCTCTTTTGCTCAGGTGGCTTCTTAGCTTTCTTCTTGCCTTTTGAATCCACCCTCGCATCTCCAGCAACTAGAGCTTGGTCTTTGGAAGGTTTGATGGTGCCCATCATCACCATTTTATCTTATTCTTGTGTGAGAGATTCCATGAAATCTGCAAGGCTAGGCATTTTCCAGGATCGAGCTGTCAACTTTGTGGCATGTGTTACCACCCAAGTTGTACTTAGTGGTTTTTTCTCAGGTGAGCCTGGTGAACCGGATAGGGTTAACTTGTTCAGACTTCAGAAGACCTATGGAAGTACTTCTAGGAAGTGCTTGTTGTACTATATCACATGTTCATACCCCATGGGGGAGTTGTAATAAATGACCTAGCATGATAGTGTCTGTAAAAGAATCGGTCTCTTAGACTTTATTTGTCAATCCGATCAGCCAAGGGTGTTTTTTCCCTTGGTTATTATTCGTTGTTGAATTAACGACTAATAATTTCTGAGTTTTTCACTCCATACCTCCAAAGTTGGGGTGGTCGGCTTGGAATTTGGGCCTATTGAGGTTATTAGAGCCTATGTGTCAATGTATAAACATGCTAGACATCATTATCGAGTCATATGAACATGTCTAAGTCCCTTTAGGTGTTTTTCAATTTTTCAATTTTTTAGGGTTTTCAGTGTTTTTTATTAAAATTTAATTTTTCCAAAACTTAGGCTATTTTCTAATAGTTTAATTGGAAAATTTTATTTTGTAATAAAAGTGGGCCAAATAATCAGTTTCAGTCATGTAGGTGCTCATTTTCAAGCTAAGAGCACCATGTAAACCCATGGACCCATTGTTTCCTAGTTTTGAGTGATTTTCCATCACTCAGGTTAGAAAGCCCCAAAAATCAATTATTGATTATTTTAATTAATAAATTGATGAATAATGGAGCAAATCCAAAATCATAAATCAGCGGATTCTCAACCAATTTGATTGAAATCAGTCAGATTTGAAGCAGATTGTCTGGATCTCACAAATCCTTGACTGAAGGAGGTGATCAAATCAGAGCCAGAGTTGATATTCAGTTGTCTTCATGGGGAATTGCACCCTCTCTCTCTCTCCTTCACATGTGTGGACTCTCCTGGATGCTCTGTGGACTGATGTGTCGGTGTATGGGTTGATGTGTCAGCTCAATCAAGCCCCCGGTTGACAAGTAGGCTCATTCCAGCTTCAGTTCTGCATTGATGGACACCCCATCAGCTGATTTCATCTGATTCCATGAGGAATTGCACCCCCCCTGGGCTGGATGGCCTGTATTTTGTATATATCCTGCTTGAGGCTCCCTCTTCTAAGCTAGAAAGAGCTGGACTGAAGGGCTTGCCATTGTAACTTTGTATTGATCATCATTTGTTGAAATAAAGAGAAGATTTGGAGGCTCAATTGTGGAGTCCCTATTATGTGTGGATTATCATTGTCATGCTGCATTTGAAGTGAAAATGCTATTTTTTCAATTTTTTGCACTTAACTATTGTCTTCCTGAATGGTGATTGAAATCATAGGGATAGATCATTGTAAGTAAGATTACTTACTTGTATTTTTCTGCATATGTTTGAATGAGCCAATACCTGTATGCTAAATAAGATTATTTGCATGTTGTATCATCTATTTCTCATATGTATCTTCAGATTTAATGGTTCTGTTTGCAGGAGTTGTTGTGTAGATTACAGGTTTGCTGTGACTGGAATATCTATGGTTCAGGTTTGATTCTATTTATTTCCAACAAATATTGCTAATATCATTCCCCTCGGTGCTTCACTACCAAGTTTCCTCTGCAAATCTGCTTCAACAACAAGCACCTCTCTTCCCCCTTTCTCTCCTTTAAAAATCTTAAATTTTCTTCAAACTAGTTACTTTTAATGTTTCTTATTACTCTGATCTGTCTCATTAAGAAAAATACACATATATCTAGTTAGTAATATCCCTTCCTAAGTCTATATCTTAGTTTTGTTTTGCACATAAAGTTCAATTTTAAGAGATCTAGCTAAAATTACCATATTTTCGCAAGCATTTTAGTGAAAATTCATAGATTGCTGTTAAGGTAGTTTCATTTGCTGTATGATAAAATTTAATATTATGAAATAAAAGTGCACATCTTATTGGATTCCCAAAATTCAATTCAAGATCCCAAGGAAAGCCTGCTTTCCTTGGTTCCTGTTTTCCCCTTTTAACTAGTTTTCAGCTTACATTTTTGGGTTAAAAGTGAGCTGACCCAAAGGTGATTTTAGAGTGATTTTGGGAATATTTAAGTCTGATATGATTGCTGGTTTTTATGAGTTTTTACATAGATAAAAGAATCTGATGTTCGGAAGTGGCCTCAAGAGCGTTCAAATCCCCCCAGGGGTCTCCCATTTGACCAAAACTTTTAATTTTCGCACTTTGTAAGCTCTTGATTTCACTCCGTATAAGGATCAAGAGGAATTATATCAGTTCTATGATATTTTAACCACTTTTAATAAAAAATAATTTTTGAATAGGCTCTTTCGAGCCCATTCCCCATCCCCCCTGGGGGGATTTGCGTCGGTGTCCTTTTGTTTCTTTTTGCTCATTTCATTTCAAGCTATCATTGATATAATATGCAAGGTAGTATACTTTATTTCAATATGAATTTCATATTCCATATTTTATATTTCAAAGTAATCTTAATACTTACCCCACGACTTCCCGAGTGACTCGAAAGGGGAAAGAGATTCGTGGTAGGACTAATTAGAAAACTAGAATTGCGTATCTGTTTCTTTCCTATCATTTGTTTTTTTAGCTATTATAAAATTATCCCCTCCTCTATTCCCTGATTGAGATCCACTTGGATCGAAAGAGGTTCCTGGAGGGTTTTCTTTAAAACAAGAACACCCATTGTAAAATTTACTAAAATTGACAAGACTCCGGTGTGTATGCTCTACAATTGGCTGCGGTTCATCCAATCAGTCAAGCTATATCAAAAGCGCTTGATTGGCTAGTGTAATTAGGACTCACTCTCCCAAATTAACAAACCAACAGGTGAAAATCCAACACCTAGATCAAACCATTGCGTTGGAAAAATACCCAAAGGAAGTGGGAACTTCTGAAAAGTGACCTCGGGGCGCCGATCTCTGTCACACCCTAATGGGTGCGTTACGAACAATAGCCCCAGAGACTCCATTTCATCCCACATATTCCTTGCGGGTAGCTGTGACGGTTTAGTTTTGGACATACTCCAAGTACTATCGGGTATATCTGGAGTCCCCCCTTCACCTAATTTTAATCAACTCACACTTCAAATTTAACTTAAAATGTACCAAGAGGCAATCGCAAAACATTCACTCCAAGCACATGCAAGTACATTGATTCTATTTTTTGACTCCATTCTAAGGCACTCGTTATTTTCTTGCTTTATATATATATTTTGTCTCAGCATTGTGCTTTCATGTGCTCATTTTTGTATCTTGTCATCTTTGATTGTCTATAGTTAGATTTCAAACTCCTAAGTAATTCATTCAGTTTAACATCACCACACTAAGTAATTATCCTTAGTAACTTAATAGGGTCTAACCCCCCTTGGCTTCGTTAGGAGTTGAGCCTAAACGGAGGAGTCAAGAACAAGGTGACAGCCTTGACTCGAGACTTGCCCCCAAGGACACACCGAGTGGCTTGAAGATTTCTGCCACGTGACCCAAGTGTGTGAAAGGTGACAAAAACATGGAAGGTCAAGACAAACAATGAATATTCAGGGCCAAGCTTTGAGAGTATGGCCAAAACCAGTTGCTCCTCCTTCTTTTCGATTCCACACTATTTTAGTTGCAAAACAAGGGCTTTGAACTTGGAAAAGTAGAGTTGCAGGGATTCAAAGCTATTGGGACTCGGGGAGATCAATTCATTTTCAATTTGATGTCCCCTCATCTCATCTTTCTTACCAAAAATCTCAACAAGATTCTCCCATAATTCATTTGGTGATGTTAATCCATCAAGATGGAAAAGGAGGTCTCTAGATATGCTCAGACACAGGAGACCATAGGCCTCATCCCTCCTGTTGTGCCATTTAATTTTCTCTGCAGCTGCATTGGGCTCTGCTTATATTTCCATAATCACTCTGTAGAGGCCTTTTTCTCTCAACAGTATCTCCATATCTGCTTTCAATTCAAAGAATTTAAATGGATTCAAGATGATCTTTTGAGATTGATCCATAGCTCAGAAATTGTCCCTTCAGTCAGCAGAATGCTCCCAGTCAATGATGTTGAACCTGCAATAACAAATTGGAAGGATAAAAATTGATCTACGAAGGCTTTGATACCATGTGGAAATTGAACCCAGGTGTTATAACAATTACACTCACAAAAATTGCCAATTACACATGCAAATTACACAGAAAGGAGACTGAATATGGAGCAGAACACTAATCTGTATTGAATAAGTGTACAATAGCCAACCCTATGAAGTCATAGGCTGCCACAATAATTAATTACATGAGAGATTTGAAGGCATAAGGATTCCATTCAAATTTGGTTAAAAGCAGGCTTACTAAATCTAAGCAAATCCCCCATAGGCGCATAAAGTAGTTTCCAAATTTGTCTAGGAGCTCATGAATTGGAAAAATAAATTAGGCAAGCTAATAGATGATGGAAGGACAACTCATACATACTTTTCTTAGGAGAAAAGAGTGGAGGATGATGATGATAAAATACAAGTTAACTTCACCTAGTCAAACTTTCCCAATTGCCTTAAAATTCAGCAAAAGCAGGCAATAAAGCAAGAAAAGCAGACATGTGCTAGGAAGGCCAAGAATAAAGCATATTTGATTCCAAGTGGTTTCCCAAGCACTCCATGACTCAATTTTATCAATTTTGACCACTTTGGACATGTGGAGGACAACTTGCATAAGGTGGAATATGGAAACTAGGAAAATAAGACAAAAATGGATTAATTAATGTTTAAGGTAGCTAACTATGGGTTGATTATTCTAACTAGAACTAGTTTGTTTTCCCATTATGACACTTAGCTCCTCCTATTTTGTAACTATAAAGCAGTTTTATTCTTTTTCAAGCTTTTTAAATATTTGAAAAAGTCCAAAAAAAAATTAAAAAACCAAAAATCCAAACAAGGAAAGATGCTATCTTTGGAAGCTATAGAGTCGTGTCTCCTTCGAATAGAGCATTGTATATCACATCTGCTGATTGGGTTTATAGTTTGGCTTTAGGAGCTGTACTCGCTTATCTGAGTCTATCTCCACCGACTGGTTAAGCTTCCAGTCCCCATGGAGCCTCTGTCGATGCCTCCTGTGTCCTAGAGATGTCCCATTTTTGTATATCGAGTCTATGCTGCCTTTATTTAATCACCATTCTCCGTTATGCTCTTTTCCAAAGGAAGTTGAAACCTGCGTCGACCATTCCTCAGTTATCTTGACTTTGCATGTCGGCCATTCCCGATATAGTTATTGGTTTGTGCACCTTATGATCGAGTCCTTCTACATTATACAGCTTTCCTGAGTACCTCGTGTTGGATGATGGGGGATGCCTTAATGCCCTCATTCCAATGGATTTCATCCCATCGACTTCGGATCATTTATTCTGGGATTGGAATCTAGAGTCATTTTTGAGTGCCCTGAGACTTGCGGTCATTAGTGGCAGGTTCTCTCACCATTGACAGTTTTTGGGAATATATAAATGTCCCTTGATCAATGGATTCTCTCAAGTGTTTGACCTCAACACATTTATTCACACTTGTTAGTTTTCCCTCTAGTACCTTGATTCCCATTATCATTATCGGTGGGTGATCTCGCGTTTGTTAACAGTATACATTAATGACCTATAATCAGACGATGGACTACTGTGTTCCACCTCGACACCTTTATTCACTTAGTAGGACTTGTACTCGTAGTGGTTTGTGTAGAAGACCTTCCAGATTAGTGGCATCTCATATATGCTACCTCCTTGATCGTGCCAGTGTTCATGAGATTTCAGCTCTCATGACTTGATTCCAGTATATGTCAGACATTTCCAGCCATTATGGATATCTTGATCTATTATATATCTTCATCTTTCATGGAGATCATGATCCTTTGTATATCTTCATCATGGAGATTCTGATCTATGTATATTGTACGTGGTAATGACCACACATGTCATATTTTGTATCATGCATATTCATGGCCATTGTACTCTTATGTATCTGGGAATGTTATATGTATTTGCATTTATATAAGAGTTGTATCATTGTACTATGTTGATTGGGTGGCTGGTCTTCCATTTTGGATTCTTCATCACTCCACTTCTGGGATGGAATTATAATGTATTTCGGCCATCGTATGACCCCTCTGACCTCACACATTAGGGGGCATCTGTTATAGCAGATTTTACCACAGTAGGTGAATCACACTTGTATGGCCTTCCCCTGTCCCTCTGCAGACTCCTTAGACCCCTTGGACGACTTTTTGTCCTTTGATGTTTCCTATACCATCCCTAAAAACATGTGAAAATTGCTATACGTGACTTTTTAACCCTTTATCGCATATATACATGGGTTTGACCTCTAAAACCGCATACATCGAGATGTGTACAAAACTCCAAATCCTTTTGGAGTTTTCCTTGACATGGATCCGACTCACTTGTCTCCTGGCCTTCCATATTCCTTAAGATCACTCGGATTCAACCTTTCATTACCCCATTGAAAAGCTATATAAGGAACCCTTTGGATACATTGAAGGCATAAGAGAATTGAGAGCAAAGAAACTACAGTCCATTGTTGCTGGAACTTATGCTTGAGTCTGCATCCATTTGTCCATTGGAGCACTTTAGTGTTCTTCCCAAGCTTGCCTTTTGCTTGTGAGCTTGCTATCGAGAGATGGAGGATTGAGGTGGTGGAGGCCCAAGTGGGGCATTCACTTTCTCGGATTCGCAGAAGTGCCAACAAAGGTTGTATTCATTGTAATCTCTGATTTTATATTAATAGAAATATCTTTTCCTGTCCAATAATGTATGTTTTAATGAATATTTTATCCATGGATGATTTCAAATGCTTATACGTTGTTGATTATATATGCTAGAGTAGATCTAACACCAATATATATATAGTATGCTTGTCTTGTTTACTTATTGTTGAGAAAGTGATTCATCAATTCAAGCTAAAGTTGGAAAGCTCAACGGGGATCTACTTCAACCGTCCGGAATAAGGTACGAGTTTTGATCCTTTAGTGTTAGATATTTGATTTCTCTTGCATATTGGAAAGGATTCATTTCTAGATTCAAGTTGTCTATTGTGGTACCCCAATCCATAGGAATTTCTCTCCGTAACAAAGATGCAGGATAAATTAAAGGAGTTAAGGAAATATGAATCTATGGAAAAAGAGAAAGAAAACATGCTCACCTTAACTCATGAATTATTGAGCTGCAGAGCTCCCTCTCCATCCTATCATGTATTCCTTTTTAAATACATGACTGTGTTCAAAATTAAATCTTTAAAAGAAGGGATTCCTTGGAATATTGTAACACCTTTCGAGTTCTTGGAAACTTTCACCCATAGTGAATTTTCTAAGCAGAATTTGTTATGTGAGTTATACTTTCATTAGTTCGCATGTTTAATGGATTCTCAAGCTAACCCAGCTCCCCATATTGGGGATATTGATTTAAGATCATTCACCTCTTTTGTCACCAATCATGTGCATTGGTGGATTTCCTCACAGACCATTCGAAGGAATGAGGAGAGCTCCACTCTTTGGATTCGTGATGAACCTAGAGCTCCAGACCCTCTGATTTCCAGAGACTAGAAATATCTTTCATCTCCATATAAAGTCAATCAATTAGATGCATTTCAATAGAAAGTCATATCTACCTGTTTTGGTTTGATTTCTCTATAGAAGGACTATGCCCTGCAAGGGAGAAGTCAATGGTGGGAATTTTCTCCCGTATCCTTAAGGGAAACAAACCCGTGCTGATTTTAAAATTTTAAGTATTCCTTCTCAAGAGTCACTAATACATTTGGGTGGATTTTTCCATGAAATATTTTCATGTTTTGAACATTCATGTATTAATATTTTGAACATTCGTGGATTAATAATTCATTTTTTTTATCATGGCAGAAAAACTGTGGCAATATCGATGTTTTTAATTTTTGAGTAACTTTCATCTCTATATCGACAATATATGGCTATCTTTGTACACCCACCAAACCAATATTTTCAGTTTTATTGCTCACACGCCCTCTTTTATCATTCATGCACACTCTTCTTCATATTCCTACCACACCAGTAACAGGATTATAAAACCTTGTTCAAATTAGACTCATAAATATAAATATTTTCCGTTGAATAGAGAATTCTGGTGAAGCATTGGAAGACATAAGTCGCTTCCGCCAATGAACCACAAGTCAATAGCACTACACAAATAGACATGACTAATGCAATAAGTAGACAAATGGCATCTCGTTTAGATGGTTTTAGTTTTGAAAACATGAAAACATAGCCATGATTGCACTCCAGACAAAAGCAATTGTGGCCGTCCCTATGAATTTATAACATCTGCGCATATTCGCTTAAGTAGTTCCCCAAATTTCAATGACACTTGGATTTTTACGTGCAAGTCAACTCATGCATTTTTGGCTCATTTTCTATAGTTGCGATAAGGTTCTCGGTGATTGATTGAGCGCGAATTGAGCCCAGATTTCTTTATCAACCATATCCAAAACTAGAGAGATCAGTCATACTCTGCAAGAATCATTTGGTCGTAAATTCATAAAGGTAAGCATGCATCCTTTTTTGGGGGATACAAACTAACATATAGGCTCAAAATAATAGTTTTATTCTTTGGGTTATGTACCTTATGAATGAATTTAACAACCCTACAACTCCCTCCTTTGATTTAAACTAGAGTAATTGCAACAACAGGGCCTAGTAAAAAATGACTCTATCCAATTCATTTTATTTTATAGACCCAATGCTCCACTAAGATATTTTTCGTGGACATAGTGTTAATCACTTTCCACAGTAGAAGGACAACTTTCATTTGGACCATTTGGGCCACCTAGTGTTCCAATGTCCAAACTATCAGGGTATCCTTGTGAGAAAATCAAAGGCCATTGCACAACACTTGTTGGCATCAATGAAAACTTCAGTCTGCTAGACACGATGCTTATTGAGAGCAGGGAGGGTGAATCAGTGAGCTAAGGCTTCAACTCAATTTCAACTTTTTCTACCAATCTTATATAATTATTTTACAATTGCTTCAACAACATATTTATCAAAAAAATATCAACTAGGCACATGCCATTCATCAACTAAACACATCACTATCAAGACATTGCACAAGGGACACAAGATATAGTTTTGTAATATTTATATAAGTGGATACTTCAATTTCCAATATGGGCTACAACCCATAATGGTTCAATCAACTACAATTGACTAGGATGCTAGAACATCCAAACAAGCTTCAACTTGTCAAAATACCAATCAGTCTTTCCCCAGGTCCACCCAACCTCCCTATACAAATTTCAGATTACAAATTACAATTGATGCATCAAACTCTTCCAAAGTTTGCCACAGGCACACACATCAAAAATATCAATCAGCAAGTCTTCATTTTGTACTAAGCAATTCATTCAACATACAACATACTACAACCCTATATCAACTCGGTCCATACAGCATTAGTATCTTGTCTTCAGTACTATCCACATCAACATATAGGCTTCCAAACTGTTTAATTTAACACTTTCTGACAAAATTGTTTTTAACTTGTAAAACCAATTTTTCTTCTACTTTGGCAAATTAATTTCTCCCTCATGTGATCACCATAAGGAAACCTACAAGCAAGGGTAGATATCCATTTCAACAATGAACAATACCATATCATAAGATAAATATGTTAACACACACACAACCTTTTGAAAGCATTTCAAAATAGCTTCTCAACCTCTTTTGAACATCAAAACATATTTCTTCCCATTTTGGAAGAGTTCTATTTTACACGTGTGAACACTCTATGGAGACCTGAAGTCATGAACAGATGGACAACTTACCAAAGAATGGATCCATGACATTTGATAAATTTCCTTGCACAAATACAGCCCTTGGCGGGCATTTTCAACTGACCTCTAAAACTCCTGTTTTTAACACTTGGTCAATTTTCTTTTGTTCTCACTATGCAAAATGTTATTTTTCCTATTTTTGGCAGATTGATATTTTGCATATGAAACCATCATAAGACAACCTGAAGGTATGGCTAGATAGTTAGTTCACCAAGGAACATGCTATGCTACCTGATGAATTTTATCATCAAAATAACCCCTCCTTGCGGGTATTTCAAAATGCCTTTTCAATTTCCTAAATCTAACACTTACCAATTTTCTTGTGTCTTAAAATGAAAAATAATATTTTTCTTACTTTTGAAAAATTTATGTCTTTGTCATAAAACACTTCACATGATAATTTAGACCATCATTATATGCACCCATCAACAAGATATATCCTAACAATTTTATATTATTTTTCTCATCATCATATGAGATAGGGCGGGCATTTCCCTGAGGCCACTGAGGCAATTTTTCTAGTACTAGAATAGTGCAAAACAACCTGAAACTCAGTTTTGGTAGACTGTTGTCTTTGTCATCAAACATCTTCTTTGGGAACTGATACCATGGTGAGATATCCTGTTCAAAAATATGTAGGATGATATCTTTAGATAATTTTTATGATACACCTATAAGGTACGACAGGTATTTTCTCAAGGCCACATGAGCCAACTTTTCCAACACTTGGACAATTTTCTTAGTCTGGTCCAATCTGCCTAAAACACTATTTTGGAAGGCTCATAAATTCTTCCTCAGCTACTTCCAAGCCCATATGAATACATGGTCAGGTAGGCCAAATATCAATATACATGACCCCCATATGGTGTGGGAATTTTCTTCAACACACAATTTGTGGCGGGCATTTTTTTAAGGCTGCCTAAGCCAGTTTTCCAACACTTAGTCATTTTCAGGAATTTCTCCAAAATTCATTCTAAAACCTCATTTTGGCAGATTCATAACTTTTTCTTCATACATTCTTAAGGAGAAATAGTAACATGGTTAGGTAGACAAACCAACACACTACAATACCCCCATGTGATGTTGGAATTTACTCTAACTCATAATTTAGGGTAGGGATCTTTCTTAGGCTACTTAGACATTTTTGCTTTCTTTGTCACAAACACCTATTTTGGAAGGTCCATAACTTCTCCCTCAGGCACTTTTAGGACAAACTGAAGACACTTCCAGGTAGAAAAAACAACAATCTATAGGACCCCCATATGGTGCAGGCATTTATATTCTCCTATAAATTATGGTGTGCATTTCCCTAAGGAAAATTTTACTCATTTCCCCATTCTTAGTCATTTTCTTGTTTTTCACCAAATTACCATATTTTTCCAAAATGATTGTCATTAATTTGGTGATCAATGACAATCCTATTCATCACAGTCGTCATGTTTTTCTTTATAGAAATTGGTATATAATATATTGCATTTAGAAATATACTTATATCTAATGTATTTGACAAGTTACTATTTCGTATGGTGTAGGTAAGACAATTACTTGTCACTACAAGGATTTTTCACTATGAATGAAAATGCAAGGAATATTTCTTAGTTTAGAGTGGCATTAGAGGTGAGGGGAGATGGAAAATTTTATCTCCCTTGCTTTGATTGCAGTGGCTTGCAAAGAAGATGAATTTTAATAATAACAGCTGAAAGACATTATAGGGAGAAGGGACATACCGAAGGTGGTTATGAATATAGTCCCTTGGTTAGATGTTATTCAATTTTTAATGTGTTCTCTGTAATAGTCATCATGTCATGAATTTCAGTAAAATGTATTATCATTTTATTATATGTTCTATACACACGAATTTTACTACGTTGTTTGTAAATATATAGACAATGCCCCCAAAATGTCCCCTTCCAGAGATTTATTTGCCAAGTACTAGCAGAAATACTCATTTACAGGGTGATGAACATATATATCAGAATGTTGAAGCTGGTCAAGTTCGTAATGATGATATTGATGGAGATAACATTAGTGATACAAATCAAGAAGATGAGATACATAGATTGATCCAAGACACATTTGCTCCAATGGATGAGGACAACCAGGATGATAGTCATGGTGTTGATCCTCTACTCGAGAAGGCACGTCAACCTCTTTATGAAAGCTCAAACCCAAATCTTCTATTTTCTATATTGTTGTTAGTGAACTTGAAGGTTTTGAATGGTTTATCAAACACCTATCTCACACATATGCTAAGGTATGTAATTTGTTAATTATTTATGTCTGCATGTTCACATGTACATAAAGGGTTGAATTTTTTCCTATATTGCTATCGTTATCTAATTTGTAAAATATGGATGTGATATTGATGATTAATATTGTTTACATTGACTTATTCTTTTAAATTTTATAGATTTTTAGGTGAATTTCTATTACCAACGTCAAATATTTTACCACACACATATTGAAAGATATATGTGATTATGAAAGAATTTGAAATGGAGTATCAAGCTAATGATGCATGTCCTAATGATGATATCATATACTATGGACAATATGAATTAGAAAATGAATGCCCATAATGTCAAACAAGTAGGTATGGAACCGATAAAGTGACAAAAAAGGTGCCTCACAATGTTCTTCATTATATTCCGATAATTCCACGTATCCAGCGGTTGTTTAGGTGTCAAAGTATAGAAAAATTTATGGATTTCCATGCAAAGAACAGAAGTCGAGATGATGTTCTTCGAATGCTTGCATATGGGTATGCATTTAGGTACATTGAAGAAAAGTGGTAAATTTTCAAAGAAGAATCTCATAATGTTAAAATTTCTTTGGAAGCTAACGGTGTCAATCCATTTGGAGAGCTTCGTTCTACCTACTCAGTGTGGCCTATTTTTGTTATAAACAATAAACTTCCTCCTTGAATGTCGGTCAAGAGATAGCACACAATGTTGGTGATGATTGTTCCAGGTATTTAAATAATTTGTATTTTTTTACTTGAAATTATGATCACTAAATATTTCATTTCTTTGTTTGGTGCATGATAATTATGTCTTTTATATATAACGACATATAGCTAAATATAATTAATCATGTATGTTGGACCAATTAGGTAAGTACCAGGTTAAAGATATGAACGTATATATTGAGCCTCTTATCGATGATTTGCTGAAGTTATGTGCTAGCGTCACTATGTATGACATCTCTAGACCAATAGGGTAAAGACAATTTCAATGCGATAAAATACTTGGATGGACAATTCATGATGCTCTCGGGTTAACACATTGTTGTGGTATATTGCTACTTTCTTTTTTTCTTTAATATTATATATATCTATTGAAAATATCATGAATTATTTTAAATGGTAATTCTAATTCTCTACACTAATTCATATATCTCATAGGTATTCAAACAAAGGGTAAATTTGCATGTCCAGCTTGCAGTCCCGGGATAAAATCTCGTCGTTCAAGGAGTCTAGTAAAGGAAGTGTTTGATGAGTATAGGCAATTTCTGCCTAAGAACCATAGTTATCGAACTACAGACAAAGAAAAATTTAATGGTAAAGAAGAGAATGGAATAAAACCACAAAGAATGACACCTCACCCATGGAACTTGGAATATAATAGAAATCGTCAAGGTATGCCAAATTATTTATGTTTTGTTGGAATATTGGTCAATACTTAGCTAAATTTCTGAATATGCAAAATAATATTTTTCTTAGTTTGGCAAATTGATTTCTTGCACATGTGACCATCATAAGGAAAACTAAAAGCATGGGTGGATAACCACTTCAACAAGGAACAGAGCTATGTTACCCTATGAATTTTATTAGCACAAGGACGTTGTTGAGTATGGTTTTCATTGATGTCAAAGGAGGTCATTAATGAAAAAAAAAGTGTTGATATGTCATGTGTGATGAGGTTTAAAAACACATCTTGGTGTGCTAATGTCTCATGATGTCATTGTTACATTTTGGTAGTAGTTGGTAACGGTATGATAATTTGGGGATTTTGATTAAGTGTTGAAAAACTGCCCTAAAGTAGCAGCCTTATGAAAATGACCACCATAATTCATAAGAAGAAGAAAATTATCACCATGACCTTCTATCACATATTTTGTTGAAATATCTCTATGACCATGGCCTCGATTCTCATCAAAACTCCTTGAAGAAGAAGATACAAGTCTCCCAAAAGAAGGATTTTTGGTCAAATTAGTCATAATTGCTCTAGGGAAATGCCTACCATAATTTGTGGGTTGAATAAAATGACCGCACCACATGGTCATCCTGTAGGTGTATTTTTTCCCAAGCTAACCATGTTCTCACATTGATTTGATAATGCTTGAGGAAGAAGATATGGATTTTCCAAAACAGGGTTCGAGGGAGTCTTACACCAAATTTCAGTAAAATTCCCGCCTAGGTAAAATGAAGATGATTATGGGAGTTAAATAAGCATAGGTGTGCTCATTAAGGTGTAATACATCATCTATTAGCATTATTTCAGGTTTTGGGTGAAATGAAAAATCCACCTTAGGTTTTGGACAAATTGTCGAAGTATGGAATTATTGGTAAAATCTGCCCAAGTGGAATCAAGGAAATGCGCGCCACCTCTCATAGGATGATGAGAAAAAATATCTTAAAGTAATAGGCTCTAGTATGTTGGTTGGTGCATCTAACCCTGGTTTCATATTTCCCAAAGAGTCTTTGAGAAGGAAGATATTAATCTACCAAAAGTGCCTTTCACCTTCATTTGCACTATCCTAGTAAAATGCCCGCTAAGGTTAGATGATGAGGTTGTAGGAGAGAATATGTTGGAGACATTTACCATCATACACACTCTTTTGGTCAAATTGGCCTAGTTAAACCACTATCCTAAGTATAATTGACATTAATTGACATCAGTGGAGCATTAATTTCCATCATCCAGTCACACCCACGCCTACCTACAGTCAAAGAGGTTAATTTAGCCTTCTCCTACAGTCAAGGAGGCTAACTGGAGCACTCCCAGGGTGATATGAGTGACATTAATCCACCTAATTGCTAACTGGTGGTTACAATCAGTTCAACCAGTCAGTTAAGGTGCCTCATATCATTAAATATATTATTTAATGATTATTTATTATTATTTAATGATCTGGAGTCAACAAGGCACCTCCACCAACTTTTGATGGTCAGTTCAGCTTCAGTTAACCTCATTGGGGTTCATTTAAGTCAAGGAGCACTAGCACTTGATGGTTGGCTTGCTATGACATGTGTTTGATCTCCTTCTGTTGAGATTCAGTCATTTATTGCACTCCGACTTTAGTTAGGGTTACATGAGTCAATTAGGGTTTTGGTCAAGTGGTTAACTGAGTGTGAACCAATGGTTGACAGTCAGTTAAGCTAGACTCACTCACTGAATTTGAATTGTCTCCTTAGGTATTCGAATTCTTGATGGAGTTAAACTATTGCTTGAGATTGGTATTGTAACCATTCATTCTTTATTGAAAATACAGAGAGGAAACCATTCTGGTTCCAATTAACACCATTTCATGAGTATTTGTTGATTATTCTTTCATGAGATTGATTCTTAGTTCCTAGATCATGTGCAAGAATTAATATGGTATCATAGCATACGGCGAGATGAAGATCAATCTCTCAAAAACAAGCTTTTTGACAGATTTCTCCATGAAAAGTGAGCAGTAGCTCAAAATTCCAGCACTGCACCAGAATCCAAGGCTTACCACTCAATATCCCAAGTAAAGAACTTGTTGATCAAGATTTATTGATTGACTATGCTGGGTGTGATGAAAGCCTAAAATGTGCAGGTTGTCCGACCTTATTTTTCCCTTTTTATTTCGATTTTCAGGTTTCTACAGGTGAAGCATTCACTACAGCATATCCAGATGGCCTCCTCAGTACCTCTCTTGACTCCATACAATTTCCACACATGGAAAAATAAAATGGAGGTTCTGTTGCACTCCAAAGGAATCCATAGAGTCACCATGGACACTGAAATTGAGCCTAGATCCACCATAGAAAAATCAAGATTCTTGAACAAGAAGGATGAATCCTTCGGTTTCTTGTGCCTCTCTATTTCCAATGAACTTCTCTTCCATCTTACGGATTTGAATACACTGAAAGAAATATGGGACAAAATGGAATCTCTATACGGAAAGAATGATGACTTGAGAGTTTACCAACTCAAAAATGAACTCATGTCTCTCCAACCTTCCAATTTCGAGACCCTGAATGATTTCATTACATATTTCAAGCATATTGTTTTCCTCTTGAAGCAATGCAAAGTGGAGAAGGAAGATGATCAGATCATCCTAGCCATCCTCTCCAAACTCAGGGCTGATTATTCATTTTTTTTTTCTACATTCCGTGCGGGGAATCTCACAACCCATGGATGGAAGATGCCTACACTCAATGCCTTCATTGAGTCCCTAACTAATGAACATGGCAAGCTTGTCCAGATGGGGATCATCCGATATTCTCATGATCAAGCCCTCCATGTCTCAGGGCCCAAATATCTGAAGGGTAAAGGAAAGTAGCAGAAAAATCAGAAAATTAAATTTGATGCTCCCAAGCCTAGAGTTGAAAATCAGCAGCATGATGAATCTTCCAGCTCAAGGAAGAACAAAAGAAAAGGGCACAATGGGAAAGAAAAATTTAGGTGTTCTTATTGCAGGAAGGGTTTTCACCCTGAACATGCTTGCATGAAGAAAAATATTGATGAAGCAACCTCTCTCCTTGAGAGGAATCACATCAATCTTTCGAAGAGCTTTCGGAGGAGAGATCACCAAGATCGGGAACCACAACATGAGAAAGGTCATGCCCTCATGGCAATCACTTCGAAGTCCAAAGCACTATTGATTGACCGTGGAGCTTCGAATCACATGATGGATGAAAAAGACTCATTTTCATCCTTGGAGATTAGAAAATCCACCCCCATCCACATGGGAGATGACTCCACCATCATTTCCGAAGGAAAAGGTACTATAGATCTAGAAAATGGTTTTTTTTCTAATGTTTTGTATGTACCATCTCTAGCAGCAAATATCCTTAGTGTCTATCAGATGACACATACAAGAATTCCTAAGAGAGTCTCTTTCAGCCCAAATGATGTCGAGATAACAGAAATTGCATCGAGGAAACTCATTGCAAAAGGCCTTGCAAATCATCATGCAAAAGCCTATGAGTTCTCTCACTTTGTTGCGGATGCAAAGCCCACCGCTCTGCTAACTCATGGAAATGAGGCTAGTAGGCTATGGCATGAAATATTTGGCCATCTTAATTTCAAATATTTACAGCAATTACAGAAAAACTCCATGGTTGAAGTCCTCCTAGTCATCAAGGCAACCACGGGAGTCTGCAAGGGTTGTGTGATTGGAAAACACCCTGGGCACAACTTCGATCGGGGGAAGGAAAACCGAGCTACAAGCATATTGGGGCTGATACATTCTGATATCAGAGTTCCAATGCCTATGACATACATGAATGGATCAATGTACCTCCTTACTTTTATTGATGATTTTTCAAGGTATACATGGGTTTTCTTTCTCAAAAAGAAATCAGAAGTATGTGAAAAAATTTCTGAATTGAAGGCCTTGATCGAAAATGCCTCTGGGCTTAAGATCAAGATATTGAGATCTGATAATTGAGGGGAGTATTTCAGTAATGGGTTTCTGTACATTTTCTCCCAAAGTGGTATTCAGGTCCAACATTCAATTCCCTACACTCCCTAGCAGAACGGAGTAGCGGAAAGGAAGAACCGGTCTCTTAAAGAGATGACCGCCTATATGTTGGAGTCAAAGAAGCTTGCTGCAAATTTGTGGGATGAAGCCATGAATGATGCAGCATACATTCAGAACAGGGTGCCACAGTCATCAGTGAAAGAAAAGAATCATTTCGAAGCATACTTCGGACACAAGCCAGATGTGTCGAACCTACGGGCGTTTGGGTTCACTGCATGGGCCCGGATTCCGTTTGATAAAAGAAGGGATTTGCAACCGTAGAGCATAGAATGTCTATTTATTGGGTATCCTGATGAATATAAAGGATTCAAGTTTTTGGATATCAATACCAAACAGATCATCATCGAGAGAAGTGTCAAGTTCGATGAGCCTCTTCAGGAGGTGGAACTAGTGAAGGAGAAAACTGCTGAATTTCCTTCCTATTCCACTGAATATTTGGATGATGAAATTGGGGGTGATGAACCTGATTTGGATCCTATGATTTCTGATATCAGTGTGCAGCAATCATAAAATACTAAATCGTAACCTGAAGTGCAAAATCATCTTCCTACATGGGCCCAACAGACACTCTCCTTCGCAGGAGACAACATTGGAAATTCGGATGATCCAAGGAGAACACGGTCTGATTTCCAAAGAGCAGGTATTGCACTCTCTTGTTCTGATAATTTGCTGTCCAAAACATGCTATTTGATGATTAGTTCAGATCCAAAATCCTACTACCATGCTTGGAATGATCCGAGATGGCAAGTTGTCATGGATGAAGAGATGAATTCTCTTCAGAAAAATACTACTTGGGAGATAGTTTCTCTTCCTCCGGGAAGGAAATTGGTTCAATGCAAGTGGGTGTTTCGAACAAGGATGTTGCTGATGGAAGCACCTACAAATATAAGGCAAGGCTAGTAGAAAAATTTTTCTCTCAAGTCCAAGGAGTGGATTACCATGAGACCTTTGCACCGGTTGCAAAAATGGACTCCATTTGTCTTGTTTTGGCTATTTCCGCATCCAAGCACTGGGAGGTGCATCACATGGATGTTAAGTCAGAATTTCTACATGGAGATATTCATGAGGAGATATACATGAATTGGCCCAAGGTCTACATCACTGATCCATCTTTGTTTTTCAAGATAAAGAAGTCACTATATGGGTTAAAACAGGCCCCAAGAGAGTGGTATTCCAAGATGGATGCCTTCCTTCTCTCGCAAAACTTTCAGAGATGTAGATCAGATCCAAATGTGTATTTACAGCAGCATGATGGTCATATAATTATCATTGTTTTATATGTTGATGACTTACTGATCATAGGTAGCACAATTTCCTCCATTTCATCCATCAAAACTACTCTCCACAATGCCTTTGAAATGAGTGATTTGGGGCTTCTAAAACAATTTTTGGGGCTCGAAATCGAGCAAAATTATAATGGGATTATGGTCACTCAGTCCAAATACATTTCAGACCTGTTAGTCAAGTTTAGCATGTCTGAATGTATTCCTGCACCATTACCTTTCCTTTCAGGGATCAGCCTTGAAGAAGGAAAACACACACCTCCCATGGACTGCACTATCTATCGACAGCTGATTGGTAGCTTGTTGTACTTGACACATTCTAGGCCTGATATTTGTTATGTTGTGAATGCTGTATCAATATACATGCAGCAGCCTCATGATATTCATTTGAAGATAGCCAAGAGGATCCTCTAGTACATTCAGGGAACCAGGACCTACGCCATTCACTATGCTGCAGACTCCGAGCTAGAGCTGGTTGGATACACATATTTCGATTGGGCAGGTGATTCTATTGATCAGAATTCAACTTCCAGATATGTATTCATGTTTGGTGGTGGCCCTATTTTCTAGTCAAGCAAAAAGAAGGCTGCCATAGAACTATCTTCAGCAGAGGCTGAGTATCGAGGAGCGGTGAATGCTTGCATCCAAGTAGTTTGGTTGCAAGGAATTCTTTCAGAGTTTGATCTTGGTATTACTTTGTCCACTGTCCTCTTTTGTGACAACCAAAGTGCTATTAAGATATCCATGGATCCAATTACCAGGAAGAGGACCGAGCATGTAGAGATTCACATGCACTACATCAGGGAGCTAGTGCATGACAGGACCATCATTCTACAATATTGCTCGACTAATGAGCAGATTGCGGACATCTTCACCAAGAGATTTTCAGAAAAGAAGTTCACTTACCTCCATTCACTATTGGGGGTGAGTTCATCAGGGTGATCCAGACTACTTTCAGTGTTCAGCTTGAGGGGGGGGGCGTTTCCCACTGAGTTTTCCCTCTTTTCCTCACTTAGTTTGTTTTGAGCATTGTTTTAGTTTCAGCATTGTACAGGGTGACCTATGGCCTTAGTTGTCGGGGCCCTAGCATTTTATGTATCTATGTTTTGAACTCTTCCAGAGTATAGCTTAAGGGGGGGTGTTGGAGACATTTACCATCATACACACTCTTTTGGTCAAATTGTCCTAGTTAAACCACTATCCTAAGTATAATTGACATTAATTGACATCAGTGGAGAATTAATTGCCATCATCCAATCACACCTATGCCTACCTACAATCAAGGAGGTTAACTTAGCCTTCTCCTATAGTCAAGGAGGCTAAATGGAGCACTTCGGGGGTGATCTGAGTGACATTAATTCACCTAATTGCTAACTGGTGGTTATAATCAGTTCAACCAGTTAGTTAAGGTGCCTCCTATCATTAAATATATTATTTAATGATTATTTATTATTATTTAATGATCTGGAGTCAACAAGGCGCCTCCACCAACTTCTGATGGTCAGTTCAGCTTCAGTTAACCTCATCAGGGTTCATTGAAGTCATGGAGCACTAGGACTTGATGGTTGGCTTTCTATGACATGTGTTTGATCTCCTTCAGTAGAGATTCAGTCATTTATTGCACTCTGACTTTAGTTAGGGTTTGGTGAGTCAATTAGGGTTTTGATCAAGTGGTTAACTGAGTGTGAACCAATGGTTGACAGTCAATTAGGCTAGACTCACTCACTGAATTCGAATTGTCTCCTTAGGTATTCGAATTCTTCATGGAGTTAAGCTATTCCTTGAGATTGGTATTGTAACCATTCATTGTTTATTGAATATATAGAGAGGAAACCATTCTGGTTCTGATTAACACCATTTCATGAGTATTTGTTGATTATTCTTTCATGAGATTGATTCTTAGTTCCTATATCATGTGTAAGAATTAATAGAATATTGGCATGGTTGAGTTAGTATTATATTCCTCACATTGTGTATGGCTCACTCACCAAGTTTGATGAAAAAAATAAAATCACCTTGGTGACTTAGGGTTTGAAGAGATTTGTCCAAGTGTCAATAAGCAGTTTGGAAGACCACTTTCAAATGCTTGCCAGATGTTGGGTGTATGTCAATAGGTTCATAAATTGGAATGGATTTGTTGTTTATTGAAATGGTTATCTAGCCATACTTTCAGGCTGACTTACAATGGTCACATATGCAAAATATCAATCTGCCAAAAGTAGGAAAAATACTATTTTGCATATTGAGAAACATAAGAAAATTGCTGAGTGTTGAGAGCAGGATTTTGAGATGTCGTTTGGAAATGCCCGCCAAGGGATGTCCTTGTGAAAATAAATTTATCAAATCTCATGGATCAAAGGCCACCTAGACCATTTTTCCAACACTTAGCCATGTCCAAGAATTTCTCCAAGGTTTATTCTGAAACCCTATTTTGGTAGACTTGTAGCTTTCTCCTCAGAAATGATTAAGGAAAACTGACACCATGTCTTTATAGTCAATTCAAAAATCTATAGCCTGATATAATGGTGCATGAATTCTATACAAACCATGAATTATGGCGGGCATTCTCTTAGAGTAGTTTGGACTGCTTTTTCATACTTAGTCAATTTCCAAAGTTTCACAAAGTTGCCATATTTTTCGAGAATGATGTTAGATTACAACACTGACATCTTGATAGCTCCAGAACACCAATTTGTGTCTTTCCAGCCTCACCATACATGCTGCATTATCATACTTTCCATGGCATTACTTCCTTTGTCATTCCTTTGTCTTTCACTGAGTTTACCCTGCCATCATGTCTTTCGTTATCCTTTTGTCATTCACTGAACTCCTTTGACATCAATGACAATGACATTCAACTTGTATCATATATTATATAAATCTTTGTTTTTTTTAGTGAATTATGTTCAGTACGGTATGTACCTATATTGATTAATTAGTGTTAATTTGATTTTTTTGATGTTTCATGAATGTCATTAAGGCACGAATGGGATTCCACAAGGAATGAAAATTTACCTGATGCAATTCACTAGGTTTCCATACTACGAGCACCTACAAATAGTTCATTTATTTGATACAATGCACATCGAGAAGAACATAAAAGAATTGTTATGGCAAATATTAGATGGAAGGACTGATAAAGAAAGAATTGGAAAGATTTGTAGTGACATCCACGAAGCTAATCAGACATTGCAAAGTGTGATCATTAATTCTAATGGTGATGCTCGTCAATAGAATATTAGTCTTCCTTGGTTCTTGATGGAGAAACAAAGAAATATTGTAAAAGAGGTCATAAGAAAAATCACGTTTCCGACCGGGTTTTCATCTAACATAAAAAATATCTTAACGAAAAAAGCTGATTTTGGAGGGGATAAAACACATGACTAGCATAAATTCATTAAGGTAATTGTGAGTTTTTAATATATTTCCTGATTGGTATGCACTATTTTATTAATTTTATTCTCTTATTTGGAAATAAATAATAATTATGTGTTTTTTGATACAATATGTTCTACCTTCACTCTCCCAGACGACTTTGACAACAACATATATCAAATTATTTATGTTCTTTCAAAATACATGAGTTAAATACTGTTTTATATGGAAAATGTACTTGGTCCATGATTTGTAGCAGAACTTATTGACACATTATGTTTTTCTCGCAAATTTTATATATGTCTTGATATTATTTTAATGCATCATTTGTAGGTGGCTTTCCTCAAAAGAAATCCATAAAGAAGATATAAGTTTTTGGAAGAGATAAATTCCCCAACTAATTTGTGAAATGAAACAGTATCTACCTCCATCATTTTTCAATGCACAAGAACACTACCTCCTACACCAATTTCAGGAGATTGAATTATGTGGAGCGATACACAAAAGGTTGATGTGGATGTTGGAGAGGCAGTTGAAGTCATTGAAGGATCTTGTTAGACAAAGAGCACGTCCTGATGGTTCTATGGTTGACGGATATATGGTATATCAACGCATGGTGTATATTAGTGAATATCTACCTAAATTATCAAAAAATATGAATGTGTCTCGCATTTGGCATCTCAACTCCATCAACAAATTTGAAGGGGAGGTCCTATTGGGGAAAGGTACAATGAAGACCGTGAAAGGTAATTATTAGATTTTGGGGAATTAATATATTACACATGTATTTTTCCAATTTTATTTTATCATACTGATTTGTTATTTTTTTATTAATCCTACATATTCAACTGTATTAAACTATGGATGTAATGATATCTAATTAATGATAGTGAATTGATATTTTTTCATATAGTTTCTTGAGTGTGGGATGCTTTACATTTATACATTACAAACAAAATTCATTGGATGGAGCATTGGATAGAATATTGTGAATAATGTTTCAATAGGTTATCATGGGAAGGGGTCAGTAAGATGATTAAAATAGCTCATCGTCATCGACATCAATTTCCTGATCTTATGTCGCAAGGTGAAGTTGATTTACCCTATGGTTTAAAAGATAAAAAGGAAAGTAAATTGTTTACCCGCATTTTTATAGTTACTTCCCATTTTTTCAATGTATTTGGTTTGTTTAAGTTTTCAAATATATTTTCTAAGTCCTATATGATGTTTATTAATTCACAATGTATTTTTTACTTGTTTTCAATGTTGCAGTTGAAACATCACAAGGCTATGTGGTGTAATGGTTGTAAATTTCATATCAAAATGTTGGATGATAAGATGAAAAGCCCAATTTTTGGGATAACTGCAGTGTTTAAGGTCACCAATGTTTCCTCTAGAAGTGATAGACATCTAGAAGAAACTAAGAATAGGTACTATGGGCATTTGGAGGACATAATTGAGTGTAATTTTAATTCCTTTAAAATAGTTTTATTTGAGGTGAAGTGGTACAGGCTATGGATGCATGAACGTGATCTTGAAAGAATTGTTATTGAGCATGCTAATGGATTTACCATGGTTAATATAGGGGATATTGAACCGGGTATATAGCCTTATGTTCTTACAATTCAATGTGAGCAAGTCTTTTACTCAGAGGTACTAGGTAAAGAAGTTTGGTCATACGTTGTTAGATAAAATCCAAGGGGAAGACCAGTAAATTATAATCATGTAGATGATGAAGATAATCATGAAGAAGAAGATGATGATGATGATTCAGATCATGAGCAGGTGGCTGCAATCGATGTGTTAGATGAATAATTTGAAGAGGTTGATCATCCAAATGTAGTAGACGATGATCTCATTGACGATGTCAATGACTATATTAGCGAATATGCCATCAATGATGATGTTGATGTGAATGAGCCTTTCATCAATATGTATTATGAACCAAATCCTGATACAGATGTTCAGTTGGATGAAGAAGAAGATGAATGATATTTAATTGTTGAAGAGTAGAGGCACGTGTTTATATATTTTATGTCATGATGATCTTTATATGTTTTTATTTCCAAATTCCTTTTCAAATTTATGATTTTAACACGTAGCCATTTTTTTGTTCTTAATATGCAAATAATATTTTTCCTCATTTTGGTGAATTTCTGAAAAATGGGTCTCAAATATCCCTTCATATCTCTCAATCCGTGATACATCTATAACAACTAAGAGAGGTTTTTATGTATGACGATCATTATGATCAACGCGTAGTGCAAGGGTATGGTGGGGGCTCTAGCTACTTGGAATCCATGAATAGTCACCATCCTGGAGCCTGGGATGACTTGACACGGTACCTACCTTTTGGAAGAAGAAACAATGATCGTGGATTGACATTTTAAGAAGATGACAGTTCATCGGTTTATAAACATATTTTTTAAAATTGTTCGCACGGTGGTCATATGTGTGATCGTGGGCTTAAGAATTGCACATTATTTTGGTTGGTAATAAATACTTCCATTCTTATCGGAGTTTTAGCATAATGCATGTTCTAGAGGATCATCCAAGCTAGTGAAACCCCTGCAAACAAAACAAAGAAAATTACTTTGCATGAAGACATGGTTAGAATGAATCATTCATGATGGAACAAAATTAAATAGACAAATTTGTAATGCTTTTATAAAAAAATTTTATGAAGAGGTGTGATAGTTATGAAGATTCAAATAGAATTTGTGTAAAGTGCATACCCAATCAAAGCGTTGATTTGTTTTTGAAAACCTCTTTGTGGACAAAATTTGTGAGCCTGAAAATTAGTCTGCAAGGAGAATTTGTGATCCTGAAATACAGTACGTGTGGATCACCTCACCTCCGCTTCGAACCTGGATAACCATGGCTGAACTTCAAACAGGGGCATCCAAGATGATGAGTGCAGCTGAAATGTGGAAATCCTTCTTTGCAACCCCAGTTGAAAGACAATCGTCTACATATTATAGGGTAGCAGTAAAAAAATTCCAGGGGAATTCTGATGCATGGAGAGATGTTAAGATGTGGACACCAGGTATGGAAACTATCCTGAGGAAAGCAGAATTTTTTGACTTTTTGCAGGGAATGTTTAGTTATGTTGATGAGGAGATAGATGAGGAAATTTCAGAATATGATGCTAGGAATATGGAACTCATAATTTTTGGGAAGCAGGTATACCTCGACCCTGATTTGGTTTTCTGAGCTACAAATATTGCACGCATAGGGGGAGTGATTTTAAGCTCAAGGAAAACCCCTGGACAGGAGAAGAACTAGATGGCCAATAAAATTTGTGGGAGAGAAGCAAATGTTCCAAGGAATGGTTTAAAAATGCAAGATGTCCCTCCCAGATTATACAAAACTTTGATTCAGATTGTCCTTAGGACAATTCTGAATCATCACAGGGATGACATTTCAGGTGAATGTATGTGGGTAGTGATACATTGGGTGGAAAATATACCTATAGATGTTCCTTATCTACTAGCTAAGAAACTCCACTCTTCCCTGCAAGAGAGCCAATTAAGGAAGTCTAAATTTAGTTTCCCAGGCACACTTCAATAAATTATTGATTCATGTTGACCCCATGCTATTAAGACAAAGATTGGTGATATCAACCAGCATGGAAATATATCTTTTCCAAAACCACATGTTCATAAAATATACATTATAAAACATAAAAGTAGGGAACATAAAGAGGAATTGCAAGTACAGTATCCTCGATAGAACGAGGAATTAGTACAATATCCTGAGCACCATGGGGAATTACCATTACACCCTACTGAACAGAACAAGGAATCACAACTACAAAATACTGAGCACCATGGCGAATTACGAGTACAATATCTTGATTTGGTCACAAATGATGAAACTCGTGCTGCCATAACTTTGAAATAGTTTAAGGGGCATGTAGATAAAGGTCATTGGGAGGAGGTGACAAGAAACGAAATGGAACAAGCTACTATCACTTTTCCATTCCTCAACAATTTCTTGATAGAATTATTCCTAAATAGTTGGCAATTGAGTATGATTGTTCTTCCAAATCCAAATCAGGCCCGCTTTCGGTATGTGTTTAGAAATTGCATCATATAAGTTTGATAGTAGCTACGTGTTCATCCTATATGATAAAATGGATCATTTCAAGGAACAAGATTCCTATATATGCAATTGGGCGAATAACTGCTTGAGAAAAGATGATAAGATTTTACAATGCCTAAAACAGATAGTAGTGTTGCAGAAGATAGTTTTTGATAATCAATTCAAAGAAGATAGAATTATAAAAGGGAAACAAGAAATGGTTAAATTATTATCCAAAGAAGTAGAAAACAACACTAATGATGCTGAAAGAGAAATTCAGTCCATGAGGGTTGCGTATGAAGAGGCTTTGGAAAAAGCTAATGCTGAAGCAAGTGAAATCAAAGAAGAGTTGAAAAAAATACCACCTGTTCTCAATGTACCACTAGTGAGGATAGAAATGGGTCCTTTACAGGTAATGGAGAAGAAAATTAAAGAATATGAACATGTAGTACAATAATATCAGTTGAAGCTAAAATAATTTGAGGGAAGCGATGGAAAAAAATGTTGGAGAATTAGAAACAATAATTTCCAAATTCAGCAAAACCATTTCTAGGAAAGCTGATAAATGAAAGGAACAAGGTTACCAAGGATCTCTGAAATTTTAAAACTTAAAAAAAAAAAGTATAGGAAAAAAATTTCCAGTGAAGAAGGTGGTGAGGGTAAAGGTAAGGGTACCATAGTAGACGAGGGTAAGGGTAGAAGGAAAAATACACCTACAGGTATAGTGTCCTTAGAAAAGCAAGAGAAGTCCTTACCAAGTCGAGAGAATATTCTACAATAATGCTTCTAAGTGAACCTTGCACTAGGTTATTTGTATTCATCATCACCATTACAAAAATAAGGGAGCTCGAATCAAAACTCTTAGAAGGTATAAAAGTTCATCATTTTGGATGTGATATGGAAATTCAAACACTTAAATCCAAAATTGTTGATTTGGAGAAGGAATTAAAAGGGCCAGCTCCTACGATGACTGCAATTCCTATCCTTCCCAATGAGACAGAGTCGAGGGAAAAAGAGGAGAAAGAAATACATAATTTGAAACGTGAATTGATTGAAGTTAAAAATCAGTTGAAACATACCAAAGAGAAATTCGAGGTCAAGGAAGAACATGAATCAACAAAGTATAAGAAAAATATGGAAATGTTGAACAAACTGATCGTGGAAAAAAATGTTTTGCTTGAAAATTTAAAAAAGGTTTCACAGAGAGTTAAAGAGCTTGAAAAGAAATCGCAATAAGTACCTTTTCCAACTCCAAAACAATTACAGTGTTCTATGAAAGGAAAGAGAGATAATTCAGATTTGTCTTCTGCTCAAGAGGATGGATTGCAGCCATCTTTGAAACATGCTAGACATTTATAAATCAATGTATATATGTCTTTATCGACAATTAATGAAAAAATATTTGTATGATGGAGTTTTGTATTTATCGGCATATAATGAAAAATGCTTTTTAGTTGGCATATCAATGTATATATGTATTTATTGAAATTCAATGAATTTTTTTTGTATGATGGAGTTTTGTATTTATTGGCATATATGATAAAATTATAGAGAATTCATCTCTGAATACAATGTTTTCAGTGATCAATGCGAGACTACTTGTAGGTTGTGAAAGAAAGCATCAATCTCTTCGAAATAAATTAAATTTATATATGTTAATTAAATAATAAACTATGTTTTTTTTTTGTCTCTTATTTATTTCATATTTTTTTAATTAACTGGATGAGCAATCTCTATTTAAATCTCTGGCTTGTGCGGGCATCTAAAAAAATTGTTTAGTATATATTTTTAAGCTATGTGGGGGAAAACTCATATGCTATGTGAACATGATTTTGTTTCAACATGGAAGGTTAATTTTTCACTCATGTGACCACCATAGGGATAATTGAAACCATGACTGGATAAACACTTCAACAAGGAACAAATACATGTCATTTGATGAATTAATTGACACACACACATCATCTGGTGGGAATTTGAAAATAGCATTTTAAACTACAAATTTACCACTTGGACAAAATTATAAAACCCTCAATCAACATGAGGGATTTTCATTTTTATCAACTCCTGAACCAATGCTTCCAGATGATGTAGCACAACCAAACTGGTTTTCCCTTTAGACTCATCTTCTTATGAGTTGGACGAGCATTTTACTAGACTGGAAAAAAACAAGACAGAGGGCACTTTTGGAATACTGGTAACTTCATATTCAGAGAGTTTTTGGAAAAAATAATGATTTGGTTAAGTGGACCAATCAACACTCTAGAGACCCATACCCTCAGAACAATTTAATCCATCAATTACTAGAAAGGGTGGGCATTTTACTGAGGTCGCTTACGCGTTGTTACTAGAATTTTTATCAAACCCTAGGTCAACATGATGAGATTTTTATTTTCATCCAATTTGAGGTGTGATACACCCAATGGGTAGAGGAAAACATGGTGATTCCATTAGGACCACTTTCATCCTCTGAAGCTTCTTTGTCTCTCCTCGGTGGGAATTTTCTTATTCTAATGAATTATTGTGGACATTTTAATAACACAGCTGCTTTAGGGAATTTTGTTATCACTTAGTCAAATTCCCAAAATTATCATACTCTTGAAACCCACTATCAGAATGTAACAAAGACATCATGAGACATTAGGACACCATCATGTGTCTTTCCAACCTCATCACATCATGAGACTCATATTTTTGTCATATGACCATCACTAAGCAAACTAAAGGTACGGCTGGATAGCGAGTCCACTAGGAAACAAGACCATGTCATCCTTATAATTTAATGAGACAACATGAGCCTCTCATGTGCATATCAAAATAGCTTCTTAACTTCTTTTGAGCATCAAAACATATTTCTTCCTATCTTGGTAGACTCCTATTTCACATGTCTGAACACCCTATGGAGGCCTGAAGTCATGAGCAGATGGAAAACTTACCAAAGAATGGATCCATGACTTTCGATGAATTTACTTGCACAAAGACATCCCTTGGAAGGAATTTCCAACTGACCTCTCAAAATCTTGTTCTTAACACTTAGTTGATTTTTCAGATTTTTGAATATGCAAAACAGTTTTTATTCTATTTTTCCAGATTGTTATTTTCCTCATGTGGTCACCATAAGAAAAACTAAGAACATGGAAAGATAGCAAGTTCATCAAAGAAAAAACCCATACGCTCAGATAAATTTATCATCATCGGGACAATCTATGTCACGCATTTCTGTGAAGCCACTTAGGCAGTTTTTCTAGTACTTGAATAGTGCAAATATGGTGGGGAGGCACTTTTGCTAGGTTGACATCTTCCTCCTTAGAGACTCTCTGGTGAGGCAAGTGACATGGTTGTATGATCCATACAACACTATAGAGACTCACATTCTCAATACATTTTTCACATCATCCTATAAGGCATGGCGGGAATTTCCTTAAGGCCACTTGGGAATATTTAACATCATTTCCATACTTCCACAAATTTCTCAATTTGGTCTAATCTGCCTAAAATATCCTTTTGGCAAGTCCATAACTTTTTCTTCATCCACTTCGAACACAATCTGAACACATGGTCAGGTAGGCCGAAGACTAATCTACAAGACCCCCATGTGCTGATGGAATTTACTCTAACCCATAATTTAGGGCGGGCATCTTTCTGAGGCTACTTATCCATTTTTGCATCCATTAGTGAAATACCCTATTTTGGAAAGCCTATATCTTTCCCCTCGAGAAAGATTAAAGAAAAATCAAATCATGAATAGGTAGCCAAACGAACTAGATATAGTATGGTACCATGGTGCAGGCATTCTTCTCAAACCATGAATTGTGGCGAGAATTCTCTTAAGGCTACTGGGACCAATTTTGACTAATTATTCCGTACTTGGTCAATTTCTTGATTTTCACCATTTTTCCATATTTCTCCGTAGTGATGTCATAATACAAAAATGACTTCAAATTCATGCCACATCATCATCTATGCTATGCCATGTCATCATATCCTCCATATCATCATTCATGCCATGTCATCACCACCTTTGTCTTTCCTTTGAATTTCATTGAGTTCACTCTTTCCATCATGTCCTTTGGTTATTCTTGTGTCATCACTGAACTCCTTTTGACATCAATGACAACTATATTCTATATTGCCAACATGATGGTGGTGGTGGTGATGAAGATGACAACGATGATATATACGAGTTGAATGAATAAAGTATGTAGAAACATTTTTAGTAATAATGGCATGACCGGATAAGAGTATTTTTGGAATTCATGGATAATGTGGATATATAGGTCTTCTGAAGTTTCATGTAAATATTTTTTTCTTGAAAGGCATGTTAGATGTAAAGTGTTAACAATCAGAATGTACCCAGGTTGTGGAAAGGTAAATCCCGAGGTAACATCGTAACCGCTTTAGACTATATTTATGACCTAATACCATCAGAGAGGGATATATCGCTATTTACAAGGTTTTCATACTCAAAATATTCAATCAAAGACGGTCAGAAGGTCATATTTCTGATTAGAACGAGTTTGTTTTTTATAAAGTTTGGTGGGACAATCATGGAGGAGACCATTAGGTGATGGCATCAACAATCAGGTCTAAAAGTAGGTAGCAGAAGGTAGGAAGTCTGAAGGTTTGTGGACAGAGGAAAGATAGACACCTTTTCTTCAATATGGAGGTATTATCAGGTTGATTAGCGGACAGAAGGAGACAGCTCTTCAAACAAAGCACCGAACTGAGGGGAATTCTACAAGACTTTAGAAGAAAATGTTTTAAAAATGCTTAAACAATGGACCTAGAGCATGCGATATGAAGTATGGACTATATACACTAATGCTCAAACATGAAAGCAAATACAAAATGGAGTGAAAATAGGATAAACAGTCACATAAAGAAATCACTTATTGAAGAAAAAGATGGCATGGGAATCTCTGTCGTGAGAAGTTTAATGTTCCTCCTCTACAATTTTATTCATCTATTTAAAAACTGAAACCCATTAAAATGTAGAACCTCTCCTCTCTTGAAAGCCCAACCTCTCTCCCCTCTGTGGGAAGCATTTTTATAATGTCTCAGACCTCGAGGCTAATCCTTGAAATAGGATCTAAAACTGTTTAGATTCATAATCAAGAATTAACAACTATAGCGTGGTACTTCTACCATGGTTTAAATGCATGTGCCCGGTTAGGATGGAGTAAAAAACATTATGGAGTAAATGCATGTGCCCGGTTAGGATGGCAGCATGAAATTTATGGTTTTGAACTTGCAGGCAATGAAAATGGCGTCTTAGGATGCTTCTGGTTGCTCATTTCTGACTGGGCTCGACCACTTGTCCATTTTTCGACTCGACCACTTGTCCATTTTTCGAGTCAACAACGTGTCCTTTCCCTTTGTGTTCGTTCCATGCTCGAAGGAAAATTTCTACATGGGCTCAAAGATGGAAAATGATTTTATATCCTTTCTATGCTCATCTTTATTCATAGGTTCCTCCCTTGCTTCTAGAAGAAACAAGCCTCTGCAATGGCTTGTCATTCTTGTACTCCTCACCACCTCAGAAAAGGTTGGTAGACAGGGTGCATGAAAGCTATGATGAAGACCCTGGGCCCTTGATGCTACAGTACGATCATTCACTCCCACAGAGA
>LPNX011034241.1:495595-525595 GCA_001517045.1 Pseudotsuga menziesii | reverse complement strand
TTAAAAACATAGAGTTGTTTAACTAAAATTAATTTAAAATGCAACGAAATATAAAATATGCAAATAAAAAAATCCCAAAATAAACTAAACAAAAGATAAATATGCAAAATAAAAATAAAAAACAAAACACAAAATGTAAAATATGCAAATAAACAAAGAAAAAAACGTAGAATTCAGAAACACCCACGCAATAACTCATTAGAAAAACAACAATGAACAAGTTCACTCCTGTGCACTAGTTCATTAACAACATCCAGAGCACTCATAATTTGATGAGCAGAGAAGTGGTAAATCGAGGAGAAAGGGATACCAATCCAGAGGATACCAGTGTTCCCAGTGGAGGCAATCTAGCTGCAGTATAGAGGATACCGACGTTCTCAGGGGAGGCAATTTGACCGCAGTCTAGAGGAAAACAAAGGGCCCAATGAATTCTGTAAGCTCGTTAACCCTAGCAGCATAGGAATTTGGGAAAAAAATTCAAATTTCTAAACCAATATGGATTCGGTACAGTCATACCGAAATTATATATTTTTTGTTGTGCTACCATTGCTTCTATTATCGGTGGATCTAGTAAGGGTTTTCTATTATTGGAGAATCTGAATCTCCTCCTTAAATTTGGGGAAAATACATAAGGGTTGAGTACTACAAGCCAGTTGTGCTCTTGTATAATTTTATGAATTATGGCACAATTTGCAAGCTTTTGTAATTTTATTCTATTTAATGGTCCAGAACATTGTGCAGAGTCCTATAGGAGCTATAATCTGAACTAGTTCAATTGATTCTATTGAAACTTTGAACCTGAGATGTGTTTATTCTAAGCATTTAATTTTGGTATAATAATTAGTTTTACCTGGATTATGGCACAAATTACAATCTTTTGTTTTTTTATTCTATTATATGTCTGAAACATTCTATAGAGTGAAATCTTATGTAATCTTATTCTATTTAATGGTCTAGAATAGAGTCCTCTATGAGCTATAGTTTGAACTAATTCTGTCGAAACTTGAATGTTAGACCTCTTTATCCTTTATAGATGCATTTAATTTTGCTTTGATGGTCAGTTTTACATGGATTATGGCACACTTTTCAAGCTTTTGTGACTTTTTTCTATTATGGGTCTAAAACATTTTGTAGAGTGCCATAGGAGCTGCAATTATAACCACTGGGTAAAATTCAACCTAAGACCTATTTCTCCTTTAAAGAAGCATTTTATTTTATTTTTATGCTCGCTTTTACATGAATTACAACACACTTGCAAGATTTTCCCCATTTACTGGTTTGGATTTTGGAGCAATGTATAGTTCCCTGGGACTCATGGGATATAATTTTAATTGAATCCAGTAAATTGACCCTCATACCTCTTTCTTCTTTAAAGACACATTTGATACAAGTATTATTTTTCAACGACACTTATATCTTTTTGCCTATGTTTGGAATATACCATGGTATTTAGTGTGGTCTCCTTTGTTTGGAATATCTCAAAGAGTATGAAGGTTATCAAGAATATTGTAGCCTGTGTGTGTCTTCATTAAACCCTATGTGAGAATTTCTTCCTTAAATATTCTTGGGTACCAAAATGCCCCTTTTTAACCACATCCTTTATACCCTACTTATTGCATTTTGCGCACCAAACAAAAATTCTTTCCTCACTTGAGCCCTGAATATTCACAGGTATGATTAATTATTGTTTCATCTTATTAATGCTTACGATTGCTATAATCAGGATCTTCCTTCTTTAATTATGCTAAGTCATTATGATTTCATAAAGATAGTGCAAGTTGTGAGAGAGTACATGCGTAGCATCCCGAGTGGTCCAAAGAGAATATGAGCGTTCACTATCAGCTGTGACTTTCCAGTCCCATCTCTACATGCAAATCCAACCAAGGTTCATCATTCCACACAGGATGCGACATACATGACTACGACAAACATGGATGCAACAGACTTAGCTACAACAACACACCACTGCTTGAATTTAGCTGCAATTGTTAGGTCCTCTCTTGAATTGGCTATGTTATTCATTTACTGGCTCGGGTAACAGAATTTCCTATATTACCTGCTTTTGTTTTAATTCCTCCCAGGGCTGTAACAGTGCATGTAAGACGGAAGCCTGAAGATCGTAGATTTCATGGTTGCCTGATAGCAGTGGGTGAGTGTTACAATTGTTGATGTATAAGTACAGGAAAATATTTAGAGACAGGGGTTGGACAATATCATATTTTATTGTGTGAGCTATAATAGAGACTATACTTTCATTTCACCATTCTAATAAAAGGAGTAGGATTCTTCAAATCTTTGTGTTTTAATTTGTGTTAGTTTTGGTGTCTTTGTTCAAAGGTCGGGCCCGCCTTCCCATAGAGATCATCGAGTTAATTAGATGTTTGATTAATTAGTTGTGTGGTGTGGATGTTACATTGTATGAATTTGTTTTAGTAGCTTCAATAGTCATGTTTAATCGTTGTTCTTCCTTGAATACTCAGTACTTGCATTTCCTTTAAGCTACAGCAGTGTGGTGTGATAGTTGGCTGTGTAGGTTATTTTATTTTATGCATGTGTGTGATAGCTGTAACATTCAATCTCTCCCTTAGTTTCTTTCAAGTCCTTGTCCTGCTCAAGTTTTCTAATTCAGGTAGACTATAGTTTAGAGTAATTGATTCAATTCCTATTATTTCTTATTCCTATATTAAAGGTTGGATTAGCTAGTCACAATAGATCTGCATATAGTATGGTAAATTAGGATTTAACTTTCTGGAAAAGTAATTCTAGAAATTTATTTCTTGAATCATTCATTGTTGGATTGAAGTTGTAGGAAGTGATTGCAATTCTGAATTCTTAGATAGGTAGTTTAGATCAGTTTGATTATGGGAGGAATTTGACAAAATAGATAAGTTGGGAAGTTTATTCAGTCATCAACTACTTAGTGTTTAAGCAAAGACGGTGTGAGTTACCTTTGAAATAAAAATACTTCCCTGGGTTGACAATTTATATTGAGCATTCTGCATGATGGTTTTAATTAACTAGCATATAGAGTGACCAACATTTTGGTGTCGTTGTTGGGGAATGTAATTATTAGACACCATAGTAGTTGAATCTATTCATTTTTCTTCAGTATTTAATTTTTCATGTTTTGGTTTGCATGAATACAAGAAGAGTACAACGTGAAATTCCTATAACCCCCAAAACTCCCCATAATACTAACATTGTAGGTGGTCGAGGTCGTGGAAGAAATATAGCATTGGGAAGAAGAACATTCATTGATGATTTGGTTTCCATAACCCATTCCTCTACCGGAGCTCACCATCAGGGGTCGTCCATCAGAAGAAGCCCAATTACCCCCTGGGTGGAAGCATCAGTTTCCACAGTGGAGAACACAGGAGGAGTTGTGACACCCTCAGGTTTCCCTATAGAGGAAGATAGAGTTAGTGCTATGGGAGCAAGTGATCGAGACGTGATTTATCACATCAATGGGAAGGAGGTGATAAAGGAGAAGTGGACACAGTTTCATAAGAAGTAGAAAGATCAGAGGAAGAAAATGCAGGAGAGAGAAGAAGAAAATATGAATAACATATGTGAGTCAGAAGATCATGAAGAGGTGATGGGGGGGAATCATCACAATGGCGATGATAACCCACCTGAGGGGATCATTTCCACACTCAAGTTTCCCGTTTGACAGCCATTTGGACAGGCACCCATGAAAAACATATCACCATAATTATTACCTCATTTTCATGGAAAGGCCACAGAGGATCCAGATGAATTCCTCTTTGAGTTTGACATCCTCTGTCTCATCTATGACTACAATTCCAGCAAGTAGAAGTTAAAACCTTTCCCCACTACTTTGAAGGATAATGCACTACATTGGTTCATGAGCCTAGGTGGTGAATCTGTCACCACGTGGGACCAAATGAAACATGTGTTTCTTGAAAAATACCAAGAGTACCGCAACACTAAAGATAAAATAGAAGAATTGTTCAAGATGGTACAAAGGGATGAAGAAAGTTTGGAAAATTTTGTTCAGAGGTTCTTATACAATGTGCAGAGGGTTGGACAGACTAATATGGGGTTAGATGTGCTCAATTTAATCCTACTTGATGGGATCAAGGAAGACTTCCTAGGTATGTTGAACCTACTGGGAAAGGGGGATATCTCAAAGGAATCCTTTGAAGATATTGTTGAATTGTGTAGAAGGTATTCCAGAGGATCTTCCAGGACCACCAAATGGGACAAATTGGAACGAGATGTCTTAGATAGAACAAAAAATTCATCCAATGGAGGAGTCACCCGAGCACAAATAGTAAACCTTCTTGAGAACTTCAAAATATAAATGAAGAGCTCCATCTCTTCAGAAATAGATGTCTTGAGAGCGAATAAAAAACAAGCGGTAGAAGATCTAACACTTGGTGTTTTCTACCCCAGATATAGGAAGAAACATCCCCTGAAGGAGTTCCGACTTGACAAGGTATAAGTGTGTTAGCTCTGTGAATGGATCCATGATACAAAGGAGTTCCCCTCACTACCTCATGTGAAGGAAGTTCTGTTGGAATGGACTCCATACATGGAACCAGCCTACTTCATTGCCTAGAAAAAGCCTTGGAAACCTTGAAACCAAGGTATGCCTCCAAAATCATTTCCATTTTTGAATAATATGAATAATTGGAATAATATGCATCACATGAATACACAATTCCCTTCACCTTATTCCAACCATCAATGGTATCCTTCTCAACCGCCTATGCAGAATTTCAACTCCTAGAACGCTTGGACACAGCCACCAAACCAACATAATTCTTAGTCTCCTGGGTGGAGGAAATCCCATCCAGGAAACTAGTTTCCCCATAGCTAATCTCCTCAATAGTTTCCACACCAACAATTTCCTCACCAACAATGCCCTCCTCAACAATACCCTCATCCATACAAGCAGTACCAGCAGTCGTAGCTACAACTCCAGAAATATGTTACACCTAATATGCCTATACGACCACAGCTTCCTGCTCAACCTAACCCCAACCCAAACAATAAAATAAAGTAGTCTACCAGTTTGAGACTGCCAACATGCCCACTTAATCCATTTCTCTAGTTCCCTGTAACGACATACACTTACGATCAGGGAGAGTAGTGGAGCCTCTAGTCATTGAGGATGTTCCATCCTTTGTGTATGAAGAAAGGATGAACAAGAAATACTCATTCCACACAGCAGTTCCCATTATTGAGGATGTTGAAAGTACTACCAAGACACCAGCTGAAACACATAGGGAAACAACTATCGAAATGCAGCCTACACAAATTATTAGAGAACTACCATATCCTGAAAGAAGGATACTACAGAAAGTAGTGGAACAACCTCATTTTAACCTCTTAGGAGAGTTGAAAAATATTTATGTCAAAATTCCACTATTGTAGGCCCTCCATGATGTGCCTATTTACACCAAAACAATTCGAGACCTGTGTGTAAGAAAACCAGGTAGAAAACCCAAGTATCCTCCCACTGTCCATGTCATAGGGAAACTATTTGAATTGATAATGCGAAAAATTCTCCTGGCCAAATATGATGACGCTGGGAACCCTAGTGTCACAGTGCATATTGGGAAAATACATATACCAAATGTTCTTGTATATCTAGGTGCAATTATTAATGTTATGACCATATAAACTGTACAAAAAATTGGGATCACTAATCTTCGGCCAAGCCCTACCATCTAGAACTAGCTGACATGTCCACTATCAAACCTGAGGGAATATTGGATGACCTCATCATCTTAGTTGAGGCATGGGAGTACCCTGTTGAATTCTTGGTTTTACAACCCAATTTACAGCTAGGGGTACACCAACTGATCCTGGAAAGACCCTATTTAGCCATAGCAGATGCTTACATCAGGTGTCGATCAGGGTCAATGACCATCTCAGATGGGACTGAAATAAAAAACCTACCCTGTATCCTCCAGATTGACCTAGTCTAGAAGCTAAAAATCCATTATGAATGGAGCTAGAGGAAGAGGAGGGCATTCAATCACTGTTAACAATTGGGAAGGCCTTGACTTTCAAGGATGAAACAAATGATGATGCCATTAATAGTTTCATCAGTGAGCCCACTTTTGTTAACAAACAAATTTATCAGATCATGAACAATACCCTAGGTTAAGAAGAGCAAGAAAATATCACAAAGGAGACATTAGTCAGTGACACCCACATAATTCCAGTGTTGAAAAATTCAAAAAGTGTTCCAGTTGATATAGAGCCACGAAAAACACTAAACATCAATCCCAATCTCGCTCTTTATTAACAAGAACGTTTGATTACTCACCTGAAAAAGAATAAGGGGGAATTTTCCTAGGAGTACATAGATATGAAGGGCATCCCTTCTAATCTATGCACCCACCACATTTATATTAAGAGTGACTCCAGGCCTGTGTGCTAGCCACAACAAAGTATGAACCCCAATATTAGGGACATAGCGAAGGAGGAAATTCAAAACCTCTTGAAAGCAGAGTTTATATACCCAATCTTAGATAGTGAGTGGGTTTCTCCACTTGTGATAGTACCCAAGAAGAATGAGAAATAGAGAGTCTGCTTAGATTATAGAGAGTTAAACAAGGCAACACAGAAAGATCACTTTCCTCTTCCTTTCATCGATCAGGTACTTGACACCCTATCTGGGAAGAATTTATTCTCCTTTCTGGATGGGTATAACAGGTACAATCAAATCCAGATTACTCTTGAGGACCAAGACAAGACCACCTTCATCCGTCCCTGGGGTACCTTTGCATACTAGGTAATCCCCTTCAGTTTGCGCAATGCACCAGCCACCTTTTAGAGAGATGTGATCTGCATCTTTTTGGAGATGGTCAATGACAGCATGGATATTTTTATGGATGACTTTACCCCATATGGCAGTGACTTTGAGTAGGCATTGAAAAAATTAGAGAAGGTTTTAATGCACTATGAGCAGACCCAACTATCTTTGAGCACTGAAAAGTGCCATATGATGATGAGCGGGGGTGTAGTGCTGGGGCACTTTGTCTCTGCTAAAGGTATCCAGGTAGATCCATCCAAAATTAGGGTAATTGAAAATATACCTACTCCTGGAACATAGAAAGAGGTACGTATATTTTTAGGGCATGCTAGTTATTATAGAATATTTATAGAAAAATTTTCCAAACTAGCTTCTCCTTTATTTACCTTATTGATGAAGGATGTACAACTTATTCTGAATGATGCATGCCAGACAACGTTCACTAAACTTAAGAAGAAGTTGTCTACAACTCCTATCTTTAGTGGGGGAAATTGGGTTCTTCCTTTCAACATTTCTTCCAATGCCTATGACACTACCATTGGAGTAGTGTTGGTTCAGTGGGATGGTCAAGCACCATATGCAATTTACTACATCAATAAAAACTTGGCTCCCACTAAACTCAATTACACTATTACAGAGAAAGAATTTTTATCCATTGTCTACTCCATTAAAAAATCCAGGCATTACATTACTGGATATCCCACCTTTGTACACAGTGACTCCTCGGCCATAAAGTATTTAATAAACAAACCAGTTACAAATGCTAGGATAACTAGATGGTTGTTACTATTACAAGAGTTTGATATTACCATCATTGATAGACCTAGGAAATAAAATGTTGTTGCTGATTTTTTGTCTCATTTTACTAACAGTGATGATAGCTTACCAATTGAAGATTATTTCCCAGATGAACATTTATTCGCAATTTCATCTCATTCCCCTTGGTATGTAGATGTTTCTAACTACTTGGCTGCAGTCAAGCTTCCAACACATTTGTCAAAGAGAGAGAAAAGGAAAATTATTCAACAAAGTGCTAGGTATTTCTGGATAGATGGTCATATTTTCTACACAGGTCCTGATCTTAAGATCAAAAGATGTGTAAGGGAGGATGAATTCTTCCATATCTTGAAGGCCTATCATGATGAGCCATGTGGGGGACATTTTGCAAATAAAAGGACAGGTCATAAGGTGTTAATAATGGGCTATTATTGGCCAACAATTTTCAGGGATGCAAAGAAGTACATCCAGGCTTGTGATAACTATCAAAGAGTGGGATAACCTAATAGATTGAATGAAATTCCTTTGCAACCATAGTTGGTGGTTGAACCCTTTGACAGTTGGGCCTTAGATTTTGTTGGGCCTATCAACCCTTCCTCAAAGCATAAATATTACATTTTAGTTTGAATCGACTACATGACAAAATGGTTGGAGGTTGTGGCGTTGGTTAAATCCAATGACCAGGTTGTAATAGACTTCTTGTATAGAGAAATATTCACTCATTTTGGAGTACCAAAGGAAATAATCACAGATGGAGGACCACATTTTGTGTCACATAAATTTGAAGCTTTGCTACAGAAGTACCATATTCATCATAGGATAACTTCACCTTACCATCCCCAGGCCAATGGCCAGGTGGAAAGTACCAATAAAATTATTGAATCTATCCTTACTAAAACAGTCAAAAGCCATTGCAGAGACTGAGCTGGTAGGCTTCGAGAAGAACTGTGGGCATATCACACTACTTGGCACATTACTACAGGTTTCTCCCCCTATGACTTGGTGTATGGTAAGAGTGTTTTCTTCCCTATCGAATTCAAAATCAAGACTTTGAGGACGCCCATGGATGTAAAATTGGATGTAACAGAGGCATAGAGGAGTAGAATGAATCAATTAAATGCACTTGATGAAAAATGTATAGTTGCAGTGGAGAAAACAACATTGATTCAGCAGTAGCGATCCAAATGGTATGATCGGTTCATCAAGAAGAAAGTCTTATGTGAAGGAGACTGGGAATTATTATACGATTCATGGATGAAAAGGGACTTCAAAGGTAAGATGCACACAACATGGTTGGTTCCATATCAGATAGAGAGTATTTGATAATGGTACATTCTACATGGTCACCATCGACGAAAACCATACACCATTATTTGCTAATGGTGATAGGATCCGAATGCACCACAAACCAATCTCAATGAATGCATTTATTTCACAGGTTGCAGCTGATACAAGATACCAGTTAGTGCAAGGGAAGGAATCTTTCTCTGCCCCTGTCAATCTTTAGAAAGTCACTTTGATTTCCACACAAAATAAATTTTTGTCAATAAATAAATTTATGTTTGATGTTTTTATTTTTTCCTTGCTTTGTTTTCCTTTATGCTTGATCATTTTTTTTGAAGAATCTATGCAGGAATTGACTTAAGGAGCAATGGTCGTGATTTGGCCCAATGAACATGAACCCATATTCTAATTTCTTGGTTTGGAAAAAGATCCATGAAGAAAAAAATAATTTGAATGATGAACATTTCTACGCAGCTGCGACTCTATAAGACTTTCCCATTTTATTTTTCCACGCAGCTGCAACTCCGTAAAGCTTGCCTATTTTTCTCATTCTGTGCAGCTCCGACTCTGTAAAATGTGCCTGTTTTCTTGTTTCACGCAGCTGCAACTCCATAGAAATATGCCTATTTTCTCGTTCCCTGCAGCTGCGACTCCGTAAAAATATGCCTATTTTCTCATTCTGCGCAGCTGCAACTCCATAAAACTTGCCTATTTTCCCATTCTGGATAGCTGCAACTCCGTAAAATGTTCTTATTTTCTCATTTTGTGGAGTTTCAACTACACCAATTCTAGCATACCTTTCCTATTTTTCATGGTTGTGACTCCACCAATTTTAGCAGAATTTTCCTATTTTTTGCAGATGCAACTCAGCCAAATTCCAGCAGATTTCCTACCTTTCGCAGCTGCAAATCCTTCAGGTTTATCCACAGAAGGGCTACGACTCCTCTAGATTTGTCTGGGATTTCCACCACCCATGATTTTGTTTATTCCAATTCACCTCATGACTTCAATTATGTTTCTATTAATTTTGAAAAGACAATTTTTGGTTCATCGGAAGGAACATCATCATAGCACACGCGCAATTATGTTTAAAATTGATGGCATCATTTGACACACTATATTATCTTAAGAAGTCATGAATCATTGCATAGTTTCTAAGGTACGGTTCTGATTATTTACATGACTAAGAATTAATTAGATTTGAAAAAATTAATCATGCTCGCCTTTTTATACCTGTCATTATACCCACACTTTGTTAATTGTCCATCCGCATGATCTAATGGGTACTCAAGCTTATCTTATAGCCATCACCCTTTTCCTAATTTGGGGCAAAATATTACAAATGATTCCCTACTTACGACTGTCTTAACTTTCCTAATTTTCCCAACCCCAACATCAGTTGTTCATGCATGACCCTGTGTTGTAACCTCCATTACTAGGCTTTTAAATTGTTGAAATGGTATCATCATTCCGAAGGAAAGGAACCATGGGTATCCCAACGCAACACAAACCTACAAACATGTAAGAATTGCGCAGAAATGATGAGCTTTTTTCCATTTTAGCAGCTACTAGCTGGATTGATTTTTTCCAACGACTAAGTGGTTTTCACTGAGAAACAGTTCTGCAGTTTGCTCTAAATCTCACAGAAACCCATTCAGAGGTAAGAGATTTACATATAGAAGTAACTAAGAATATTTTAGTAGAGGTCACAGGCCTTCCTCAAAGTGGAAGAGCCTGGTTTGGAAAAAGAATCTGAAATGCTGCTGCAATGTGGGAATTTCTGCTAGCCGGTGAACAGGTACGCCAAGAGAAGATGAGGATAGCATTACTATCACTGCCTCACCCTTGGAATGAAGTGGTGGTCTTCCTGAAGAAGTACATTACATGTGAATGTAGATATCAGACTTTGTATTTCTCTGAATTCCCTTTACTGTCTCATTTACACCATAGGGCTTTACTCAATATGCCCTTTTATCTATTTAAAGACTTGCATCATATGGCGGGATTTGTGAAATTGGACAAACATCCATACTTGTCCCTCGCCCATCACGGCCTGATCAAATGGATCATATTAAGGACCTTAGCTCAAAAAAAACAAACCTGGGAGCAGTTTAGTGGCCAACCTCGAATAAACTAGGTACTTGTACTTTTTCCTAGTGTTCCAATAGAGCATGAAGTTGAAGCACTTGCACTCTTGAGGGGTTTCCAAATACAGGAAGAAGAGGAGGCACCGGCATAGTTGGGGGGATTGGAAGAAGAGCAGGAGGACGGGAGTCGCTCCAATTCAGTTGGGGGGGAAGATGAGGCAGAATCAGATAATCAGGAAGAAGAGGATGAGACACAATTAGATAACCAAGAAGAAGAATCAGGTGAGGATGCAGCATCAACAAACCCTATAGAGGGGATAGAGGATTTAGGAGCTCCGATAGCAGAAGCTAAAACTGGAGTACCATTGGATGCTGCGATAGTTGAAGCTAAAGATGTAGGAGATATGATGATAGAAGAAAATGTAGAGGTTTTCACCATTGAATCTTCTCCGGAATGGATGGGAATTCTTATTGAGGAGGAAGCAGATATGGAAGACACCAAAGAAGATGATGAAATAAGAAACATTCCTTCTACATTAGTTGTAGAATTGGAAACACCTCTACCAAAAAGGAATAGAAGAAGATCGAAGGAGGAGGTACAAGGGTCAAGGCTAGTGAGAAGAAGGAGAACCAGATCTATCATAGCAGTAGAAGCAGCACGAGAAAAATGGGCCAACATCGAAGAAAACATTGAATTTCCCATCATGATACTCAAGGCAAATGTTGCCCCATAAGAACTTGTTGCAGAGGAACCTCAAATTGAGGGACTTTTTTTGAAAATGGTATGTTGAAGGAAGAGGTCCAAGTTCTTTGGAAGGAAGTGGAAAAATGGAAGGAAACATGTAAGAAATAGGTGGAAAGGAGATTGCACACAATGGTGGAAGCTGCAGATAATATTGAAGGATCACTTCTAGATGAGGAAGGTGATGAATTGGAAAAAGTACTTTTCCCTTAGTATGGAGAAATATTTACTCAATCAGGATACAAAGTCAAAGCGCATGCATTTGTGGCACAAAAATTCATACTGGCAGTTGGAGAAGAGATAATAAAATCTACGGGAGAATTGAGGGATAAAGAAGAACCAGAAGTGGAAAGGATCCCCGATGTAGAGGTAAGGGAATGTGATCAATTTCAGGCTCAGCTAGAGGGTATTGTTACACAAGAATCAACAACCCTAGAAATGTGTGTTGAAGTTGCTACTCAATTGGAAGTGAGTGAGCCATAGGTTGAGACAATCCCTGACCTCAACCTATGATTTTTTACTATGACTCCAGAACAATCTCAAGACACAGAACTAGTGGAGGGAGAATTTCAACAGCAGGAAAATGTTGAAGTTGATCAAGCTGTTCTCACATAAGAACCAATATCCTCACAAATCCTTTCTAAGACTCCCATTCAGTCAGGGGAAACTGACCTTGAGGTGGATATAGTCCCCAATGTGGAATTAGGAGAAGATGAATAGATGTAGTCCCAACCATTAGGGGACACTGAAGCATTCTGGGACCAATCTCATTTAACTCAGGAAACTGAAATACTTGAGGACCAACATCATCTCTCATGGGATATGTAAGTAAGTGAAGAGAAACCCAAGTTGCCATAGGATCTGGAAGAGGAGGACGTTGTTACACAAGAACCAGTAACTTTGTAGCTCCCTGTTGAAGCCACAATTGAAAATCAATAAGTTCCAGTCGAGACTCAAGAAGATGCTGATATTGGGACATAGAAAGATGTTTCCACACAAGAACCAACATATTCACCATTGGTTGTTGGAGTTGACAAAAAGGGGTTTTAGGAAGAAGGTGTTGTCACACAAGAACCAAAATCCTCATAATTGATTACAGAAGTACACTGGCATGCAGAGGTTGTTGGACCAATGTTAGAATAGGAATCTATTTCAATTTCGATCAAGAACAATCAAGCTGAAATATTGAATAATAAGGTATGGATGAAATATTCCCAAGAATTTGTCCATTTATATTCTGATGAGGAGAAGCACACGGGAGAGGAAAGGATTCAAGGTCTAATAGAAGAACTCTCACTGCTGAAAATAGAGGTAAAGAAATGGAAAAGTGAGATGGATAGATATAAAAAATGATTGATTCCCATTTTTCACCATATGAAGTCTATCAGTGAATTGAGGGAAATATGGGCATAAGAGCTAATATTCCAGAAGTTTTGTTTGGAAGAAGTACAAAAATAATTGGAGTTGAAGAAGTTCAAGTCCATGCAAAAGGAGAAATACCAATTGTACATTCTATCCCAAGAATTGATGATCTCCAGATCTCCATCTCCCTCTTATCCTATATTTTTATATGAACAATTCACTTGGTTTAAGGTGAAGGCACTAAAAGAAGGGAGACCTTACGAAGTGGCATCTTCAGACTAGTTTTTGGAAACTTTTATGAAAAGTAGATTCACCAAGCAGAATATTTTGTGTGAGATTTATTTACATGAAATGGTTTCCCCCTTGGACCGATATTCAAATCCTGCTTCTCACATAGGTGATGGCTAGCTGAGGGATTTTGCTTCTTTTTTCAACAACCATGTGCAATGGTAGGATTCATTTTAGAAAAATTCTCACAATGAGGATCACTCTAATATCTGGATTCGTTGTGAAACTCAATCTCCTCGCCTTGTTTGTAATCATCAAGAATAGAGGCTTAAATATCCCATCCAGACTTAACAGCTGGCCAAGTTTCAATAGAAAGTCATGTCGACTTGTGTTAGGCAGATTTCCAGGAAGCAACATTTGGATTTGGAGGGAAGTAAGCATAGGTGGTAGGCTTCCCCCTCATCAATTAAGAAAAGGGACCCTTACTACTTCAATAATTTCAAACAGGATCTCCCTAGGGTTGAAGGGTATGTTGATTGTATGAGGAAATGTGGAGCTAAATGGTTGGGACTTAAATTCAAATTCCCACTTATTTGGTAGCCAACAAAACCATATAGGAAATAATTTTGATTGACAAAAGAAGAAGAAAGGCAGTGTTGGAAATATTGGGTTTCCCATAATGGATATCTAGATGGGAGGGAATCACCTGAATCCTCCTACAAATTTTCATCTCTCCATGAGAGAGGCACAATTCGAGACTCTAATTCATACTAGTGGAGGTTGTTGCACGAGAACATGCAACAGAGCAGTTGGGGGGATATTTTGGGTTCCAAAATGCCCCTTTTTAACCACATCCTTTATACCATGTTTGTCTTGTCTTATTCCATTTTGCACACCAAACAAACATTATTTCCTCACTTGAGCCCTAAATATTCAATGGTATGATTAATTATTGTTTCATCTTATTAATTCTTATGATTGCTATAATCAGGATTTTGCTTCTTGAATTATGCTAACTCATTATGATTTCACAAAGATAGTGCAAGCTGTGAGAGAGTATAGGTGTAGTAGACTGAGTGGTCCAAAGAGGATATGAGCGTTCACTATCAGCTGTGACTTTCTAGTCCCGTCTCTACATGCATGTGGAAATTGAACCCAGGTGTTAGAACAATTACACTCACAACAATTGTCAATTACACATGAAAATTACTCACAAAGGAGACTGAATAATGGAGCAACACACTAATCTGTATTGAATAAGTGTACAATAGCCAACCCTGTGAAGTCATAGGATGCAACAATAAATAATTGCATGATATATTCAAATGCATAAGGATTCCATTCGAATTTAGTCAAAAGCAGGCTTACTAAATCTAAGCAAATCCCCCATAGGTGCATATAGCAGTTTCCAAAACTGTCTAGGACCTCATGAATTGGAAAATTCAATTAGGAAAGCTAATAGGTGGTGGAAGGACAACTCATACATGCTTTTCATAGAGAAAAGAGTGGAGGATTTTGAGGACAAAAAACAAGTTAACTTCACCTACTCAAACTTTCCCAATTTCCTTAAAACTTAGAAAAAGCAGGCAATAAAGCAAAAAAAGTAGACATGCGCTAGGGAGGCCAGGAATAAAGTATATTTGATTCCAAGAGGTTCCCCAACGGCTCCATGACTCAAATTTAGCAAGTTTGAACACTATATATATGTGGAGGACAACTTTCATAAGGTGGAATATGGAAACTAGGCAAATAAGACAAAAATTGGATTAATTAATGTCTAAGGTAGCTAACTATGGGTTGATTATTCTAACACCCCCCGTTAAGCCTAACTTATGAGTAAAATATCAGAAAATTATAGGGCCTAGCAGCAAGGCTTAGTCACCCTTTATATACTGCATGTCCATTTAACCAAGGAAAGAGGCAAAAACCCAATGGGAAAAATCCTCCCTTGAACATGGACCTTAAAACAAAATTTGGAAATCTTGTCATCACTGATGCTTCATAGCATTATCAGCAATCCCCAGCAGTTATTTGATATTTCTGAATGTCTTCTCACAAAAAACGTTGGTGATGATATCTGCTACTTGTTCTGAAGATGAACAAAAGAGTAGGTGAATGGTGCCATCATGCACAAGCTGTCTGATGTAGTGCATATGGATCTCAATATGTTTGGTTCTCTGTCTCTAAATTAGATCATTGTATATTCAAACGGTACTCTGATTTTCACAATAGATAGTAGTTGAGTATTCTAATTTGAAGCCACACTCTCCAAGTAACCCCTGCAACCATAAACATTGAGTTGATGCATTTACAACTCCTTTGTACTCTGCTTCTGTAGATGAGAGTGCAATGGCACTCAGTTTCTTGCTTAACCAGCTGATTGGCCCTTCTGCAAGCATGAACACATATCCTGATGTTGAATTTCGATCTGTGTTGTCACCTACCCAATCACTGTCAGTAAACCCATTCAAATCAAGATCAGATTTAACTTTATAGAAGATCCCATCAGTCCTTGTTCCCTGAACAAAGTTAAAGATCCTTTTGGCTACTCTCCAATGGATCTCATGAGGCTGATCCATGTATCTTGAAGCCACACTTACTGCATAAGAAATATAAGGTCTAGTATGTGTAAGATACAACAAACATCCAATCAATTGCCTATACAGTGTATTCTTTACCATAGGTGAAGAATAAGCTTCTTCAAGCTTCACTCATGAAAGGAAAGGAGTCTTGCTTGGCTTGCAATCCTTCATTTTGAATTTTTTCATCAAATCCAAGGCATATTTGGACTGATGTACTTTGATTCCTTCTTTGTTTTGAGCAATCTCGAGCCCCAAGAATTGGCTCAACAAGCCCAAATCTGTCATTGAGAAGGCATGGTTCATTGCATCCTTCAAGGAAGCAATTTCATCCTTTGAGCTTCCTATAATGAGAAGGTCATCAACATACAAAAAAATGATCATTAATGAACCATGAATCAGCTTCAAATAGACATTTGGATCTGATTTGCATCGAACAAAATTCAATGATAGAAAAAAGCTATCAATCTTGGCATACCAAGCCCTGGGGGATTTCTTAAGCCCATACAATGACTTCTTTAGCCTGCACACAAGAGATGGGTTAGTAGAAAATACTTGAGGCTTCTTCATATATATCTTTTCAGTGAGATATCCATTCAGGAAAGCACACTTCATATCCATGTGGCGTACCTCCCATTGCTTTGAAGCTGCAATGGCTAAGGCTAGCCTGATGGAGTCCATCTTTGCCACTGGTGCAAAGGTCTCATTGTAGTCTATGCCATGAACTTATGAGTAGCCCTTGGCTACCAATCTGGCCTTGTACTTCAGAGGTGAACCATCAGCAGCAAATTTGGTTTTGTACACCCACTTACACTGAACTAGCTTCTTCCCTGGGGGAAGATCAACCAGCTCCCAAGTGTTGCTCTTCTTCCATGGATGTTTTCCATATTGGATCATTTGATTCATATTCATATGTCTGTGGGTCTGATTCAACCATCAGATACCATTTCTATGAAAACATAGGATCTTTCATGCACAGAGCACTCTCAAACTGAGATCTAGTCCTCCTAGGGTCATTAGGATTTCCAGCCAGTTCTCTAGCTGCATGAATGGTCTTGGCTGCCCATTTTGGTCTTGTAGGACTGTTAGGATCTGCAATCAAATCATCATTATTAGACATATCATAATCAGCATGTTCAACTATCTCTTCACTTACATTCAGAGGTTCTGGTGGTGAAGAGGATTCTCCAACTTCCACTGCTGCTAGGGGCTCTTCTTGAAACTGAACACACCTTCCAATGAGGGCTTTGTTTGTGCTCAAATTGATAATATTGTACCCTTTTGAATCTTCAGAGTTCCCAACAAATATACACTCTTGGATTTGGGGCTGCAAAGCCTTCCTCTTTTCTGTTGGAATTCTAGCCCAAGCCCTTGAGCCAAAAATCCTGAAATGGGTCACATCTGGCTTGTGCCCACTCCATGCTTTGAAAGGAGTCATACAATCAAGATGTTTATGAGGCACCCTATTCTGGATATAGGCTGCAAATTTTATAGCTTTGGCCCAAAACTTTGGTGGTAAAGTCTTAGCGTCCATCATTCATGTTGCCATCTCTTTCAGTGATCTGTTCTTCCTCTCAGCAACACCATTCTGCTGTGGTGTGTAAGGGATAGAATGTTGCATCTGAATACCTGCATCTGCACAATATTGAATAAACTCAAACTTGAAATACTCACCACCATTTTCATATCTGAGGACCTTGAGTTTCCTCCCAGACTGGTTTTCAACCAAAGCCTTAAAGACTTTGAAGAGGCCAAAAACTTCAGACTTGTGTTTCAGGAAGTAACCCAGCAATACCTGGAAAAGTCGTCTATGAATGTCAATGCATATTTGTCCTGACTCATTGACATATGAGGAAATGGGCCAGCAACATCACTGTGGATCAACTCAAGAGGTGCAGAGGTTCTCTCATGACTAGCTCTCTCAAATTTATGCTCTGGGTGTTTTCCTAGGATGCAACCTTGATAGACTCCTTTGGAAAACTTAATCTTTGGTAACCCTATGACCATTTATTTTTCACTAAGATCAGAAAGATACTTGTAATTTAGGTGGCCAAATCTTTCATGCCAAATATTTCTTGCCTCATTAGCATGAATCAGAAGAGTAGAGGGGTTTGAGTAGGGTAGGAAGTGTGAGAACATGTATACCTTCGAAGTGTGATTTGCAACTCCTTTTGCAATGACTTTACCACTTGAGATCTCTATGATCTCAACTTCATCAAGGGAGAATATGACCTTCTTTGGAGACCTTGTGTGGGTCATCTGATACATTGATAAGAGCTTAGAGGCAAGACCTGGAACATACAACACATTTTTGAACTTACCATGGTCAAGATCAATCCTCCCTTTGCCCAAACTTTCAGTGAGAGAGTCATCTCCCAGTACTATTGGTGGACCTTTCGACATGTCAAGTGAGGTGAATGCCTCCTTGGTCGAAACCATATGTCTTGAAGCTCCATAATCAATGATGAAACTAGGTGAGCTTGATGTGCTAGCAACGAATGCATGAACTCTCTCTCTGTCTTCTGAATTTGATCCTCCTTCCCTCTTCTTTGAGTTGTTTGGAAGGGAGATTCCATTCTTCTCCAGGATTTGGGTCAGCATGTCCATTTGCTTCTTCATGTAGGATTTTTCAGAATGATTTCCCTTACTGCAGTATGCGCACTTGCTCATTTCTCCTTTGTTCTTCTTCTTCTGGGGGTTCTTCTTGGAACCTTGAGGCTCCTCTGGAGACTTGTTCTTGTCTCTCTTTTGCTCAGGTGGATTTTTAGCTTTCTTCTTTCTTTTTGAATCCACCCTCAAATCTCCAGCAACCGGAGCTTGGTATTTGGATGGTTTGATGGTGCCCATCATCACCAATTTATCTTGTTCTTGTGTGAGAGATTCCATGAAATCTACAAGTCTAGGCATTTTCCAGGCTCGAGCTGTCAACTTTGTGGCATAGAAGGTCGAAAAAAACACTGAATAATCAGGGCCAAGCTTCGAGAGTATGGCCAAGACCAGTTGATCATCCTTCTTTTTGATCCCACATTGTTTTAGCTGCAAAACAAGTGCTTTGAACTTGGAAAAATAGAGTTGCACGAATTCAAAGCTATTGGGACTCAGGGAGATCAATTCATTTTCAATTTGATGTCCCCTCATCTCATATGTATTTCCAAAAAGATCAACAATATTCTCCCATACTTCATTCGGTGATTTCAATCCATCAAGATGGAAAAGGAGGTCTTAGGATATGCTCAGACACAGGAGACCATAGGCCTCATCCTTCCGGTTGTGCCATTTAATCTTCTCTGCAGCTGCATTGGGCTCTGCTTCTATTGCCATAGTCACTCTGTAGAGGCCTTTTTCTCTCAAGAGTATCTCCATCTTTTCTTTCCATTCAAATAATTTAAATGGAGTCAATATTATCTTCTGAGATTGATCCATAGCTCAGAAATTGTCCCTTCAGTCAGCAGAATGTTCGCATTCAATGATGTCGAACCTGCAAAACAAATTGGAAGGAGAGAAATCGATCTACAAAGGCTCTGATACCATGTGGAAATTGAACCCAGGTGTTAGAACAATTACACTCACAACAATTTCCAATTACACATGCAAATTACTCACAAAGGAGACTGAATAATGGAGCAGAACACTAATCTGTATTGAATAATTGTACAATAGCCAACTCTATGAAGTCATAGGCTTCCACAATAAATAATTATATGAGAGATTAGAATGCATAAATATTCCATTCGAATTTATTCAAAAGCAGGCTTACTAAATCTAAGCAAATCCCCCATAGGTGCATATAGTAGTTTCCCAAACTGTCTAGGAGCTCATGAATTGGCAAATTCAATTAGGCAAGCTAATAGGTGCTGGAAGGACAGCTTATACATGATTTTCATAGAGAAAAGAGTGGAGGATGTTGAGGACAAAAAACAAGTTAACTTCACCTAGTCAAACTTTCCCAATTTCCTTAAAACTTAGAAAAAGTAGACATGCGCAAGGGAGGCCAGGAATAAAGTAGATTTGATTCCAAGAGGTTTCCCAAGCGCTCCATGACTCAAATTTAGCAAGTTTGACCACTATGGATGTGTGGAGGACAACTTGCATAAGGTGGAATATGGAAAATAGGAAAATAAGACAAAAATTGGATTAATTAATGTCTAAGGTAGCTAACTATGGGTTGATTATTCTAACAATGCGGATACAACCAAGGGTCATCATTCCATGTGGGCTGCGACAGACATTGCTGCAACAAACATGGCTACAAAAGACTTAACTACAACAGCATTCCACTACTTGAAGTTAGCTACAATCGTTAGGGCCTCTTTTGGATTGGTTATGTTATTCATTTACTCACTCAGGAAACAAAATTGCCTATATTCCTTGCTTTTGTTTTAATTCCTCCCACAGCTATAACCACACATGTAACAGGGAAGACAGAAGATCATAGATCTTCATGGCTTCCCGATATTAGTGGGCGAGGGTTACGATTGTTGATGTATAAGTATGGGAAAGTATTCAAATCCAAGGGTTGGACAATATCATATTTTATTGTGTGAGCTGTAATAGAGACTATACTTTCATTTCACCATTTTAATACAATGAGCAGGATTATTCATATCTCTGTGTTTTAATTTGTGTTATTTTTGGCGTCTCTGTTCGAAGGCTGGGCCCGCCTTCCCACAGAGATCATCAAGTTAATTAGATTTTTGATTAATTAGTTGTGTGGTGTGGATGTTACATTGTATTATTTCATTTCAATAGCTGCAACAGTCATGTTTAATCGTTGTGCTTCCTTGAATAATAAGTACTTGCATTTCCTTTAAGCTGCAGTAGTGTGGTGTGACATTTGACTGTGTAGGTTAATTTTTTTTATGCATGTTTGTGATAGTTGTAACAATCAAGATTTCCCCTAGTTTTTTTCAATTACTTGTCTTGCTCAGGTTTGCTAATTCTTGTAAACTATAGTTCAGAGCTGTTGATTCAATTCCTATTATTTCTTATTCCTGGATTAAAGGTTGGATTAGCTAGTCACAATGGATCTGCATATAGTCTGGTAAATTAGGATTTAACTTTTTGCAAAAGTAATTCTAGATATTCATTTCATGAATCATTCATTGCTGGATTGAAGTTGTAGGAAGTGATTGGAATTCTTAATTCTTAGATAGGTAGTTTAGATCAGTTTGATTATGGGAGGATTTTGACAAAATAGATAAGTATGATAGTTTATTTAGTCATCATATACTTAGTGTTTAAGAAGAGACAGTGTCAGTTACCTTTGAAATAACAAGACTTCCCTGAGTTGACAATTTATATTGAGCATTCTGCATGATGGTTTTAATTAACTAGAATATAGAGTGACCAACAAATATATGTTGTGTAATTTCGATCACATCATATATTCCAAAATACTATCCTTAAGTCCTTATCAACGTTTGCAGAATTCCCTTTATAAATTTATGTTTATTAATTTCATGTAGCTTAGTCTTTTATTTCACCAAGACTGTACAGACATACTTTTCTAACTTTTGGCAAACTTATAGTTTTCACATCTTGACCATCTTTAAACAAACAGAGGGTATGTCTAGGTATCCACCTCAGCTAGGAACAATACCATGTCACCTTAAAACCTTACTGACAAACACAGAGTCTCTAACAGTCATTTAAAATGGTCTTTCATACTGCTCAATTAAACACTTAGTCAATTTTGCTAGACCCTAGTCATTACTGGGCCAAGAGGCATTTTAGCAGACTCATATCTCACATGTGTGAACACTTAGTCAATTTTGCTAGACCCTAGTCATTACTGTGCCAGGAGGCATTTTAGCAAACTCATATCTCACACGTGTGAACACCCAGAGGGAAACTGAGATCATGAGTGGATGCCTAGATCATCAAAGAATGGACCCATAACATCTGATGAATTTATCAGTTAAAGAGATGACTCTGGCATGCATTTCCAAGTGGGCTCTCAACCTCCTATTTTCAACACAGTGAATTCTTCATATTTTTGGATATGCAAGCTAATGTTTTTATCTCTTTTTGCAGGATGATATTTTTCTCATGTGGTCACCATACGAAAAACTAAGAACATGGATGGATAGCCAGTTCATTAAATAACATGCCTATACCTTCCGATGAATTTATCATCACTCAGATAGGCTTTGGCAGGAATTTTGAAATGCCTCTTCAACCTTGTGATTTGACACCTAGTCAATTTCTTTAAACCCTAGGTCTCAAAGGTGATTTCAAATTTTCATCAAACTTGGAGTGTAAGACATCCAATGGATGGAGGAAAACTGGATGAATCCATTAAGACTATTTTCATCCTCTTGAACTACTTTCTCTCTCCTCGATGGGCATTTTATTGAAGTATGATGTAAAATATGCTTAAGACCCTGTTTTGGCAAATCCATAATTTTTGGCTCAGATACTTTGAGGTCAAAGTAAGAGCATGGTCAGATAGACAACGCAACCACCTACATGACACCCATATGGTGTATACATTTCTTTCAACCCACAAATTATGGCAGACATTCTCCTAGAGCAACCTGTCTAATTTTACCAAAACGAACTTCTTTTGGGAGGCCTGTATCTTCTTCCTCAAAGAGTTTTTCTGAGAACTGGTGACATGGTCAGATAGATACTTCAACCAACTATGGGATGATAGGACATAGGAGGAATTTTATCCTTCTTATGAATATAGTGGGAATTTTCAAAAGACTACTGCTTTAGGACAATTTTTCACCACTTAGTCTTTTTCCAAACTTATCATGCATGCCTATGCCCATCAACAGTTCTTTTGTCATTAATGTACATCTCTAGGATATGTCCGTCCACAATCATCGATTCACCAGATGTCACCAACTTTCCATTCATATATTGACATCAATGCCAACACATTCATCTTCCATATTTCCAATAATGATTCCAAAGAGGATGGAGATGAGAGGTTACCCATCATCATATCAACCTAAATATGTAAGTTAGCCATTTCTAAAGCCTTCGATATTGATAGGTCATCATTAGTGCAACTCTCCCATTGAAGTGATAAGGATTTGAATAACATATCCTTTTTATCGGGTCCAATGAGACCTTACTTATCTCGGATCGAAACTGGAGATTCTTTTCCATAAACTATACCTTTTCCTGTTGTTTCCATTGGCTTTGAGTTTGAAACTAGAGAGAAAGGATAGTTGTAGGTCTCATCCAATGTCACAAGAAATCAATACTTAGTTGCTACTTGTGTTAGGTCCTAATGATAATGAATGACATGTTACACTTTGGAATGATGATCATATAATCTTTTTTTTTTAAATTAAAATTGCATGCTTTTGTATTTATAAGATGCCTATTCCTGTATTTTAGTCGTACTTTATTTTTTTGTTACCTATTTTTTCTATATCGTATTCGAATCCGTACTCGAATATTGCTACTATGGTTTTGATTGTTTACTTCGTATTTTCTGAGGATTTATATGAAATATAGGCCGTATTTGAGGTACAAAATGACCCATGATAGGCATTTTTCCCTTCAAATGCCAGCCTTGAACCCATCCATTGCTTGTTTGATAGAGAACGCACCTGAACCATACCATCACAAGCAAACAAATTCGGGATTTCCCTGTTGCATAACGTCGTAGCAATGGTAAGAAAATGGTCTTGGGTAGTGTAAGACAATTAAGGGTTATGATAAGGCAATTCCGGATCCAACATCACCCTATCAGTGTCCATGTGCAAAACCACTCAAAAATACCTATAATTGGTTAAAATTTGGTGACATTTCATAATGTTATCCTATTTTAAAAAAAACAAACACATAGTTAGAGGAGTACCTTGCACGAGGAAACTTGCATATCAAACCACTGTGGAAGAGGAAGTGTTAGACTAACGTCATCGAGTTTCGATGGGAAATCCATGAGTGAAGTAATATGAGCACCGCCCATTCCAAATTGAATCCCCAACATGATCTATATGAGGGGGAACCCCATATCTCTTTGCATTCATTAACTAGTCAAGTGGCCCAAGAAGCACACTTCTATATTTGTGTTGTGAACAAATTCCAAACCAAACCAAATCATGTCTTATACTTAAAAATAGTGCAAATATAAATAACTCTAAAAGAAATTACACCTTTGAGAGAAAAATAGCTTTTGGTAAAGTTTTTGGAAGAAAAAACGTTTGATATTAAAACATTACAAGTAAATATATTTGCACGCTAAATTATATCTGCTTGGTAGCTTATATTCTTGTTTTATCGAGTGTAGGTACCACGAAATAGGTATCTATCAGATCTATCTTCTTCGAGTGATGGTGAAGATATATTCGGAGAGGTTGAAAGTGATACATGTTGTACTAGATCTATCAATTCTATATCAACTAGATCTGAAAAGGTAAGGAAAATATTTCGTAGACGCATGAAATATTTTATTGCCAACGGAGGGTCATGTAATTGTGATGTTGAGAGAATAGGTGACATTAAGTCTCCCTTGAGGTATAGACATCTAGTGAAATGATAGGTACCTAATAATCTACCTCAATGGGACACAAATTTCTTCATCAATGGAAGGATGTATCACATTGCTCCTTCGTCCTTACATGGATTGGGGCTATTTTCCATGGATGGCATAAAGGTCGACTATGGCACTGTAACTGAATTGATGGAGTATGTTGGACCATTATACATATACAATAACTGGTTGATATTGTTCCAATATACTCGATGTATGAGGAGATACAGATTTGCCGCAAATTATATACAACTAGCAAAACACAATAAAAACAAAGGGGTGACTATGTATATTGATGGAAGACCAAAAGCATCCGGAAATGTTGTTGGATTTATAAATAGTATATGTCTAGTGAAAACAACTAAGAAACCGAATTACGAATTTGAGGGATGCGAAGAACATCGTATATTTGTATGTGCATAAAAAAAAATACTTCCAGGTGAAGAGTTGTTGATCGATTACAACTTAAATCGAATAGATGTGGCTTCCACGGTCTAGGGTAACCGTGGAATGTCACACGCTATGCCTCATCAGGTAAATGCTAAATATAGTAACTAAACATGAATACAATAACTAAATGTTTCTATTTTTTTTGTTAAAATTCTATTTCCACCATTGACATTCACTTTTTCCGTGCATATTATGAATATTTCCATGTGATAACATGCTTATTACAATGTTATGCTTATCTCATTTTTTTATGTTACAAATATAGACTCAACTTTTATTGATTGATTTATTTTGTGAGGGTTTCAGCAGTGGAAAGCCACATGCTTCTTACACGGTCCAGGGTGATCGTGAAAGGTCACAATCTATGCCTCATGAGGTAAATGTTAAATATAGTAAATAAATATGACGTCAATAACAAAATGTTTCTATTTTTCCAGGTAACATTCGATTTTCACTCTTACCATTCGCTTTTGTCGTGCTTATTGTGAATATTTCCATATGATAACATGATTATTACATTGTGGCAGGGGTCTTCTCATCCCTATGGAGCAAAACATGTATCTCCTCCTTCGGAGGTAAAAATAAATATTATTGCAGTATATGATTTTTGTTTATGTTACAATTATTGACTCAACTAAATATGACTAAGATAACTAGAAACTCCAACCCCAGAATATTTCCATGTGACAACATGCTTATTACACTATGGAAAGGGTCTTCCCATGGTCGTCATGGAACAAAACACGTGTCCTCTACTTCCATGGTCCAAGGTGACCGTGGAAGGTCACACTCGGTGCCCCATCAGGTAACTGTTAAATATAATAACTAAATGTTGAGGTTTTTTTTGTTAACATTCAATTTCCATTGTTACCATTCACTTTCTTTGTGCTTATTGTGAATATTTCCATATGATAGCATGCTTATTACACTGAGGCAGGGGTCTTCTCATTTCCATGGAGCAGAACATGTATATTCTCCACAGAAGGTAAAAGTAAATATTATTGCAGTGTCTCATTTTTGTCTTCCCATGCTCGTCATGGAACATAATGTGTGTCCTCTACTTCCATGGTCCAGGGTGACCGTGGAAGGTCACACTCTGTGCCCCATCAGGTACCTGTTAAATATAATAACTAAATGTTGATATTTTTTCTATTAACATTCAATTTCCATTGTTTCCATTCACTTTTTTTCGTGCTTATTGTGAATATTTCCATATGATATCATGCTTATTACACTGATGCGTGGTTCTTCTCATTGCCATGGAGCAGAACATGTATCTTCTCCATCGAAGGTAGAAGTAAATATTATTGCAATATCTCATTTTTGTTGATGTTACAATTATTGAATCAACTAAATATACTAACTAAATATTACTACAATAACTAGAAACTCCAACCCCAAAATATTTCCATGTGACACCATGCTTATTACATTGTGGCAAGGATCTGCCCATGTTCGTCATGGAACAAAATGTGTGTCCTCTACTTCTAAGGTAAAAATAAATATTATTGCAATATCTCATTTTTTATTATGTTACAATTATTTTCATAACGTTTATTTATTGATTTATTATGTCAGGGTGGTGCCAGTGGAAAGCCACCTACTGCTTCCATAGTTCAGGGTGGCCATGGAAGGTCACACTCTATGCCCTGTGAGGTAAGTGTTAAATATAATAACTAAATGTTTTGATTTTTTTCGGTTAGCATTCAATTTCCACTTTTGAAATTCACATTTTTCTGTGCTTATGGTGAATTATTGATTGATTTATCACGTCAGGGTGGGGACCGTGGAAAGGAACCTGCTGCTTCCACGGTCCAGGGTAACCGTGGAAAATCACCCACTAGAAGTAGATCAGTACAGGCTAACCGTGGGAAGTCACCAACCACAACACTGCATATGGTAAGTGTTATTTCTTAATAATAACTAAATTTCATTACAATAACAATGTTTGAATGATGTTAAAATTATTTTGCTTAATTTTATTGTTTGAGGAATTTAGTCTAGTGCACTTGATTTGGGTGATGAGGAGCTTGAGGATGAAATTTACTATTCCATAGACCCTATGGATACTATAAAGAAGGCCCTAAAAAAGGAAAACATAGAAACGGTTTCCTTGGCTTGCATAAGGCCCATGACTGAGGAGATCAGGGGAAGGATTGAATAGCTGAAAGAACAAATAAAATCTTATGGGGTAAGTGGCATCTTCACATATTTTATTAAGCTATGACACGATTTCATATATGATATTATGTTTTCTATTTTTCCAAGTGATCTGATAAATTAAAAGTTTTCGTTTATAGGATTTTTTACAACCCGTGACTAGAGAAACTGCCGAGACAGGTATAGGCAGCATTGATGCTCCAACGCAGCGAAAACACCGACAAAGCAATGTACCAATGAGGATTTTTGACACTCCTCTGGTTGTCCTTGAATCCATTGATGAGGGAACCTATTTTGATCAGCATGACATGCCATATCATGATGAGACAGAGCCTAGGACTCCACATGACTCCGGAAATGAACCTACTGTAGATGACCAGGAAACTTTTCCTGGAGCAGCACGAGTTAAAAGAGCTGGATCACTAGATATCACCTTTCTGGTGGATGATGCTTGTGTTCTGATCAAGATTCAAAATATTGCAAGTATTTATTAATTAATTTATTCATTTAATCATGAAATTGAAATGGACATACGTTGAAATTATTATAAATTAATGGATTACACGTTTCTATAGGGAACAATGCTTTCTATAGGAATTTGAATGACAAAGCATTGGATTTGTTTGGCCCCATCATTCGCACACGGTGGAATAGCTAAGATAGCACAAAGAGAGATGTATTGATATATCACATGATAAACTTGTTCGGCAATACATTCAACAAGAAAGTGGTTGAAAAGTTAGCCGAAGAGAATTTAAAATATACCAGGGTCCAATATAGGGATAAATTGCAACTTCACCTCAAGCATGAGCGCCCTCCCATGGTTCTGGAGAAATATTGGAAGGAACTCATAGAGGATGCAAAGGAGAACTTGCTAAAAAGACAAGGAAAACAACCATGGCCTGGAAAAAGCAAGGTACAACACATATCATCTTTTTAGTGAAATATGATTTTTTTTTATTTTTTTATTTTTGTTTTAAGCAATATTTTTCATATATAGGCTATCAGACACCTCCAAATAATCCAAAGATAGAGTGGAAAAGCAAGGGAAACATAGACTGGGCTAGGGTGGCTATAGAAAAGTAAGAGCCCGAATCGTAAGAATTAAATGATTAACCATGGGGAATATTTACTTGAAAGTAGCAAACAAATATCGTGTTTTGATACTAGAAATTTTATATGTGTTATGCATTGCAAGGAAATACATTCCAAGATGCTGCCATCGAGGAAGACCTAAAGCTCGATTTCAAGTATGGTTTTAAAAGTGTCATTGAATATCGAAAAACCTTGGGGAAGACTCCAATCTCCCCAATGAAGTAGATGCAGGTAAATAAAATGAATAAGGACATCATTGCAGTATACTATTAAATTCTATTCAGTTTTGATTATAGCACTTATAACTAAATATTTATGTTTTGTTTTAAGCAATAGTACAACCACAGTAGTGAATCCAACGGTGCTCGGCACATACCAGCTAATGTTGGGGTGTGCTTGTCCCATTATAGTGGGGAGAAGAGTGGCCATTCTAGTATCTGTACTTTGGAAATAGAAATATCTACTGTGATTATAGATATTTATTTCCTGACTTATACTTATAAATTTTCTTCTTTCAATGGAAGACCGTGAAGCTCAAGAGGGTGAATCAAGTAGAGAAACAATTAACACACCAACTATCAGACAAGTAAAGAGGAATATTATAATTTTAATCAAAATGATGAACTATTAATTTCAATAATATTTCAACATATTGATATGCCCATTTTCGTTGTTGCAGTTCATGCCCCTTCAAAACTGCCTCCACACCCTACTCAATGACATACAAGAAGTATGATATATGAGGGAATGTAAACACAAACACTAGCAGGACATGGATTTGTAGATATTCCACCAAATGATGATGATAATATCCCAATTACCGTCAGTTATTACAATGCAAAAAAATAGAAATCAAAGAAAAAGTAGATGTATAAATTCATGACTTGTATTTGGATGTATATCGATGTTGTTAGTCTAAAAAATTGTTTATATGAATTAACTCATTATGCTTCAATGCTTTTATGTTTATATGTTTTGATGACTATCCTAGTTATGCATGAATGTTTATATGTTTTCTATGTAAACAACATCATTTATTGGCTATGGGGAATTGAGAGCAATGTGAGGGGGGGGAGGGGCCATATGAGATTCCACCTTCACATGGTTGGCCCTATTCAGTAGAGAATATAAAACTATTTTCAAAACATAGAGGATCTCAATAAGGTATAAATAGTCTTTTATTAGTATGTATTAAAGATGGTTGTAAATTTTTTAATGTAGAACCTATTTCTTAAAAAATTGTTAATAAATTTAACATTTCACGGTTCATTGATTTCTATGGAACTTTGTAGTAGGATTTAAATGATTGTTTATTTGCTTATATATTATTTACTCATATAAATATTCCATCTTTGATGATCTATGCAGGTCTTGGTGATGGAAATGCATCTCATGGACAACTCTTATCAAGTTGTATGGGCGAATGGATCTAGAAAAAGGACAATGATAAGGTAAGGGTTTTGACATGTTCTTTATCCTTAAATTCTATTTTATTCTATTAAGATACAAGAGATACAGCCAATAGTAAATAAATACTTTTATACTATCATCCAAACTAGGAGACAACCTTCTACATAAAACAAAAATGCTTCTTAATAACGTAGAAAAATAGAAGAAAAATAACATAAAAGAAATTAGGATTTTTTCGGCCCTTCTTCCTATAATTTTGGCATGATGAAACCCTAGGTTAAGAAATTTTAATTTTTCAAACCCTAATTGTTCATCTATCTTTCAAAACTAATTTTTTTGAGTTGTATGCTTCTAAATATTATTCTTAGGTTATTTTTGTTTCTCTTAGGTTTTATACTTAATTTTTATGTGTTTTTGTAACTTTTATTTTATCAAAAAAGAAATCCCTAAAACGGAATTTCTGTGTAAAACCCTAAAAACAAAGACCTAATGCACCCACAATTTGAGCCCTCTCCTTTATCAAACACAGGTCTACAATATTT
>LPNX011034241.1:347646-491205 GCA_001517045.1 Pseudotsuga menziesii | reverse complement strand
AGCAACTTGCACATGGTGGGACTCATGGACTAGGCAAATAAGACAAAATAAATAAAATAATGTCTAAGTGGGTAAATACTATGGGTTGATTATTCTAACAATTTATTGTAGACCTCATATGCCCTAGCTTCCTTGTCTACACACTCAAAATAGAAAACAAGTTAGTATTTCAAACTATTTAGATCGTGGTGTATTTTGTGAAATATATCTTATTGATTTGATTAGTTTTCTGCCCTATTCGCATTAGTTTTCTGGGTAATTGTAAGTCTGATTTTTTTACTGAGATCTAGAACCTTACATCTCTGAATGCAAAGTGATATAATTCTGACATTATTTTACGGATTATTGTTTTAAATTTTCTTACTACTAATTATTGCTATTGAGAACTAGGTGATGGTAAGGGAGTTGATGATTTTCTATTTCATAGGTTACATATAGGATCGAGTGAATGATAATAACATTATGGTTAGCTTGGCACTAAATTTTTCATTAAGTTACTATTTTACATCTATGCTGAATGGCACTTTAAATTATTAACATTGGTTATTGGTTGCACTATTTTACACATTCTAATTACTATGATGATAAACTTTTAGTTGTTTCATGGCACATATGTGGACCATAAATTCATATGTCTAGATCTTCAAAGGTAGCAGATAAAGTGATGTTATTACATGAGAAGTGCCTCCAAGGAAATTATGATATGGTTTCTAAACTACAAATTGCATGCTCAACTGTGGAACCTACTTCTCAGTGCCAAAAGGTAATTTATGATGAATTTTTTGCTACATGAGATCATTCCTAGTAATAGAATAGAAATAAGTTGTCAATTTTTTGTTCACTAACATGTCTCTTTCCCAGCATGTGCTTAGCGGATTGTTTTTATCTTATGGGCATATTTGATACTAACTTGACCAATTTTGGTCATGCTTGAGGTGGTTGCATAAGAAGGATCAACTTTTCATATTCACCTCTTCCAATAATGAGTAACATCAAAACAACTTACCACCAGTTGGCACTACAAAGATCCTACATAGATTTTCCAGGTGAACAACTACTCTTTTTACCTAGGGGTTGAGTTATTTTTTTATTATTTTTTTATTTTTCAATAAAGTTTAATTCAATGCACCTTATGTTTTTTGTAGTATGATGAATTATCACTAGTAGCTCTTCACATGTAATAGAGCAAGTGATGATATTTCATGAGGAGTGTCTCCAAGGAAATTATGATATGGTTTCTAAGCTACAAATTGCATGCTCAACTGTGTAACCTGCTACTGATCAATGCCAAAAGTTGATCTATGATGAATTTTTTGTTATATGAGATCTTGCATAGTAAAAGAATAGAAATAAGTTGTCAATTTTTTGTTGATTAACATGTCTCTTTCCTATCATGTCCTCAAGGGACTTTTTTTTTTAATTTCGAGCGTATTTGGTAGTAACTTTGACTGGTTTGTCCATGCTTGAGGTGGTTGCATAAGAAGGATCATTTTTACATTTTCATCTCTTCCAAAAATTGTGGGCTTGACCTTCTCTGGCTTCATTTACACCTGTGGGCTTCCTCAGTCTTCAAAGCTCAGGCTCTCTTCATCTTCAGAACATGGGATTCCTTTACTTCTGACTTGTGGGATTCTTTAAAATTCTACGAGTATCTAGAGGCCTTTGCGGCCTTCTTCCAAGCTCTGTGGGCATCCTTCCAAGCCCTTGTGGGCTCTTTAAGCCATCACAATAAGTTGATCCGAGCCTAGTGGTGCCTACGTCTTATATCAATGGTATTTTTTATAGATGTACACCCTTACCTTATCATAGAAATCAGCTCTCAATGGGGCCTACAATATCATTTAATTAATTTTTATATGATCCCTGTGGTGCTTAAAATGTATTTTATCGATGGTATTTTTATAGATGTACCCTCCTACCTTGTCATAGAATTCACTCTAAGAGGTCCCACTTTAGCCTCTAATTATGTATTTTAACCAATTACAATGAATTTGTGCATCCTAATGGGAAAACCGTTTTTGAGGAAATAACTAGGGTCCTTAGGGAAACTTTGGGTACTTTTGGGCACTTTTTAAATCATTCTGCCTTATTTCTAGAGTTAATTAAAACTTTTTGACCTCCCCCCTTGAACTTCCATTTATTTTTTTCCCTTTATCTTCAATATGTTTTTTCCCATATCTTACTTTCCTGATATATTTATTTTCTATAAATCACCTTTCATGTGTTATATTTTATCCATTTCTTTGCCTTTAAAATATAGTATGTATTTTTTCACAAGCACTTATTGAAGATCCAAAACCATGGAAAGGAAGGTGCCTTTCCACGGTTTTTAAATTTTTTTTGAAACCTCTAGGTTTTGTCACAATACGGACGAGCTTTCGTTGTGGGTATTGAAAAATCGTTGAAACCCCGGGTGGCTTTCCATGAATATTGTCATTATAGCAACAAAGTTTCATGGAAAAATTACCATTCAACTTGCATATTTTGTCGATAGAGATTGGTTTTCCACAGTTTTGTGTGGAATAAATTTTTGTTCAAATTCCAGAATTCATCGATAGAGAGAGACAAACGTTCGTCGAAAGTGTTCCATGGATTTGCATGGAAACAAAAATTTTCCTAGCAGTTTTTGCCATATTTTCGTCGTTATAGGGACGACAACTTTGTCGATAGAGCGACGAAATGTAGAAAATGAATTAAAAAAAATCAATTTCAAGGCCACCATATAGAAGAAACATGGCGGCCAGTTTTCGTCTCTATATCGACGAATTATAAATTTCGTTATTATATCCACAATATAAGTTCCACAAAACATCGCGACTGTTATTGTCGCAATTAAAACGATGAAATGTGGAAATAGAAATGAAAAAACGTCGCAAATTTACTATTATGTATTACTGAGTGACTTGTTATGTCAATTATATGGAAGCTTGTGGTCCAATATGGATAGGTCTAAAGTTTAGATTTCCTCTTATATGGTGTCGAGTCAGGAACTTGAAGGGAACTTATAGGATGAAAAAGAAGGCTGAAAGGGATTGTTGGGGTGGTTTGATCATAAGTAATGGATTTTTGCAAGCATGGGAGAAACCATAATCTTCATTCAACCTCACAAAATTTCATAGGAAAAGTCTTGAGTATGATTTAGATTCATACTAGTTGGTTTGTTTCATGAGGAGATGCAATCAGATAGCTAGCGAGAGATGTTGGGTTCTAAAATTACCCCTTTTTACCCTAATGTATTTTACCTTTTTTCGTATTTTTTCCTCATGATTATAGTTTAATCCTTACTCTTCCCTCGAAAAACAATCATGAAGAATTAAGGTATCAATCATTATTATTTATCTCATTTCATGTTTGACTTTACCTTTTATTTGTGTTAATTTGTCATTGGTTTGAAAGAAGGATTCATAATTTCTAGGTGTCTCCAACAGACTAGATCGTTGCATTCATAAATAAGTATTGCTTGGCATTAGTTGTCTGTTCAGGGATATGGCCCAAGCTGTTGACAAAGGAATCTTGGACACTCTTCCATGAATATAGTTGAAACTCTCTGGGTATCTTCCCCATTAACTGGGACACGTCGGGTTGTAAGAGATCAAATTAAAAGTTCATTCATCCATGGTATGATCCTATGCGATGAATTGATTGTTGTAACTATTCTGATTTAATTTAGCAGCCTGAATATCATATATCTTCATGGCTGCCTGGTATTTATGTAACTGGATGGTTTCATTCTTTGTATAAGTATGCACAGGTAAGGAGAGACAAGGGTTGGAAATTTGTAAGATATTATATCAGAGGGAATGTAACTACATCTTGATAAAATTAATAAAGGAGTAACAATTTTGAGCACTTCTCTGTTGTAGATTTCGTGAGCTTTCGGCAACATCTCTGTTCGAAGGCCACATTCCTCCTTCTTACAGAGTTGTTGGTAGGATTAGATGTTTTTAGTTTAGTTATTTTGGTTCAGTGTGGAATTTATGTTTGATATATTTATATCTAGCTACAACAACATTCAGTACGTAATTTCATTATCAGGTTTCCTTTTGGCTTGCTGTAGTGGTGTGGTGTGACAATCAACTGTGTAGTTAATGCTTTCTTTTATTCAAAAGTGTGTTAATAGCTATTACAGACTCGCTCAACTCCTAGGTTGTGTGTTATTTATATTTCTTAGAGTTTTCCAAGATTAGATAGGTCATTTTCTTTGATGAATTTGTTGCTTGGATTAATGATTGGTGATCATTCTAATTTGGTAATATAGACTTCCATTTTCTGCAAGAGTAATTCTAGTTTGATTTATCTTTATATTGTAAACCTTAAGATTGATATGGTAGGAAACAAAAGTTCTTTCAATTCCTAGATTGGTAATTTCATTTGAGTCTTTACAGAGAGATGACTTTGTTGAGCATTGATTATAATTGAGTGATTTTCATTTTATTCATTAGCTACTGCAAATGTTTATGCATATATTTTGCTAATTGCATTTGAAATAAACGGACTTCCCTAGGTTGAAAATTAATATTGAACACTCTCCTTGTTGATAAATTAATGAGTATATAGAGTTCCCAAAACTTACGATGGATGCGTTTCCTCTATATATCTCTATATTTGATCTATATATTTTATTTATCTTGTTGTTCATTCCTCTTTGCCATGTATTCAAGTATAACCTCCTTGCACACCGCTTATGGATCAACCTTACTTACTTGTTCACAATTCTTGTTCTAACCGTCAACTAGTTCTCAACTAATAGAAAAAAATTTCTTCTAACCAAATAAATACCTTTACATTTATACAGTCTCTATCATCCCATTCTACAGTCATTCCCATTCCAAAAATAGATTACTTGTCTAATTTAACTCGCTATTTACATTTAGTGTCTCTTCAAAACTTGTCAAATTCCTAGTGTCGACTTACTCTCTCCTTTTTGGTTGGAGCTTTCTTATCCTTGCGATGAGATTCTTCAAAACTTTCTATCAAAGCTCTTATGGACTTAAGTAAATCCAACATTGTTATTTTTTGACCAAATATCAAGAAACTTGAACTTTAAAACTTTAATCCACAATTCCAATGCAAATAGATCTCATTGATAATTCAAAGACATAAATAGTTCAAACCATCCACTGATTAGGAGGATAAAAAACCTAGAAAACAATCTTAGAATATGATTGATAATTAGTAAAGAATGATTATAACATAATAGCATAGTTTTTTTTCCAGAGTACAAGAGAGTAGAGATCAAATGTAACACTATGTTGTTTTTTCCAAGTGCATATCACTTTAATAACAAGTCAAATTAGGTCATACAAGGAGGTAGTGAATATTTTCATGCTTTATTAAGTTCTCAACACTAAGAAAAATGTTTCATCTTCACCCATGCATGCCCACAGATCTGGTGCCAAGTGGTCACTTCATAATTATCTCCCACAGTGAAGATATGCACCCTCCATTAATTAACTGAGTTTAACTGTCTCTAATTTATTTGTGAACTGAATGAGCTGAACTAAACTGAATGGAACTGCATGTAACTACATGTAACTGAATGTAACTAAACATAAATGAATGTAATTGAACAGAACTAAATGTAACTGAACATAACTAAATAGAACTGAATAGAACTGAATGTAACCAAACATAACTGAATGTAACTGAACATAAATGAATGTAACTAAACAAAAATGAATGTAAGTAGTGATTCTCCATCAGTGTCATCTTCAACAACCAATTGCATAAATTAAGGATATGATTCCTTAATTAACTGAACTTTGTTTATCACAACTAAGACTCAGCTTATGTCTTATTAATTCTAGGTCGACTAGAGGCATACCTAGCCTATTCAAATTTCCATGTACCTGTAAAATCATATTAATTTTCTCCACATGATCCATATGTGTTTAAATTAAATATATGTCATATCATACTCATGAGAATTGTGTTCGGGTACATAGGGTACTCCCAAAATACTGAACACCTTTAGCAACCGCTTCACACAAATAGATCACAAATCAACACACTGATGTTTGTCACGTGGTTAAAACCCTCAAGAGGGAAATAGTCCATGGCCCCAGGTAAATAGCTACTTGGAGCAATTTATTATGCAAAAGAAAGAAAGTTACATATGAGCTTCTCATAATGGATCAACTAGCCAAGGACCCTCTATGCTCTTTAAATAGAGATCATAGACCAATTGGGTGTTAATCCACGGATCAATGGTAGGTATGATCTTAGATAAGTTGAAATGTCAAATCACTCTATGTCTAGAACATATCGTGACCGTTGGATTAGAATATTTACAAATGCAAACTAATGCATACTAAAGAAACACACTTTTACCTAACGGATATATTACAGAAGTTGATCTTAACTAACTCCTAAGTGTCTAAATATCCTAACATCCCCCCTTAAGAACAACTTGGGATAGGATTGAAGGAATTACAAAAGTGACACTATTAGGATAAGGAAGGAGGAATTAGAGCCTATCACCCCTTAAGGACACATTCCTGAAATCCTAACATAGACCAAAGTTTAGAAAACTTCTCTTCTGTAAGGGACTTGGTGAAGATGTCTGCAACTTGATCATCTATAGGGAAATAGAGTACTTCAATAACACGATCATGAACAAGATTTCTGATGAAGTGCATGTGTAGCTCAATGTGTTTGCTGCACTGATGTAGAACTGGATCTTTGGCAAGCTTGATGTCACTTTGATTGTCGCACCAAAGTGGAGTAGGCTGCTGCTACTCAAATCCAAACTCTGAAAGGATCTTCCAAATCCATAAAGCTTCCTGACTGGCATTAACTGCGAATTGATATTCTACTTCTACTGAAGAAAGAGAAAGAGTTTGTTGTTTCTTACAAGCCCAAGTGACAAGTCTAGATCCCAGACTAAAAACATAACCTGCAGTAGACTTTCAATCATCAGGATTGTCATCCCAATCTAAATTAGTTAAACCAACCAACAAAGGTTTCCCCATGTACTATAATGAATCCCAAACTGAATTGTACCTCGAATATATCGAAGTATTATTTTTGCTGCTTTCCAGTGACTTTCATGAGGAGTTTGCATATAACGAGCAACAGGACTAATGGCAAAGGAAAGGTCAAGATGAGAATGAGTTAAGTATAAAAGACTACCAATAAGCTGAAGATACAAGGTGGCATCTACTTCAGGGAAAGTACAAGTGGTAGAAAATTTGACTCCAAACTGGAAGGGAGAAAGGGATGGTTTACAATCTTCCATGTGGAAGCGACGAAGAAGGTCACAAGCATACTTAGACTGGGAAAGAAATATTCCTTCTTTGGTTTGCAAGACTTGGAGACCAAGAAAATAATGCAAATGTCCTAAGTCTAACATTTCAAAATTTTGCTTAAGACTAGATTTCACATGGGTTATAAGTTTAGGGTCACTACCAGTAAGGATAAGATCATCAACATAAAGAACAAGTATGATGAGATGGTTTCCTACTTTCTTGGTATAGACATTGGGGTTAGAATGGCATCTAGAAAAACCAGTGTCAAGGAGAAAGCTATTCATTTTGGCATACCAAGCTCTAGGAGCTTGCTTAAGGCCATATAAATATTTCTTAAGGAGACAAACAAGGCTAGAGTTATCCTGAACATATCCAGGAGGTTGTTCCATGTAAATTTCCTCATGTAAATCACCATGTAAGAAGGCAGAATTGAAATCCATTTGATGGACTTCCCAGTTATGTAAGGCTGCAAGGGAAAGAACAAGGCAGATGGAGTTCATTTTTTCTACAGGGGAAAAGGTTTCATTGTAGTCAATCCCTTCAACTTGGGAAAAAACTTTGGCAACTAGCCTTTCCTTAAGTCTTTCAACACTTCCATCTGATCCATACTTAGCTTGGTATACCCATTTACATCTGACAAGTTTTCTTCCTTTTAGAAGAGGAACAACATCCCAAGTATCGTTCTCCATTAAGGAACGATATTGTTCATCCATAGCTGCATCCCAATCTGGATTTCTTAAAGCTTCTGCAAATGTTTCTGGATCATGATTCTCAGAAACTTCAGCCAAAAGAGAAGAGGCTCACTGAAACTGAGAACGTGTTCATTGTTGATCTCTAAGATCACTGGCAAGATCACCAACTACTTCACATGTTGAACGGACCCATCGAGGAAGTATTATTGCTGCTGCAATTCGAGGAACATGAGCAGGCGGAAGTGGATTTTCATCCTCACTGTCATCATTAGAAACTAGAGTTGGAAACTTGTCAAGGAAGCTGGAAGAAGAAGAAGAAGAAGGCACAATCGTCAAATTAGGCTCGCAGGCCAAAGATGGTACACCCGCCAAGTTAGGCTCGCAGGACAAGAGATTTTCATCAAATTTAACATCTCTTCTAATGATTATATCATGAGAATGTGGCTGAAGAATTCTACAACCTTTTACATCGTCAGAATATCCAACAAATATAAACTTTTCACTTTTAGGTTGCAATGCTTTCCATTTTTCATCCGGAATGTGAGCCCATGCTTCACAACCAAACACATGAAAGTGACTTACATCTGGTTTAATTTTACTCCATGCTTCTTCTGGTATTATACCTTGTAAAACTTTAGTGGGTGTGCGATTAACTATGTAATTTGCACAATTTATGGCCTCAGCCCAATATTTAAGACTTAGTCCCTTAGATTGGATCATACAATTAGCCATTTCTTTTAAAGTGCAGTTCTTTTGTTCAGCTATACCATTTTGTTGTGGTGTATATAGAACAATGTGCTATTGTTGGATTCCTTGTTCAATGCAAAAAGTAGTGAACTTGTTGTCAACATATTCTCCTCCATTGTCAAATCTTAACTTAATAATTTGATGACTAGATTGTTTTTCAACAAGGGCCTTGTAGGCCAAGAACATGTTAAATACTTCGCTCTTAATTTTTAAAAAGTAAACCCAAGTGCGTCTGGAGTAGTCATCAATGAAAGTTAAAAAAATATTTGAAACCAAAAAAGGAAGCAGATGCAAGAGGGCCACACAAGTCACTATTCACAAGCTCCAAGGGAACTGTGTGGAAATTGAACCCAGGTGTTAGAACAATTACACTCACAACAATTGCCAATTACACATGCAAATTACTCACAAAGGAGACTGAATAATGGAGCAGAACACTAATCTGTATTGAATAAGTGTACAATAGCCAACCCTATGAAGTCACAGGCTGCCACAATAAATAATTACATGAGATATTCGAATGCATAAGGATGCCATTCGAATATAGTCAAAAGCAGGCTTACTAAATCTAAGCAAATCCCCCATAGGTGCATAAAGCAGTTTCCAAAACTGTCTAGGAGCTCACGAATTGGAAAAATCAATTAGTCAAGCTAATAGGTGGTGGAAGGACAAATCATACATGCTTTTCATAGGAAAAAAGAGTGGAGGATGTTGAGGACAAAAAACAAGTTAACTTCACCTAGTCAAACTTTCCCAATTACCTTAAAACTCAGAAAAAGCAAGCAATAAAGTACAAAAAGTAGACATGCACTAGGGAGGCTAGGAATAAAGCAGATTTGATTCCAAGAGGTTTCCAAAGCACTCCATGACTCAAATTTAGCAAGTTTGACCACTATGGATGTGTGGAGGACAACTTGCATAAGGTGGAATATGGAAACTAGGCAAATAAGACAAAAATTGGATTAATTAATGTCTAAGGTACCTAACTATGGGTTGATTATTCTAACAAACTGATTCGTGCCAAGAGGCATGTTTGTCAAAACTGTCATGATGATGTTTTACGAGTACGCAACCGGAACAAACACCATCCTTGCAAGATACCAGCAGAAGACCAGTCACCATATTGTCTTTACATAGTTGTTGCAATGAGCGATAATTTAAGTGACCAAATTGCTCATGCCAAAGTTTGATCAAGTTATCACTATGAGAAACAAAAACTGAAGGAAAAGGTGATGACCCAAAGTTGTTAAATTTGTACAGCCTGGTAATATCATCAATAGTTCTAGTAGCAAGGACATTTTGAGGATTTTTAAAATCTTTGATTACAACTTGGTGAGGTGTAAATGTCACAATTTTACCTTCACCTGAATGAGTAATTTGATAGATTGATAAAAAATTGTAGGAAATTTTTGGAACACATAGTACATCACTGAAATGACCATTTTCTACTGGAACCGTTCCAGATCCTACCACACTTAGAGATCTATCATCACCAACAAATATTTTTTTGGTGTTACATTCATGCATAGTAGAAAAGATGGATTTATCCTTAGCCACATGATAAGATGCTCCAGAATCAATGAGCCATTCAATTGAAATAGAAGAAGAAGATGCAATATAAGAGTAACCAGAAGCACAAAGTGCATGTCCATGAGAGGTAGATTCTGAAGATGAATCTAGGCTGATGTGGTGCTTCTTCATTGCTGCTTCCAAGGTTGACATCTTCTTAAAAAACTTAGATTCATCATGATTATCCTTCCCACAAAAATTGCAATGAGGCTCAGTCTTGTTTCCTTTTTGCTTGGATCCTTTGTCATTTCTTAAAGAAGGATCTGACTGAGAGGGTTTGGGACCCTTGTTGTTTGGCATATTATTGTGAAAATTTTGTTTCTTGGGAGGCTTGGACTTTTCTTTCTGTTGGGAAAATAAGGCTTTCCCAGATGTATCTGCATTTTTAATTATTCCAAGATGAATGAGCTTATGTTGCTCTCTAATTAAGGAATCACAAAAGGATTTAAGGCTAGGATGTTCATAGCTAGCTACAGTTAAGAATTATTTCATCGAGTAGAATGTAGATACAAAAATGGAATATGTAGGTCCAAGTTTTAGAAGAATATGATAAATACATTGTTTGTCTTATTTCTTAATCTTACATTCTACACATAATAGTCTAAGATTTTTATACTTAGATAAATAGTCTTGAATGCATAAAAAATCATTTGGATTCAAGAAAAGCAACTCATTCTCAAGTTGATGACCCCGAATTTCATTGTGTTTACCAAACATAGATTCCAACTTTTCCCAAGCAAGATTCAGTTCATCAATTCTAGATATGTGGAATCGCAAATCAGTAGAGATTGACATCCCAATCAATCCACGAGCTTCATCACATCTATTTTCCCATTTAATTTTCTTATCATCATCAGTGGGTTATGTTTCTTTCCCTGAGGTTATCCTGAAAAGTCCCCTACTTCGCAGAACATCCTCCATACGAGATTTCCATGAGAAGTAGTTAGAACTTGTAAGTATAATATCACAAGGGGTGGCCATACTATAAAATAATGGATTAAAGAATAGAAACTAACTATCTGGATACAAAGAGCTCGAAAAAATATGCGGTTTTAAAAAAACGGCACTTAAAACTGATTCTGGATGATGAAGTTATGCTTGATTAAAGAAAAAGTTGAGGATGTATGTCACATCCCCATGCCTCCGACCGGCGAGGAGGACACGACTACAAGCTTTCAACACCCAGGCTAAGAGCCCCATGAACATATGCATATCCAAAATTGTTGAAACAGAATGCTGAAGGAAAATGGGTTGAAGTAAAACATGCACTTATGCAATCATCTATCAGACATAGTGGAAACATCATACATTCAAACAAGCATTCAGTCATGGATGCATTCAACATGTTCATCATTTCATTAATAGAAATTAAGGTTGCAGAAGTATAATTGGACAAGATCACTTATCTTATGAATAAGTCGTTCCGCAACCAGCTACGTCGCTGCAACGTTCCACCCAACCATAGGCCAGCGTGCTCCTTAATCTCTCAGTAACACTGCCACCCCTGAGCTGGGCATGATTCTCCAAGGAATAAGGGAACAAGAAGGCTTACACATAGCCAAGGATATACAAAACACACAACCAAGCCAACACAGTTGGGTTTATCAGGCCATTAAGGAGTTGGGAAATGCTAAATGCTAAGCTAGTGAGCTCATTACAGAGCCAAGAACACCTACACTAGAACTAGCCTGACCTCTAAGACACCCAAACACACCCAACACAAGGAATCAGTACCTTCTCTACTACACAGTCCCTCAGGCCCTGCATTCCCTTCCAGTTCTATTCAGGGGTGATGGAGAAGAAGGCCAGCTCTTTAGCTCTATCTATGGTTTCCAGCCAACAGGTTTATCAAGCAAACCAAGCCCCCATCCCTACTCCCAACACAGTCCGAAGACCAACCATTGTACACATGAAATCAAATTAGCTGTTACAGCTTAAACAGGGAAAAATGAATCCCAAGTGGATTACTCAGCCCCAAACGTATCAGTGGACATGGGGAAGGAACAACAGTCCTGAAATGTAAAACATACATTACCAACATACACGGGGAAAAACAACAGTCCGTTTTACACAATCGAAGCTGCTAGGTAAAAACGTGTGCAGACCATACTAGGGACAAATTTACAGTTTCCCGACCTGTACGTGAACATCCACAGTGCCGAACCCACAAATCAGCCCGTGAGTAAGGAACGGAGCCACACCATTCTCACGTCCGCAGAAGAAAACTGCGTGGTAAAACCAGGAAAATCTGGTGCGTAAGAAGAATAATGAACCAACAATGGTGGAGAACGAACAGAGCACAGAGAGGATGCGAAAATTGGGCATGTGTGAGTCTTCAGTACCGTCGGGGAGAGAAGAAAATGTCTGCGTGAGACCAAACCACAAAGATCCTGTGCGTGAGGAGAATCAGACAATCAAGATAATGCGTCAGGAATGATCAGCAAAATTGTGAGGCCGCGAATTGGGGGAGTGTGTGAAGGTTTTTCCCTTTGCCATTGTGAAGTCAAACGCTGTGGGTGGAGTGTGCATGTGGGTGAGGACTGACAGTCCTGCCACCCCACTCCCCAAAACAATTAACTGCCTCAACCACCAGCAGTCTTTCTTAATGAAAGTGGTTGGAATAAAACAAAGGAAGAAGACACATGGGTTTTTCTCTCAATGGCCCAAGGTTTGACAAATCCCCCCCCCCACCCTTATCCTTTCGAAAATCATGCCCCTTTCTCATTTTAGTTGCCGCGATCGTAGCTGGTCGGGTTCATTTAATTAATTCTAGATGCTTATTTACATGATGACCATCATAATATATGTCGCATGCCCCGATATACCATCGGTGACAATTCAAATCCAAAACATAACATGACCAATCAATGGTGGGGCCTTGGCCTTTAGCTCCGCACCATGATCATTTAATATATACATCATGTACATCTAATGCAACAGGGTCAAAACCGGGGCATTACAATGTCCCCAATAGTGACATGGCAGATATTAACTTGACCAACTAAAAAAAGAATCCCCCTCTTCCCAAGATCAACCTTTGACAATCACTTTTAGAATAAAGTTGCTTTGAAGTGAATCACTTTTGTAGAATAAACGATGTTCACTTTTACAATAATGTGACATTTAAATAGTGTGGCAATAAATTAAAACACTTAAGTGACTCAGTTTTATTTTATTTTATTTATGTGAGATGCACTTTTACAATAAAATAACTTGAAAATAGAAATTGCATGCACAAAAAAGTAGCTTAATAAGACTTGAACTCAAGACCTATTAAGTAATAAAGCAACTTTGGACCAAGTGAGCTAAGTTTAAAAGGTACATAAAATAATGGAAAGAGGAAGAGGGATTTTTTTTTTTTACTCTTCTCTCTCATTCTCTATGCTTGCTTTCTTCTCCTGTAAATCACAAAAACAAAAAAAACTTTTCCACACAATGGGGTTAGATTTTGGTTAGATTACCTGGAAAGTCTACATTTTCAAGTTTTCTCATTATTTCTAATTTGCCATGATTACACAAGGTGCACGACAAAGAGCATACGCAGTCAAGGAAGGCAACAATCTGAGACTAAAATAGAAAAGATCTAATAACAAACTGATAAAATATGAGAGATAAAAAAAAAACAAATCCATCACTATAACATTATACCTTCAGATTTGTCGAAATGGGTGTTTCTAGAGCAAACGAAAATGGTTTTCGGTGAAACGAATATTGTTTCCAAATGGAAATGGAACTCTAAAAGCAATGAAACAGCTCCCATAGGCCACAAATGCACAAAAAATCAAGAACCAGAAACCCTTTCAAAGTTTCAGCAACACCGGTTCCAGATATTGATAAAAAATGAAAGCCGCTCTTCATAAAATCTTTGATACCATGTTCGGGTACACAAGGTACTCCCAAAATACCAAACACCTTCAAAAACCACTTCACACAAATAGATCACAAATAAACAACAATGTTTGTCATGTGGTTAAAACCCTTGAGAGGAAAACAGTCCACGGCCCTAGCCAAATAGCTACTTGGAGCAATTTATTACGCAAAGTAAAGAAAGTTACATATGACCTTCTCATAATTGATCAACTAGCCAAGGACCCTCTATGCTCTTTAAATATATATCATATACCAATCGGGTGTTAAGCCAGGGATCAATGGTAGGTATGATCTAAGAGAAGTTGAACCATCGGATCACTCTATGTCTAGAACATATCGTGACCGTCAGATTAGAATATTTACAAATGCATACTAATGCATACTAAAGAAACACACTTTTACCTAACAGATATATTACACAAGTTGATCTTAACTAACTCCTAAGTGTCTAAATAAATTGTTCCAAACCTATGATGATATGTATTACCCCGGGTCATATAGTCACATTCTAAATTAAATCACTCGACGGGTAGCTAGTCCCTAAAGGAGACTTGTAGCATCTCTTGACCATGACTAGCCATACATCACATAGTATATCCTTGAGACTTAATACAACATAAGTCAAGTGAAATTAATACAACATAAGTTTTGGAATTGATACAACATCAGTTCTGGAATTGATACAACATAAGTTTCAAAATTAATCGAACATAAGTATCAGACCTTAACATAAGGTCATGATCTTAACCATAAGATCCTAGTACAAGAATCTCTCACGAATAGCACTTAATCAAGGTCCTATATTGATACAAAAAAATCTCTTTAACTTAAAACAATAAGTTAGTGAACTTAATACAACATAAGTTGTGTACTTGACACAACAACTCTCATGGAGAGGATATCAACTTAATACAACATAAGTTTTGGACTTGACACAACAACTCTCATGAAGGATGACTCTTGATGTTGTACATCTAACAAATAGGCCTCCAACACTCACTTATGGATCATCCCAAGCCACTTCATCTAGAAATGTTTGTCACATTGAGCTTATTCTGAAACTATTGACATATTTTCATTACTTCTTTTGCTTGTCGCTAACTTCTTCTTTGGATTTCACAATATTTTCCACAAGTTTGAAACTGATAAGTTCTGATGTTTCTACTTATATCCCTCCCATTGTCTGTCGCACCTACTCATGTATCGGGTAGATGGTTCATGTGAGTTCTTTTGCTTCTATGACACTCTCAGTTTGACATGGTTGTTGTGTTTTTAGTTTGGAAACCTACTACTATAATGTTTTCAAGTTAGCATCCTTGCTCATTTTCTCGACTATAGGCAATGTATTCAATGTATTTCTTAACCTGATTAAATTTCCCTCAGTTGTATGAAGCTACCCTGTTACTTTCTATAGTTCCTCATTGTCCATAAAGGCTTCCCAAGAATGAGAAACCTATTCATATTCCTTGGCGTAAATTGCCTCGTCCTCCTGAATCTTCTATACATTTTCACTTACTACCTTTCGTCACTCTTCCAGTAATTCAGAAGGTGTACTAGGAACAATCTTTTCTTCTAAATTTGTAACGCGTTGGAGAAAGTTGGAAGCTACTTCACTGAGCCGAATAACTTGAGATTCTAGAGCATTTCCGGTGTAACTCCCTGTTGAGGCCTGGAAAATCACAGGTAACAACAGTTAGGGATTCTACCCAATAAACGTTCCCAATTATCCCGTGATTGTTTGGTATGGGGAATCTGTCTGATTTACGGTCTCGCTTCCGTAGGTTAAGTAACAACTTAGGTGTTTTAATAGTTACAGCCCGGTCCACTGTATATATTTTTTAGTTTTTTTTTTATGTTTCAGGTATGATGTGCAAGTGCCTAACTAAAATGCAGATGATAAAGATAACGAGGAGGGTCACAATGTGATGCACAAGTTCTTACCTCTCATCTTACCTCTCTCGCCTCTAAATCACAAATAGCAAGAAACTAACTAAGACATAATAACCTATCCATAGGGACAAAAACTATCATTAATGGTGATTAATGTACTATAGTGCATGCATAAATAAAAATCATGGATAGTTGTTAATGTTTTAGAACACATGAACATCAATCGAAATATAAACAACAAGATAGCTTATTGTTAATTAAAAACTTCATTACTCAATGTGGAAATTTCACAAAATAAACCAGAGTACATTCATAACATGAAAAGAAATTCAATGAGTTATAACGATCTCATAGTTAATGGAAACAAGCTGAAAAAGAAATAGTTCACATCCAACTGGCCCATAGCAAAGATTTGAAAAAATCCATAGAACTTTCTCCAGCAAAAACATATGACTCTTTATTGTAAAATGAAATAGTTCTTCTTACAATACTCTCTCAAGATAGTCTAGAAAAAAGTTCCCCCCCCCCCATTTACATCTAAAAGTATCCTATATTTATACAAAAAACAAAACTCTTGGGCTTCCCTTCATTGTCTTTTGAGCTTCCCCAACCTTTCATTTTCCAAAAAAATTTCTCGTAGCTTGTGCACATAACTAATACAATATATTACATTTTAGATCAAAATTTCCAAAACAATATATGAGGAAGGGACAACTTGCTCATTGATGAACTTCTTCCATGCATGAGCATTTGCTGATATGCCTTCAAACCCGGAAAGATCAAGAAATCGAATATTAGTTTCATATTTAGTAGCTTGGGTCTTTACCCCCTCTATCCTAGTAGGACTTAGTTGCAACTGGTATTCCAATAGATGTATGCTCACTACTGCATTTGTCAATATCCATTCATCTAGGTCTTTGACCTACTGGATTTCTTGCTCGTCTTCTTTATACCTATCATGTAGATGCTTTAGGAACAATTCATGCTTCGTTAGCACATTCAATCTCTTTTTTGAAGAAGTATGAGATCAATTGTATGTGGAAAGCACTCTCCTGCAATATTCAACACAAGCTCCCTTTGTCTTTTTCATTGTTTTATTGAACTCTTATGCTACATTAATCACAAATTCCAGTAACTCGTAATGTTGTTTTAAAATTTGCTGGTCCTTTACTGCTAGCTCCATAGGAGATTCCATATTTGTTTCTTCCCAGACCATTCTTCCTTTTAGAATCTCCAGAATATCTTGAGACCTATATAAAAAGTATGAAATGGTGTCTATAATTTCCTCTAGTCTTGTCTCTATCTGTAAAATTTTACACCTTTCGTCTTCTATCCGTATCTATATTTGATGGATCCTTTTTCTTTGAATCAAAGCATGCTCTTTCAAAGGGTGAATGTCGGTTTTTTGCTCCATAGCATCCTTAAATGATGCGGTCAATGAATTGGTTTGCTCTTCTAAGGATTCCACCTACATCTTATACTACTTATTCTTTTCCTCTATGGTATCTTTCTCCATTTCTAACTCAATAACACTACTCTCCAACCTGCTATTTTCTGCACTTAAATTCCCATATGATAACTGAAGACCATCCCTTTCAATTTTTAACATATGATGCTCTAGCTACAACTTTTGTAATTCAGCTAAGCTAACCTGAGCATTCTTTTCTATGTTCTTTGCAGATATTTCTAAGGAATTCTTATTCACTTGCAGAGTCTAGCATTCCGCTTTTGAAGTCTTGACTTCACTCATCATATATTCATACTTCGTTTTCATCTTTTGACTCTCATCTTATTCCTTCTTTAAAGTTTCTTTCAATTGGGCCACATTCTTTCATGACTATTCTAGATTAGTCATGAGCCTGTCCACATTGTCTTTAGTCGCTAAGGTTAATGCTACCAAAGCTCTCGCTATCAACCGCGGATCTTTATGTGTACCATGTACCAATGTTTTATATGTTATCATTTTTCCTAACTATCCTCTAGTATCGACCTTCTTCTCAATTCTTTTAGCAATTCTTTTCTTTTCTTTATCATAAAAAATGGTACTAAAATCAGGAACCTCCTCCCCTTCGGTAGGCATGAAAGGGATCAAATTTATCTCACCAAATGAATCTTTTCCTAATATGTTGCCAAAATATGCGACAGGTTCCGAGGGATCAGGATCAGATTTTCCTTGCTCTTTCTTGCAACCTTTGTGTATCAACTTTCTCTGTAGTGTGCTGATCCTTTTAGGATCATGTTAGTCTCAAACCCTCACTTTCTTCTTGTTTCTTCTTGATTTTAGCTTCTTCTTTTTTCTTTCTTTCTTCCTTTTCCTTCCTAACTGCTTCCTCTGCAGCTTGCTTCTTTTCTTCTTCTTCATTTTTCAACCAACTTTCTACTTCCTGTGCTAGTCTCCTAGCGTCTTCTTCTCTCTTCTTTGCCTCTTCCTCTTCCAATTTATTAGCCTTTTCCGAAGTTTTCCCTTTTCCACCCATATTAGTTATTTTTTTCTTGAATCTCTTCTTCAGGGCGGTTATTTTCTTTTCATTTCGATATGTCTCCTCATCATTGTCCCAAAAATCAGTATATTCAAAAAGAATTCCTGCTTCTTTGTAGTAATCAGCTATTTTGTTATGGGATTTATTCCTATGAAAATTCATTTTGCCAAAACAAAAATATTCAAGCTCCTTAACAAATTATGTCGCCTTCTTTACTCTTGAAAACTTGTAGCTGCCAAGAAGGAAAGGTACTGTAGGATACGTTGCCTTTTTAAGCTCAAACAGAATGTTTCCTACACCATCAATATACAGCTGTCTAACCTCCTCCTTGTGGAGTACATAATATGTGGCATAATTCAAGAGTAGGGAAGGAGCTCTGGAACCACCATACATCCTTACATATAACCCATCCTCCATCAAGTAGTAATCTCCAAACTCTTGGATGACCTTGAATGCCTCTTCAGACATTGAATTACATTCAGTTAAGAAAATGAGGGTATATAAGGGCATAATGAAATGATCGCAAATTTCCCTGTAATAACTATGGTAATTATGTGACCACAACAATTTATGTGCTGCTTACACTGGGGTTCTATCCTTCTCCCAATTACATCTCAAAGAAGGAAAAGATTGAGTGCACAATATGCAATCAATCAGGATAAAGCTCATATAAAAATTTGACTTCTTTTGAGATAACCCTCCTAAGGCTACTGATATACATGCAGAGAGGGTGTTTGATATTATGCTTGACCAGTTAAAGATGGTTCCCTGGGTAGCCACAATGAAAATAACTAGTATCCAACCTATCTTGAAACTCTTCCCAAGTGCTCTACCAAAAAACCTATTGAGAATCAATGCAATGAACCTATAGGGAGTACGAAGAGTAGAAATGTCATATTCTCAGGAAGGTCTAGTTCAAAAATTATTTCCAGGTATCATCAATATTTTTACAGTCTCCACAAGGTCCATAGCTATCTCCTTTAACCAACTTTCTGTCAAATAAACCTAGGGTGAGGGTAGATGATAATCCATAGAGACATATGTAGGGCTACATGTAGCATAGCCTTTCTTAGCAGTGTTCCCCAGAATCATTCTGTTTACATCTGCCCTAGGCAGAATCCAGCCTAGTACTTCTGAACAAGGAAATAACTCAGGCCTCATAGCTACCTTCATTAGGGTTGATTTCTCAATGTTGGCATAGATCGTCAGCTCCTCAAACCTGGCATCCGGTACATTCTGGTTGGTAATCATTATATATATTTCTCCCCACTTGTAGTCTGGTTCGACCCCAGTAGAGGCTTTGGTATCTTTGTAGATAAAATATACTTTGGTGATGATCTCTACTTCAGGCTCTCCTTCAACCATAGGAGCTTTCTTATTTTGTCTCTTTGACATGTTTTTGTTATAACAATCACCCTGTCACAGTCAAATCATGTTCTTAGACCAAAGGAGCTATTAGCAAGTGTTCAAACAATAAACAAGAAAATATATCAATTTACCTCTTCAACATGCATGCTGAAAAAATAAGTTAAACGCAGTATTCTACGAATGAAAAAATTAACAAGGAAAAAGAAAATCTTGCAGGTTGCTTCCTAAAAATACTAAGCTCCATTTTATGAAAACTTCACTTCATTGAACAACCATCCGTCTCAACTCGAGCCTATCAGACTAATCCTATCGCTCGTTCTCAAAACTCAACTCAAAAAATAATAAACGTTATGCAGGGCTCGTTCTCGAGAAAAAAATCTAACTGAACGAGAAGGAAACAAACTCCACAGTCCCACGGGATAAGGTAAATGCAAGAAAAACGGCTTAATACCCGCTAGTCGACCATGAAAAACCCAAGAAATGGGTGGTGCAGACAATGAAACGCTTGTCTCCACCGTGCCCTAACCACCCATGCTAGAGCAAATGTGTCCATAATGGTTCAACAATCACATAGACTCAGATTCCCCCACTAAAAAAAACTGCAAACAACTAAACCTCCTCACCCTCCAAGTAAAACCAACCAATAAAAACCATAAGGGCAAGCATTCCTTTTGTGCAAGAAAACCTTACCACTGGAAACCCTAACGGTTCAAAAATCAACCAATAAAAAACCAACAATAGCAACGACATGGTTTACCTACCTAGAAAATAGCAACGTAGTTGACTGGATGGAACAAAATTCCTCGAGAGAAAGGAAAATGAACCAGGTTCCGATAGCTAGGCATGCACAAATGGTGCAAATGACAAGTCAAAATACGGATAAACAATATAATACACGCCCCTCATATATATAATACTCAGCGGGAACTTATGGACAGGCATAACTTATCGGCATCCAACACTCAAATCAGTTGAAAGAATACATTGGAGGATAGCCGCAACTGCGGATGCAAATGAAACTATGTGCTCATGATACTTTAAACCCATCAGAAATTGGCACCACTAAAGTCTAGGTTTGGAACATCGACAACGATCCTCCTTTGCAACGTCAGCAACGTATAGTTGTATCATCGCAGCTTTACTTATTCTAATGGGTGTCGAAAATCGGAAGTTTTAAGATCTAGATATTCAGCGAGGAAAAACAAACCATTTGCAGAACATCTCAGCACTAGTTTCCCACAACGTCGGCAATGACAAACACTAGGACTTCGGCTCACTCCTGTCAAACATCCCGACAATGATATAAACCTAATCGGATAACAAAACCACTAAGTGTTAAGCTCGAAAAATTGAAAACAAGGAGAAAAGAAAATGAGGTTCGATGTATCAGCGAGGGAGTCTAAAGTTATTTTGGCCAGTTTCATTGTTTCGCTTCCGCAATGTCGAAAAGATGGTCTACTATGCTTCCGATATCAGAAGGATAGTCGACTAGTCTTCTGATACAGGAAATGAAACAGACCAACTTTTTTAAGGGAAAACTAAACTTCAGTGAAACTTTGGTGAAAACAAAATACTCCTAGGCCAGATCTAATAAAAGCAAAAAAGGAGGGTCCCAAAACTGAAAATTTTGGGGAAAACATTATAGCTGCAACAATTGGTGACTACCTAATGAACATAGATCTCTGAACAAATTACTCTTTGAACAACAGACTGTTTTGACAATACCAACATGCTGAATTATTCAAGATATATGGATTTCCCAAAATGTCAGATGTGTGCACTTTAATCATTGATTATAGTCCAAGTTAAGGAACAAGGGAAAAAATATTTCAAAGTCTAGATAACTCTTTTGAGGCCAAAAATATGAGTTTTATTTTACCTCTGTTTTTGAGTAGTTTCCAGCTTAGACACCACAGGATTGTAACATATGGTAAACAGATATATCCATTTTTTCCTCATTCCCATGCCATTTTGCACTTTTGGTGCTTTTGGACATTTGTCCTTTTTTGAGTCCTCCTGCCTACCTTCTTTCTGAAATTTTAATTCAGGCTCCTCTATCCATAGTGTCCTTTTGTGTGAGAGATATATTTAGTTTTCAGCTCATGGATGGAGAATAAATTTGTTAATCTTAATATGGTTCAGTACTTTGCTTTGATACATATTGCGTTTCCAAGGAGACTTTGACTCTTATTTGCCTTTCGGCTTTCAATTCAAGGCATGGAATTATTTATATATAATATACGGTTTATCATGCCTCCTTTCCATGGGTATTTTGATGTCACCCCCTAAGACATTTTTAGTGTGAGATGAATGGAGCCTCAAAATAGTATTCTGGACCTTTTCATCCTGAGTTATTTCACAAGGATTAAGCAGGACTTCAATGTGTTCATAACCATTTAGGAAAACTGCTAATCTTGAAGAAGTTCTTTCAAATATCAAATGAATCAATAGTACATAGTCTTGTAATAAAATATTTTAGTTAACCCATAATTTTGATGAACTCCATGCAACCAAAAGTCGTGTGTCTTTATTAAACATTACAATCAATCAAACTCTAACTAAACCAAAAAAAACCTTAAAAATAAAAAACAAGTGAAATGCTTATTTATGTACAAGACAACCAAAATAAAAGATCAAGAAAAATAAGGTTGGAGAACTAAACCATTCACCGGTAAGTTCTCTTCCCACCCCTGTAAGGCTTGCAACTTGTGAGTCAAGAGGCCTAGCTTTGTTGCAATTTGAAAAGGGCCTACCCATAACTATTGAAACTTAGTGTGCTTTCCCTTTTCATCGTACGGTTGATCCCACTTAAGAACGAGATCTCCTACTTCGAATTATTTGTTACCAGCCTTATGTTTATCAAACCAATGCTTCACTATTTCCTGTTGATGCTTAAATATTTCTTTGGATTTGGACCTAGACTCTTCTGACTTCAATAGATTATAGATTCTAATTTGTAGAATTTCATTATCGGTACCCCTAGATTCTTGAGCTATTATGGAAGATGGCAACAGAATATTAGGAGGAAGGATAGCTTCTTTTCCATAAACAGGAGTGTACGGTGACACCTAAGGAATTATTGGGTGTGACTCTATCAGCGTAAAGAGAATTAGGTAATGCTAAATGCCAACTTTTTTTATTTTCTATTACAGTTTTCTTTAGAATCCTAATCAGATTTTTGTTTGTGGATTCTGCCAAACCATTTCCATGTGGGTAATAATTTGAAGAATAATGCAACTTCATTCCTCTTTCATTAGCAAATGCAGTTAATCTAATAGAAGAAAAGTAAGTAGCATTATCAAAAATAAAGGAAATTGGAACCCCAAACCTGGTCATAATGTGATTCTGTAAGAAATCCATAATTGCATCTTCGTTTACTTTTCGTAACGGAATAGCCTCAACCCATCTGGTGAAGTAATCAATTGCTGTCAGAATATACTTTTGCTGCAAGGACTAATTTGGGTTTATTTCTCCAATAATATCAATTCCCCATTGTTCGAATGGTTCTGATATAATTATTGGTTTTAATAGTCCTGCTACTTTAGCTTGTCTTCCAAAACATCTCTGACACACATCACATTTTCTAACATGAGCATGAGCATCCTTAAACAGTGTAGGCCAGTAATATCCAGCTCTGAGTATCGTATGTGATTTTGTGTCTCCGGAAAAATGCCCTCCAACAGGCCCATCATGCAATTCTACTATGACCTTCTTTGCATCTTCTTGTTCTAAGCACCTAAGAAAAACTCCATCGTAGTTATTTGTTAAGAGTACTCCATCAATTATTTAATATAAAGTCAATTTCAGACGTAATGCTCTTCTTTGCTTGGGACTCCAATGCTCCGACAAATATCCTTTTTGGAGGTAATGGGCTAGGTCCTGATACCAGGAATCTGGAGTTGTAAACAAAGGACATACATCCACCATATGTAGTTCAACTTCATTATCCTAGTTGTTTTCTTCATTGTTTTGACCTTCAGTCATTAGTCTACACAATCCTTGTCCTTTAACTATGGATGTTGGTTTGAACTCAAGATCATATTCTTGTAAGGCATTTACTCAATTACGTCTTCTTTATCCTAATTCCTTTTGTACAAAAAGAGATCGTACAACTGGGTGTGGAACTATTACTTTAGTGCAATTCTTAAGTATATATGGCCTGAATTGTTTTACTACTTTAAAAACTGGATAAGCTTGTTTGTCAATTGCTGGATAATTCAATTCAGCTCCCTACACACCAATTCTCATAAATGATATGGGGTACTCATCTCCCCCATATTCCTTCTATGTAAGCACAACTGCTAATGAATCATCGGACGCAAAAGTGTACAGAATAAAATCCTTTTCAAAATTTTGAATTTTGAGTGATGGTGCATGCACAACAGATGTTTTTATCTTGCTGAATGCTTTCTTCTCCAAATCAGTCCATTTGAATTGTACACTCTGTTTAACCATTTGCTACAAAGGTTTGACGACTTGAGCAAAGTCTGGTACAAACCTTCACACAAAGTTGATTATCCCCATAAACAATTGCATACCCTTTTTATTATGGGGTAAATGGATTTGTTCTATGGATTTAATCCTCTCCAGGTCTATGGATATCCCTTTCTTAGAAATAACATGACCCAGTAGCTTTCTTTCTGTGACGGAAAACACACATTTCTTAGGATTTAGTGAAATACCATACTTTCGACAACGCTCAAAAAATTGTTTCAAATGAAATGCATGCTCCTCTCTTTTTCTCAAAAATATTGTGACATCATCTAGATAAACCACAACACTACGGCCAATCAGACCATGGAAAGCTATATCCATGGCCCTTTGGAAAGTAGCTCAAGCATTAATAAGTCCAAAGGACATTCTCCTATATGCAAAAGTTCCCCACTTGTTTCTGAACATGGTTTTAAGCCTGTCTTCTTCAGCTACTAATACTTGATTATAACTGGAGAATCCATCTAATAATGAAAACAATTCAGAACCGGAAACCATCGGTAGTATTTGATCCATGGGTGGGACCGGATAATTATCGTTATCTGATGCACGATTAAGATTTCTAAAATCTACAGAGAGCTTGATTTCTCCAAACTTTTTCCGTACTGGCACCAAATTAGAAACCCATTCCGAATGTCTGACTTGAAATATGATTTTAGAATCCAACAATTTTTTAACCTCACTTTGAATTAAAGGTTCCAGCTTAGGATGCATCTTCCTCAAAGGTTGTTGGTAATGCTTGATTACACCTTTAATTGGGATAACATGTTGTATGATCTTCGTGTCATAATTTTTAAGCTCTTCATAAGTCCAAACAAACAAATCTTTGTACTACTTGAAAAGACTGATGACTTACTCCTTTTGCCCAGAGAACAACACTTCCCCAAATTTACATATTTGGGTTCAGCTTCAGTCCCCAAATTTTCTTAGCTCAAATTGTAAGGACGAGCTATGGGTCTTGACATTTGCTGGTTTTATGAACTTGTTATCTAAATCAAACATTCGTTCCAAGGTCCTGACTCCTTTAGGAATAAAGTTCCCAAATTTTAATTCTGCTTGATGTTCTTCATCATCTATTATTGCTCCTTTGAAAGTGTCATCTTTCATCAAACACTCCAAAATCTGTTGATCATCATCAAAAACCCGTATATTTGTGATCATATCTGGAACAGAAGGCCTGAAAAGTAATTCAATAGAGCATCTATTATTTGAAGGTACTAACCTTGCGGCTAAGGTAGCTAGTAAATCAGCTGCTACTTTTTTTAATCTAGGAATGGACACAATATTGACTGTATTAACATTTATAAGAAAATCCCAAACTTCATTTTGGTAAGATTTCAAATGTGGTGAAATAAATTGTATCTTTTTCTGAATTTGCTTAACGACAATTTCAAAATCTCTGTATACTTTCAAACTTTTTACTTTCAATTCTATTGCTTTTTTAAGTCCCTGAACTAGTGCTTCATATTTGGCTGTGTTATTTGTGCATTCAAATGCTAACCTACAAGAAAGAAAATGTTTATTTTTTTCCAAATCAATCAAGACATAGCCAGCCCCTGATCCCTCCAATGTTTTAGAACCCTCAAAATAAAGAGTCCAAAAACTATCTACTTCTACTGAATTCGAATTATAGACTACATTTGAAACTAAATCTACTATATTGCAGTCAATATCATCAACCCATGAAAATTGAAGGAGATCGGGCTGGGTATCAGGTATACTATTGGCTTCTTCATCTTGGTAATTTCTCGGTTCCAATTCAACGAAATCATTTCCCAATACAGAGTTTACTGGTTCATTTTTTCCCTTTAACTGAGTGACATTGTATTTCATTTGAGGCTCTCTTAATACTTTTATCCGATTTAGACTTCCCTTAAAAGGAAACCATAGATGTGACCAATCTGATGCAAAATATCCTTCTAACCTTGCTGACCAGTCTCAACTCAACACCAGTCCAGAAGCATCTGGTATATATGCTACTACAATGTCAATGTACTGACATACCCTCTCATCTACGGATAAGCGAATCAGAACATCCTCCATTTATCCTATTACTTTTACATCTGTCCTATCTAATTGAAGAACTTGCCAAGTAGATGGTTTAGGTTGACCATTGATTTCCTTGCAGACTGAAAGTGGTATAACGTTGACTAATGCTCCTAAGTCTACTAAATAGTTGTGCACATTATAGTTGAATATTTCAAAAGTTAGGAGAAATACTGGAGTTTTATACTCAAAATTCCCTCCTAAACTTGCCTCACCAATTTCTTCCTCGGGTTGGTTGTCATTGGGAGGCTCCTCTTCTAGTGTCTCAAGTGCTTTTAAAAGCTTCTCTTTTTGCTAAGGTAAATTACACATTTCAAAAAATGAGATACATTAGAGGAAATTTCAACTCAAAATGGGCCTCCTAAAATGAACTAATAAAATAATAGTTAAAATAATAAAATAATATTTTAAAATTTTGGAGGAAGAAAAGAAAAAAACTACTTTTTATTTGTATTTTTGACATATCTCCCTGTGTTTGCACTCAAATTTCAATTGGGAGAGCTCGTTGGATGTGGAATTAAATTTCGCATCCAACGAGTACCCACTTGGCATACTTTTGATGGACCTCGCTACCCCAAACACAAGAAATACCTGAACAAATGGAATGATGACATCATCATTCCATTTTTTTAGGTATTTCTTTTTTTGGGGGTAGTGGGGTCCGTCAAAAGTATTCCGAGTGGGTACTAGTTGGATACGGAATTTAATTCCGCATCCAACGAGCTCTCCTGANTTTCAAATTTAAAGCAATTTCATTGGATAACACATGATGACATGGAATTTGAATAAAAGTTAAAAGGCCCATTTTGAGTTGAAATTTCCTCTAATGTTTGCTTTAGCTTTTTTAATGGCTTCCAAAATATCATATCCCATCTCAGGTTCTTTGAGATTATTCTTGAAATTTTCAATCTTAATTTCAATAGGCTTAAGAGGTGTGTTGATTTTCTTCGTATCTTGACTTGAAATGGAAAATTCAGGTATTTTAACAGTTGCAGTGTTTTTTGTATCTTCTTCTTGTTTTCTTGAAGTTTCTTAATCTTAGGAAGTATGGACTTATCTTCTTTTAATAGACTCTAACTTCTTGTTGTTACATTGGTTTCTAGTGTTTCCCCATGTATCAGAAAAACTTCTTCTTCTGTATCAAACATAGAGACACGGTCCCATAAAACTAAAGTACCTTCCTCTTGTTTTTCCGTAGGTTCATTAGCATTTTCTTCCTCCTTACCAGTTTCTATCAATTTGGAGTCCAATAATTGATTCATTACTAATTTCATTTAATTAATCCATTGTGGGAAATTCTTCTCAGAATGAGGCTGCTGATGAAAGGTACACAAATTATCCATGCCTGCATCGGTTAAATTCATCATTTCAGGACTGTGTGGAGGAGGTTTAGGTTGACCGTTGTCTTCCCTTTTTTTATAATAAGGCTTATATGGTTTGTGAGCCTCCTTTTCCTCTTCTAAATCTATCGCTCTGTTGGATAAATTCTGCATCATCTTCACCATCCCTTCTAAACACTATGATCATTCATCCTTAGGTTTAGTCAATAATAAAGGTTTCTTGTTTCCAAAAGTCTTTTCTTCTGACTGCATAGGGTAATTTTCTATACTCTCCATCTTAGCCTCTACCTTCTCAGCTTCTTCATAGGTTTCTGCTAATGTAGGTCTAGCTGATGTCTTGGAAAACATGGCTAGATTAGGCCCAAGAGCTGAGGTATAGTATTCAATTAGAACATTTTCATATGGCTTATCAGCTGCAGTGAAATTGTTTAGGTAAGAAGCAAATCTTTGATTGAAATTATGCACTCTTTCTTTCCTTTATTTATTTAGAGCACATAACCATTTCATTAAGGATGCATGATTTTTCTGGACTGCATATTTTCTTCTAAACATTCTCTCAAAGGTGTTCCAATCCGTGATTGAATTTGCGGGAAGGGAAAAATACCATGAGGCTGCTTTTTCTTTCAGGGTGTGGGGAAACAATCTAAAGACCACATATTCATGCTCTCCATCTCGGAGTCCTTCTACAACAAAGTAAAAACTCTGCAAATGATCATCTACCAAAATTCCTTCACTTGGTTCAAACTTAGGCAACATCTTGTCAAAAGCCTGAGGCAAATCATGCAAGGGAGTTGTCAAATTTAAAGGCGACCTAGCACTCCGAGCAGGTTGCAGAGGTGGTTGGTTTGCATTAGCCATAATTCTGAGTGGGGTATGAGGTTGTGACTGAACAGGGGTATAGAAAGGTGAACACTAAGGTGAATCCGGATCCAATTGATTTAAAGGTTGGTCAACTTCTTGTAAGGCTGCTTCTACCAGTTCTTCAATATCTTCTACCAACACTGAGTCTTCTAATTGAGGGTGATCTTTCTTCTGGTACTCTCTTCTAGGTAGCACAAAAATAATAGGCAATCCTCCAATCTTTTTCGCATATGCCCTGGTAATTATTCTTAAATCATCAACCACTTCGTTATTGACAGGATACATATACCCTTTCTCTTTATCTTCAGGAGTGGGTTTGTGAAGAAAACTACTTTCAAAACTGTCACCAGTGGATTTATTTTGAGGAAACGGGCTTCCTCGGCCAGCCATGCATTGGTGTCCCTCCTTCTGGCACTAACAAAATTGTAGGTAACAACAGTTAGGGATTCTACCCAATAAACGTTCCCAATTAACCCATGATTGTTTGGTATGGGGAATCCATCTGGTTTACGGTCCGACTACCATAGGTCAAGTAACAACTTAGGTGTCTTAACGGTTACGGCCCGGTCCACTGTATATATTTTTAGTTTTTTTATGTTTCAGGTATCATGTGCAAGTGCCTAACTAAAATGAAGACGATAAAGATAATGAGGAGGGTCACAATGTGATGCTCAGGTTCTTACCTCTCGTCTTACCTCTCTCGCGTCTAAATCACAAACAACAAGAAACTAACTAATACTTACTAACCTACCCCTAGGGAGCAAAACTGTCATTAATGGTGAGTAATGTACTGTAGTGCATTCATAAAGAAAAATCGCGGATAGTTGTTAATGTTTCAGAACACATGAACATCAATAGAAATATAAACAACTAGATAGTTTATTTTCAATTAAAAACTTCATTACTCAATGTGGAAATTTCATAGAATAAACCAAAGTACATTCATAACATGAAAAGAAATTCAATGAGTTAGAACAATCTCACAATTAATGGAAACAAGCTAAAAAAGAAATAGTTCATATCCAATTGGCACATAGAAAACATTTGAAAAAATCCACAGAACTTTCTCCAGCAGAAACATATGACTCTTTATTGTAAAATGAAATAGTTCTTCTTACAATACTCTCCCAAGATAGTCTGGAAAAAGGGTCCCCCCCCATTTACATCTAAAACTCTCCTATATTTATACAAAAAAACAAAAAACTTGGGATTCCCTTCATTGTCTTATGAGCTTCCCCAACCTTTCATTTTCCAAAATTTTGTCTCAATGCTTTTGCACATAAATAATACAATATATTACATTTCAACTCAAAATTTCCAAAACAATTTATGAGGAAGGGCCAGCTTGCTCACTGATGAACTTCTTCCATGCATGAGCATCTGCTGCTATGCCTTCAAACCCTAAAGGCTCAAGAAATTGAATATTAGTTTTGTATTTAGCAGCTTGGGTCTTTACCCCCTCTATCCTAGAAAGAATTATGCATAGCTGGTCTTCTAATAGATGTATGCTCACTGTTGCATGTGCCACCGCATTCTTCAATATCTATTCATCTAGGTCCTTGACCTGCTGAATTTATTTCTCATCTTCTTGATACCTATCATGTAGATGGTTTAGGAACAATTCATGCTTTGGTAGCACATCCAATCTATTTTCTACATAATTATGGCATCGATTGTATGTTGCAAGCACTCTCCTACAATATTCATCACATGCTACCTTTGTATTTTTCATGGTTTTCTTGAACTCTTCTGCTACATTAATCACAAATTCCAGTAACTCATACTCCTGTTTTAACATTTACTGGTCCTTTACTGCTAGCTCCGTGGGAGATTCCTTATTTGTTTCTAGCCAGACCATTCTTCCTTTTAGAATCTCTAGAATATCCTGAGACCTATCCAAAAAGTATGAAGTGGTGTCTATAATTTCCTCTAGTGTGGTGTCTATCTGCAAAATTTTACACCTTTTGTCTTCTATCTGGATCTATATTTGATGGATCCTTTTTATTTCAATCAGAGGGTGCTCTTTCAAAGGTTGAATGTCTGTTTCTGCTCCATGGCATCCTTAAGTGATGTGGTCAATGAATTGTTTTGCTCTTCTAAGGCTACCACCTGCATCTGATACTGCTTCTCCTTTCCCTCTATGGTATCCTTCTCAATTTCTAACTCAGTAACCCTTCTCTCTAATTTGCTCTTTTGTGCACTTAAATTCCCATTGATAACTAAAGATCATCCCTTTAAATTTTTAACATCTGATTCTCTAGCTGTAAATTTTGTACTTCAGCTAAGCTAACCTAAGCATTCTTTTCTGTGTTCTCTACAAATATTTCTAAAGCATTCTTATCCTCTTGTAGAGTCTGGCATTCCACTTTTCAAGTCTTGAATTCACTCATCATATATTAATACTTCCTTTTCATCTTTGGACTCTCATCTCTTTCCTTCTTTAAAGTTTCTTTCAATTGGGCCACATTCTTTCATGATTGTTCTAGATCAGTCATGAGCTTGTCCACATTGTCTTCAGTTGCTAAGGTTAATGCTACCCCGGCTCTCACTATCAACCATGGATATTTATGTGTACCATGTACCAATGTTTTATCTGTTATCATTTTTCCTGAATGTCCTCCAGTATCGACCTTCTTCTCAATTCTTTTAACAATTCTTTTCTTTTCTTTATCATAAAAAATGGTACTAAAATCAAGAACCTCCTCCCCTTCAGTAAGCATGAAAGGGATCAAATTTATCTTAGCAAATGAAGCTTTTCCTAATATGCTACCAGAAGATGTAGCAGGTTCCTAGGGATCAGGATCAAATTGTCCTTGCTCTTGATCTATTTGATCTTGCACTCCTTGTGTATCAACTTGCTCTGTAGTCTGCTGATCCTTTTAGGATCCTGTTAGTCTCAAACACTCACTTTCTTCTTGTTTCTTCTTGATTTCAGCTTCTTCTATTTTATTTCTTTCTTCCTCTTCCTTCCTAACTGCTTCCTCTGCAGCTGGCTTCTTTTCTTCTTCTTGATTTTTCAACCAGCTTTCTGCTTCCGGTGCTAGTCTCCTAGCATCTTCTTCTCTCTTCTTTCCATCTTGCTCTTCCAATTTCTTAGCCTTTTCTAAATTTTTGCATTTTCCACCCATAGTAGTTATTTTTTGTTTGAATCTCTTCTTAAAGGAGGTTATTTTCTTTGCATTTCGGTATGTCTCCTCATCTTTTTCCCAAAAATCAGTATCTTCAAAATGAATTCCTGCTTCTTTGCAGTAATCACCTACTTTGTTGTGGGATTCATTCGTATGAAAATTCATTTCTCCAAAATGAAAATATTCCATCTCTTTAACAAATTATGCCGCCTACTTTACTCTTGAAAACTTGTAGCTGCCAAGCAGGAAAGGCACTGCAGGATACATTTCCTTTTTATCCTCAAACAGAAAGTTTCCTACACCATCAATATACAACAATATAACCTCCTCCTTGTGGAGTACATAGTCTATGGCATACTTTGGGAGTAGGGAAGGAGCTCTGTAACCACTGTACATTCTTACATATAACCCATCCTCTGTCAAGTAGTAATCTCAAAACTCCTGGATGACCTTGAATGCCTCTTCAGACATGCAATTAAATTCATTCAAGAAAATGAGGGTATGTAAGCACATAATGAAATGCTCACAGATTTCCCTGTAATAACTATGGTATTTATGTGCCCACAACAATTTATAGGTGCGTACACTAGGGTTCCTTCCTTCTCCCAGTTACATATCAAAGCAGGAAAAGACTGAGTGCACAATATGGAATTAATCAAGATATAGCTCATATAAAACTATGACTTCTTTTTTGATACCCCTCCTAAGGCTGCTGATATACATGCAAAGAGGTTGTTTGATACTATGTTTGACTAGTTAAAGATGGTTCCTTGGGTAGCCACAAAGAAAATAACTGGTATCCAACCTATCGTGAATCTCTTCCTATCTGCTCTGCCAAAAATCATATTGAGCATCAATGCAATGAACCTGTAGGGAGTAAAGAGAGTAGAAGTGCCATATTCTCCAAAAGGTCTAGTTCGAAAATTCTTTCTGGGTATCATCATTCTTTTTACAGTCTCCACAAGGTCCATAGCTATCTCCTTCAACTAACTTTCTGTCAAATAAACCTGGAGTGAGGGTAGATGATAAGCCATAGAGACACATGCAGGGCTATATGCAGCATAGCCTTTCTTAGCAATGTTCTCGAGAATCATTGTGGTTACATATGCCCTAGGCATAATCTAGCCTATTACTTCTGAACAAGGAAATAACTTTGGCCTCGTAGCTACCTTCATTAGGGTTGATTTCTCAATGTTAGCATAGACCATCAGCTCCTCAAAACCGGCATCAAGTACATTCTGGTTGGCAATCATTTTATAGATTTCTCCCCACTTGTAGCCTGGTTCAACCCCAGTAGAGGCTTTGGTATCTTCGTAGATAAACTCTACTTTGGTGATGATCTCTACTTCAGGATCTCCTTCAAACATAGCAACTTTCTTCTTTTGTCTCTTTGACATGTTTTCATTATAACAATCACCCTGTCATATTCAAATCATGTTCTTAGAACAAAGGAGATATTATCAAGTGTTCAAAAAATAAACAAGAAAATATATCAATTTACCTCTTCAACATGCATGCTGAAAAAATAAGTTAAACACATTATTCTACAAATGAAAGAATTAACAAGGAAAAAAAATTCCTGCAGGTTGCTTCCTAAAAAGCCTAAGCTCCACTGTTTGAAAGCTTCACTTCATTGAACAACCCTCCGTCTCAACTCGGGCCTATCAAACTAATCCTATCGCTCATTCTTAAAAATCAACTCAAAAAATACTAAACCTTACGCAGTGCTCGTCCTCGAGGAAAAACCCTAACCGACTGAAAAGGAAAAAACCTCCCAGTCCCATGGGATAAGGTAAATGCAAGAAAAATGGCTTAATACCCCCTGGTCAACCATGAAAAAACCAAGAAATGGGCGGTGTAGACAGCGAAACGCTTGTCTATACCATTCCCTAACCACCCGCATTCAAGCAAATGTCTCCGTAATGGTTCAACAATCACATAGACTCAGATTCCCCCACTAAAAAAAACTACAAATAGCTAAACCTCCTCACCCTCCAAGTAAAACCAACTAAGAAAAACCGTAAGGGAAAGCATTCCTTTTGTGTGAGAAAACCTAACCAATGGAAACCCTAACGGTTCAAAAATCAACCAATAAAAAACCAACAATAGCAATGCCGTGGTTTACCTACCTAGCAAATAGAAACGTAGTCAACTCGATGGAACGAACTTCCACGGGAGCAAAGAAAATGAACCAGGCTTTGACAGCTAGGCATGCGCGAATGATGCAAACAACACATACCAATGAAAACGACAAGTCAAAATACAGATAAACAATATAATGCAGCCCCTCATATATATAATACTTGGCGGAAACTTATCAGCGGCCATAACTTATCGGCAACCAACACTCAAATCAGACGAAAGAATACATTGGAGGACAGTCGCAACTGCAGGTGAAAACCAAACTACAGGCCCGTGATACTTTAAACCCATCGGAAATCGGCACCACTAAAGTCTAGGTTCGAAACATCGACAAGGATCCTCCTCCGCAACGTCGCCAATGTATAGTTGTATCATCACGGTTTTACTTGTTCTAACGGGTGTCGAAACTCAGAAGTCCTAAGATCTAGAGAGTTGACGAGGAAAAAAAACCATTTGCAGAACCTCTCAACAATAGTTTCCTGCAACGTCAGAAATGACAAACACTAGGACTCCGGTTCACTCCTATCAAACATCCCGACAGCGATATAAACCTAATCGGAAAGCAAAACCACTAAGTGCTAAGCTCAAAAAATCAAAAACGAGGAGAAAAGAAAATGAGGTTCGACATATCAGCGAGGGAGTCTAAAGTTATTTCGGCCGGATTGATAGTTTGGCTTCTGCAACATCGGAAAGATAGTCTACTATGCTTCCGATATTGGAAGGATACTCAACTAGTCTTTCAATAACAGAAATGAAACAGACCAAGTTTTTTAAGAGAAAAACTGAACTTCAAGGCAACTTTGGTGAAAACAAAATACTCCTAGGCCAGATCTAATAAAAGCACAAAAAAAGGGTCCCAAAATTGAAAATTTTGGGGAAAAAGTTGCAGCTGCAACACTCCCACTTCTAGAATTTTGTGGCATGCGAACGTGACAACTTGCTCTAGTATTTTAATGTCCTTTTTCCATATTTGTGTCTTATACTTTGTTTCTTGTACTTTTTTCTGGGGAGATGATACGGTATTCTTTGAATGTTTTAGATATTCATATATCATATGTTCTCTTGCTTAATCTATTCCACTGCAGCCTACTGATTGTTGTGTAGTAGAAACATAGGGATCATAAAAGGGTCGAAATTGTTAAATGTTATATAAATAAAAATATAACATAATATATATATATATATATAATCAATATTAATACTAATTATTAATTAATAAATTAAATCAAAATGCATGCCTCTTAGTAAAGTCACGATGGGATTGTACAAGACCCATCATTGTAAATGTAATATCATCACTTACATATTATTCATATATTTGTCCATTTATGGAGTTTCTATCCTATTTACCTTGGATTTTCCTATAGAAATAATATTTTACTTTTATAGTGGTATTAGAGTGAAGTTACTATTCGAGTTTCTAGGGATTCCCTAAAAAATAGGACATTATCCTTTAAAAAAAGGTAAAAGTAAAACCCAAAAAATAGAGGTAAAAGGAAAACCCAAAAAAAAGAGGTAAAACCACATGTGGTTTCTTAATAAGTGGGTTTGTGTTTTTTCTCCAAAAGCAAACAAACAAAAATGAGATTTAAACTTGGGTGGGGAAGGTAACACTCATTCCTCCCAACCACCCAATCTACACCATTTTACAAAACTTAAGGGGAAAAAAATATAAAAGTACAGAATAATTGCTACTAAGAAGCAAGTGAGATTTGAACTTAGGTGGGGAAGGTAACAATCATTCCTCCCAACCACCCAATCTACAAGAAGTATTTAGGGGAAGAAATTAATTGTTGAAAAGTATAGTATACTATACAAGATAAAATATGTCTTTCTTTGATATATCTTGGGATAAGAAGCATAACAAAATGGAATCTCATGACAAAAAACAAGGAAGATTCCTACAAACTTTTAAAAACCATGCACACCCCATATTAAAAACTTATGGGATTATTCAAGAGAAGTCTGTTTGCATTGCTATTTGCATGACAACCAAGAAAAATTGTATAAACGTTGACCTAACAAACAAATTAATGATTTTAGAATAATATCTAATTAACAATAACACGATTCTTTCTGATGAGAAATGTGAGGTTAAGAACCTACAACTATATGTTGATGATTACAAGGTACTAACTCAGTTCAGTATTGTTTCAGTGGTATCATTGGAGAAAGACAAGGTTGATATAATTCTAGGGTGAGCTTGGTTAGCTACCCTGCGTCCCTTCATGTTCAGCACAAAGAAAAAGTTCTTGATATTTCCTTACAAAAAGAGGAAATTCAAATTCCAGGATGTTACAATGAAGTCAAGTTCAGGAGTTGTTTCGACTGAAGAATTTAAAGACATCTCGAAGGTTATTTCACAAGAATATCATAAATCGGTACAAAATATGCATAATGAAATTGATAAAGTCATCATAGACAAATAAGAAGAGATATTTCGTTTAAGGGATCATAATCATAATTTTCTCCTTCAAGTCAAGAAGGAGAAAGATAGATCACATCACCATAAAAAAATAGAGGAAAATAGAGATGTGCAAAAGAAACTATTAGAGTTTAAAGACAATGTGAAATTGCAAGAAGAAACAATCAAGAATATTAAGAATGATAAAGATTTAATCAAAATAAAGTTCGTGAACATTCGGTAAAGGACATCAAAACCTTTGGGATAAAAAAATGATGTGGAGGAAAAAGAAGCAAATACAAATCCTGTCATCAATATAGTTAAAAAATAACTCAATCCTGCAGAAGAACAAACAACAAAAGCTCCTTATCGACACCCCAATTATAAACGTCCTTTTGACCAATGACAGGGTCAAAATGAACACACACATAGGAGAGATGATGTTAGACGAGCAAGATCATCAAATCCAAATACAAAACAACAAACAAGAATAGCCATCCCATAAAATGATTAAATATCTCTGATAAAAATAGATTTGGGGTGGACCACATCAGAGATGATGTGGCGGTTCTTCTGCGGAATTCGTAACTTGTATTGCCTGATTTCATCAGATATCACAATGACTAAACACAAAAGATCGAGAGATAACATTCNATATATATATATATATATATATATATATATATATATATATATGTATATATATCATCAATATTAATACTAATTGTTAATTAATTAATTAAATCAAAAGACATGCTTGTTAGTAAAGGAACGATGGTATTATATAAGACCCATCATTGTAAATGTAATATCATCACTTATCTATTATTCATATGTTTATCCATTTATGGATTTTCTATCCTATTTACATTGAATTTTCCTATAGAAACAGTATTTTACTAGTACAAACACTCACATGACCAATGTCCTTAATCATGTTATTATGTTCATATGTTCCCAAGTCAAGTGGTTTAGGTGATACTTTTACCTTTCAATGATTTTGAGGTAAAAATACTTCAAGTAGGCAATCCTCGGAAGGAAAATATTCTTGTGAGTATGACTTCAACGGGTCCCGAATGACCACTATTCTGACTTCTTTTACTGTGATAGAGAGAGTCTGCAGTAACTTGGTGATGGCTTCCACGAACTGTGTATTTCGGGCATCAATATTTTACCGAGTTTCATCAGAGACCCCCTATATTTGATCAAGAATCAAATTATAGTAATAATCTAAAAGGAAAAAACTAGTGGAGGTTTTAACAACTTTTGTTTCTTGGTTTTTGCATACCTCTTTTTTCTTAGTTCAGGATTCATCGTTGTTGAAATGGATTATTCATTTCTTTCATAGGGGGAATTGGGTGGGATTTCTTCATCCTGGTGATCTCCTCCTTGAATTTCTGATGGTCTGTCCTATCACGGGTTGGTCTCAGTAGATATTTCAACATTTGGGACAGGTTTTTTTCGTTCCTCGAGACAGTCCTGAACAATCATTTAAATTTCTTATTCTGTTAACCAAAAATTGGTGGTCAAACATTGATGTTGGGAGTATTGCCGTGGTTTCAAGTAGATATGGTGATCCCCAATATAAAATATGATTACATTTTGGTAATGGTAGATAGTATTAGCAGCAATATGAGGTTGGTTTCCTATGTGATGGCTAAGTGTATCACCATGTAAATAGAACTCAATGTTGTTTTCTATTTTCTAGTGCCAATTCTTCTTCTCATACCACAGGTTCTCGTAGTGTGCCCCCTAACACGGAATAGGCACGTCCATTCCCTGGTAGTTTAGTGGCTTGCACCACGCAATAAAAATATATCAAAATTAGTATCCCTCAATAAGTAAATGGATTACATTTTTATTGGGTGTCAATTTCATCTTCCAACAGTTCATTCAATAGATAGGTAGAACAATTCATTTGTACACCAATTGTACACTACTCTTATCTAGTGATGGTAATAGAAAGGCATTGGTTCGATTAAATATTTCTGAGTAGATTGCTTGAGATCACTTTTGTTGTGAACTGAAAACTTGTGTAATTGATAGAGGAAATAGAAAACTTACTCTTATCTCATTCAAGGTTATATTTTTTCTTCATCCTCCCGACTAGGCCAATATCCTACTCCTTTATAGAAAAGAATGGTGTTGGGTCGACCCATGCCTTAGGTATCTTATTGATGGAAGAAATCATGTTGACATTAACCAAAATACAATAGTCTAGCCATAAGAAGCCTCCATGGAAGAAGACTAATAGTTTCTTCACACACGTATTGACTTCTGCAATGTGACCAAAGTGTGGCATATGCATGAATGACAAAATGCCCCACTTGTCTAGTCCATGATCCCACTCCATAGCAATGAGTTTAATAATCCATCCTTATACCAATTGCATAGATTTCATGTACCACAACATGTTCAGTTTAGGAAACATCCATAAATTGTGATTTGTGAATGCAAGCATTTTCAAATTTGGTAGAATGTTTGTCATAGCATGTACGACTTTTGGGATGGTTGGATTGACCAACAGGTACTTAGAATTCTTATGAATGACTACATTACGAGCATCATCCTTTCATGTTGGAATGTATCTAGGGAATATTTCTTTTGCGCCAGAACCTGAGGATTCATCATCGTGTGTGGATTTGAACCTCTGCTCAAGAAAAAATCCATGGCCAACTGTACACTTCCTTCTTGTTGTATTAATAGGGACAGTTCATGACACAACCTATGGTTATTCTTTGAAAATGGGTATGGAACTGGGAACCTCCATACTGGATCCTTGGATAGTGCTAGTACTTGACACAGGGATCTCCATGAAAAATGGCTTATGTCTTCAAAAAGTTCGAAGCCAGACAGTTTAGCTCAAAAAACTTCACAATCTGATACAATTGAGTAACAAAATGTTGTTCAAGACTGAAATAGGCTGAAGCATGTAGTAAGTCATTCAATCACGTGGTTTTGTAATAAATAAAAAAGGTGAAGGCTAATCCTATCACATGGGGAAACCTTTCGAGTCATTTTGATAAACCACCAATCTAAACATCCCTCCACTAACCATAAAAATTGGTATTTATTAGGCCATTAATGACATATGTGACAAAAATTGTACCTCCAAATGATTTTGTTACTTCAAATTAACTGCAATCCAACTATAACTTGCGACAAAATTTTATCTTGTGACAAAGCTATTTTCTGCGACAGAATTTTAAATTTGCGACAAAAATGTAAATGTATAAGACCTAAATTTATTTATTTATTTATTTTCTCCAATATATTTTCAGTCGAGCGAAATAAAACAATCCTGATAATGTTTTAGCCTACTTCCATTCACCAACCTATCTAAGGGTGTGCCACCAATTTTTTGTAACTGGACCACACCACCATTATTGATACAAATAGAAAAATATGGGCCCAACTAATGTGTTCGAAGCTTGCACGAATGTTTCAAAAATTTATTGTCATTTAGGAGGAAAAACAACTTATTTGAAATTTATTTAACTTGATATGGTTTTCATGCCACGCCTTTTGTCGCTGCTTCTCAACACACTAATGATAGCCTGAGATAAAGTGATCTTCCTCCAACTGTATCAGTTGTGACAATCTTTCTTCTACTGCACCAACATATGTCATCTTAGTAATCAAAGCTATCCTGAGACTAGGTACAATATATTATAGTGGAATAACAACCTCTTGTCCATAAACCAAACTGAATGGGGTGTTTCATTTCATATTTTTTCATGTGGTGCGATAAACCCGTAAGAATGAAGGTATGTTGTGATCCCAATCATCCCTTTGAACATTGTATATTTTAGTAAATGCATTCTCTTATATTTTATTAAATTATTTGAGAGTGTTGTTTGATTGTGTGTGATATGGTGTTGTCTTCCAGTACTGAATATGAAACTACCCGGTTAGTTTTTTAATGAACTAATTAACAAAGTGTGTACCTTGGTCACTTATACGAATTTTTGGGCATCCAAACCTAGTTAGAAATGGTTGAATCAAAATCTTGCAGCAATCGCAGCAGTACAATATATGATTTTTTTTTATTCATACCATCTTGTTAGTATTATTTCACAGTGATTACATATCGTGCACCTATTCGTTTTTTGGGTGGGTTAATAGGAATGACAAATTCATCAACCAATTTATCAAATGCATGCAAATTTACTTGTGGTACCAACGACATTTCATCTCCTCGTGATTGTTTTCCTACTCGTTGACAACTATCACATTTATGAAAATAGTACCTATAATTTGCATGAAGACTAGGCCGCCATAATCCTTCCTGTAAAATATTGTGCATTGTTTCTCTTCTTGCATAGTGGCCTCCTACGACACCAACATGTGCTTCATTCAACACCATCGGTCTTTCATGTTCCAAGACACAGGAACACAGTTTTCATCTGCTCCCATCTTATATAATTTCCCAGCAGTCAACTTAAAGTCTACAACTTTTAAAACTAATTGTTTATTTTTTGTTGTATTTAATCCTTCTGGTGCATATCATGTATTCAAGAGATGTACAGTTTTTGTGTAGTGATCGCCAATCATTTTGACTGCAAACAATTATGCGTCAAGAAGACTATCATCTAAACTAGTAAGCTTTTCTCAAATTTCTAGCTTTGAAAAATTGTCAATTCCTACATTCAATCATCCTTGATTGATAATAATTTCAAAATAAAATTCTTGGAATCACAGAAGCCATCAACACATCCCCCCCAAAAAAACTAGCTTATTAACAAAGTATTTTAATGCAGAATGGTCTGTAAACATTTTGAAATGACCACATAACAAATAATCTTAAAATTTCCTAAGAGAATATAACTTACCAAGTCCCTCCCTCTCAGTAGTGGTATAGTTCCTTTCTGTCGTCAACAATTTTCTACTAGCAAATGCAACGGGGTGATCAAGAGAACCCTCACCTAGTTGTGCAAGTACTACGCTGATCGTGACATATGATGCATCAATATGTACTCTTTTTTACAATTTAGAAATACCAATATAGGAGATGATACGATATTGTCTTTGAGGATATCCATACTCTTTTTAGACTTATCATTCCATTGGAATTAAACATCTTTCTTCGGTAATTTTTCCATTGGATTTGTGACTTGGGCATAACCCTGGATAAATTTTCTATAATACCTCATATGTACCAAGGTAGATATTAAACATTATATTTATTTTGGTGGGTTTAATTCAATAATAATTGCAATCTTGGTAGGATCCATCAATATTCTATCTCGACAGACCACATGACCTCGCAAGATACCAAAAGGAGCACAGAAAATACACTTATTCAAATTAAGAGAAATCTAGAACTGTCTACACTGGTCCAACATCATTCTAATATTCTTAATATGATATTTAAATATCCCTTATACCATCAAATCATAAAATTATTCCTTAAGGAATATATGGATAAAAGTATTTAAAAATAGCTACTACTATTCTAGAAAAAATAGCAGGCGCATTCTTGAGTCTGAATGACATTAATATATATTGGAAGCAACCCCATTCTGTCACAAAGTTTTTCTTATATCGATATTATTTTGCAATCCTTATTTGATGGCACCCATAGAATCCATAAATAAATGAGTACACTTCTTTCCCTCCTTTTCTTTCCAATACGTCATCTGTTAAAGGGGTAGGAAATGGATCATGTAGGTAGGCATCATTCAATTTCTGTAGTTCGACACAAATACTGACTTCACCATTTTTCTTTTCTTGATCAACCATAGGGTTAATCCATTCTGATTTTTTGATAGGTTCTATAGTTCATGCATCTACTCCTTCATTTATGAGATCTTAGCTGGGAATAGATCATGGAACTCATGCAATAAATATGTAATCTCCCCTACTGTCTCATCATCCTAATAGTCCCCAATATTAGCGAAATTCAGGTTCTCTAGAGAACCAATGTTCACCTTCTTTATTTTCAGAGGCTTTAGATCATTTTATAATCCCGATCCTTCCACTGCTCAACTACCCTATGATTCCATAATATCTATATCACAGGGAGCATTATCTTTAGGATCGCTAGTTATGTCATAGCATTCCATCCATTATGAATTGTTTCACTTCTATGAGCAAAAATTGACATCAAAACAAGGATATATTCAAAAGTATTGGTTCTTATAAATTGTAGAGAAACATTAATCATCATACTATCATCAATGGATCTAAAAATATGTGTGAAACTAGTTCATATCTCTTCCCATTCTACATTTCCTCATCACAGCTCAACTGATGTATACCAGTTTCTTGGTATCATGTCTAAAGCATGCATGAACTGATGAACCCATTCCTATTGTAGCAATGTCTTTCATGTCGCACGACAATTTTCAATGTGGTCGACACAATTCTCTAATCCGATATATTTCTTGCTATTATAAGATATATCTTAACCAAACTTGATTTCTATTAGCTGTAGACATTGGGACCATTCCGAAATAGATTTCTTATGAGGAACCCACCACCTAGTGGGTGTATCTTTGAATGCAACATTCAAGGATAACAAGCATTGAGGTTCCAGAACTTTGTCTTCAGACTCTGTAAGAAATGTATCTAAGTTAGGTAATCCTTCATATGTAGGTCAATCACATACCTCAGTACCTTCCCATTGCAGATATTTCATTATTCTTGCACACTTCCGCATTGATACATCATGTAGTCGATTTTGTCAATTCTCCAAAAAAATTCTTGAGTCTAATGAAGAGGAACTAATACTTCACCAACTTAGTTTACCATCATTTCTTAGGTTGATGTAGTCTTCCATTGTAGAGGAAATATTGTAAATATTATCCAACTATCCTTCTTTTCCTTCACTCTTTACTTGCTTGACATACATTTTTCCTTCCAAATGATCAATTGGAGCGACCACCTGTAGTTTTATATCTTCAAAGGTTAATATTATATTTTTTAAATTTATGATTGTTTGATTATCGATAGCCCAGTTTATCCACATAAGTACTGGATACATATTTGTATCATCAACAATATATATGAATTCAAAATTTGCATAGGTCTGGAGTCCTTCAACCTTGACACGAACCTATGGTATTTGACCAATAGGAAAGACCTTCAACTGCTTGGCTAAATTCAACTGAACAAGATACCATACTAGTCTCTACTTTCCCATGTTTTTCTTGTTATAATATTAACATATGACCCCAAATAAAGTATAATAAAATCCATATCATAGTCACTTATATAATAATTCATTCATAACTCTCGCTCACATTTAGCCTTGGGTGAAATTTACCATCCAATTAGCGTTGCATTCTGAAACAGCCTAGCTCGCTAACAACACCTTGTGGTACGACACCATCTCGACAAAGTATAACTCTATCGGTAACGCCTACGATGCAAGTAAGGTATCACTTGAGATACCTATTGGGACTTACATAACTAGGCTTATGCGGTTATATAAGGGAGTTTCTTCATGACAACGTTAAAAAAACCAATAAACCAAAGCATATAGATGGACAACCATCGACACATACACAACATATAAAGTAAACAGATCTAAATCATGCCTACGACTGAGTTATCATCAACATTCCATATCATTATTGGAAACATCAATTGTGAAAAAATCATAGATATTTAGCTACAACATAAGCATGCATCATAGACACGCAGATTTAACATGGAAACCCATATGTGAAAAACCAAAAAAGAGCTCTTCATATGGCATGAGTAGTGTTTATAATGCTTCTGGTCTGCACTCATATCCTGCAAACATCTCTTAAGATATTTTTACAATGGATGAGTTTCCTTTGTATATCTATATTTTTTCTTGTTCTTTTCATCCAATCCTCTTTTCTATGTATTCAATTCTAACCTCCTTTCACACAGCTTTTGGATCGACCTTATATACTTTTCCGCAACTCTTCTTCTAAACATCAATTGTTTCTTCTAACTAACACTGAGAAATCCATTTACATTTAAAAATTCTATATTGACCTAGCTTACATTCATGCCCATTTCCAAAACAGAAAACTTGTCTAACTTAACTCACTATTTACATTTAGTGTCTCCTCAAAATAAGTCGAATTCTCGGAATCAACTTACTCTCTCCTTTTCTATCATAGCTTTGTTCTCCTTGCGACTGGATTCCCCAAAAATTCCAATCAAAACTCTTATGCTCTTTCCTAGGGCCAACACCATAGCTTCAACAGTATGTAAATAATCATATTCCCTTCCTTTTTATCAATGCCACATTGCTCCAGTTGAAGAACCAAGGATTTGAACTTGGTGAATAAGTTTTGGATTGTATCGAAATAGTTTGGGATCAAGGAGATCAAATCTTTCTCAAGTTGATGGTCGCTTAGTTCATCAATCTTCCCAAACAATGAATCTATATTGAGCCACAATTATTTTGGATTTGTTAAACTATCAACATGAAATAAGAGGTCTCTCGAGATACTCAGACATAGAATCCCAAACACTTCATCCATTCAACAAAAATACTTGGACTTCTCAATAGCTGAGTTTGGCCCATTTTTTGTCCCCATGGTAACTCTAAACAGACCCCTATATCTCTTATGGAATACCATCTAGTCCTTCCACTCAAATTAGTTGAATGGAGTGAGTAATATTACATGAGACTGCTCCATTTGTTGTTGTGTAGTAGGTGACAAAGAAAAACCGAATAACTTGCAATGAAAACACTCAATCCTCATAAGGAAACCATAGAATGCTAATTAAAATTCTATGGATTTGATTATAATATCCTTCATATTTTATACCATGTAAAATTCATATTCACAATAAGATATACAATCTAAGAGATTCTTCACTATACAAGAATTTGACAAGGCATGCATAAAATAGTGTGAAAGAGGCACAATGTCACTAATGAATGATGCCAATAACTGAAGTTTCTACTAAATTCCAACATTTGAACATAAAATAGGAGAATTTCATTAGCATTTGGAGGAACCCAAATGGAATTCATGTGGTAGCCTTACCTTTGACCAAAAACCCACCTAGGTTTACCAATAGGCTCCCAAATCACCTCACATTGTCATGAATATCAGATGTTAACATTGGGATGGTATGGGTGGCCATAAATGATGATGGCTCATGACTGCTGGAGAGAATAGTGGCATGGGTGTGTCTCTAGGAATTCCAAAAGGGCCAAAAGAGGAAAAATATCCAAATACAATACATGAGCGCCCCTAGCCAAACCCACAAGTTTATGGAATTCAAATATATGCCTCTAATTCCTTTGAATAATTCTATGTCCACTTCACTATATGACTTAATAGTTTCTACAACATAATCAGTAATGTATCCTTCCAAAATGCTTTCGACTTAGAAGTTGACAGTCCCATAGATATGATTACTAACACTCTCTAGCCGTTGGATCAGCTAAGGAGTCCACTCCTTGATTTCTCCATTTTGAAAATTTGTCTTCTTAGTTTCTATCCTCACCAACCATTTACATAATACAATAGAAAATTCACTAAATAAAATTTTAGGAGTACCTAACTAAACATACCTTTCTAACCATTTCATCGGACTTAGTCGTGATCCCTTAATTTCTTCTTGTGTTAATCCTCTAGCTTTTTGGTCCACCCAATACTGAATATCATGCTTTTTCAAGTTCCAAAATATGTCCCCTTCACGATGATCTTGGTCTCAGCAATGGGATTATTTGTTGGCTTACTTCAAGCAACCCAGGTTCACACTTCTAGCCTAACTAATAAAACCCAAGGAATAATCTTGATATAGAATAACCCCATTAGCAACACCTATGACACAAGTGAAGTCTCACTCAAGATACCTATAGGGACTGAAGGAACCAGGATTCTGATGGGATAGAAGGGGATCTCTCCATGGCAGAACTCGACAAGATATCGAACAATGCATATAGGTGAAATATCATCAACAAATAACGAAAATATATGGAAACATAATAGATCTAAATCACATCTACCAAAATTTTCAGCACTATTATTCCATTTCATCATAAATTTATCCATCACAACAAATAAAAAAAACTCACAAATAAAAAAACATACACCATTTGACACAGAGGATTTAAAATGGAAACCCACACGGGAAAAAAAAATAAAAGCGTTCTTCATCTGGCATAACTCACATTTGAATTCCTTTTTATTCGCACACAACCTACAAACATCTCCTCAAATTACCTTTACATTATATCCATGCACACATATTGTTGATCGACATTACATGCCCTTAATGACTCTTATTCACTCTTTGCACTACAACTTACAACAGACTTATTCAGATCTCACTCTCGATGGTCTCTCCCTTATTTTCCATCTAAAACCCCCTAAAGACAAACAATTTTACATTTTTATAGGCTTTAAAAGTCGATTTTACATCCCACACCCACTACCAATAAGTGGAATGTTTTTCCAACTATTCACAGCATAGATTTAATGTTTCCCCAAAAATTTCCCAAAATTTCGGATTTGACCCATTTCATCTTTGCTCTGTCATAGCCCTATTAACACTGCGACCAGAATTCTCAAAACTTTTGGACCATACTTTACACATTTTCATAGGGCCAACATACATCAATACTTGTTTATTTATATTACTACTAATTCTCACTTGAGGTCCAACGTGTTTATTATTATGTTTTAATTAATTGAACACATTGATTATCAGAAGAAGAAGGATTTTATACCACAACTAGGGGCTTGTACCCCACCTTTATTTAATAGTTTGTTGGATTATTGATTCTAATGTGCACTTCGACATGCATACTTTGACATACACACTTTTATGCTCCACTTGATTTTTAGTTGCATTTACTTTGACTTATCCACTATCTACGCACTTCGACCCGATGGTTGTTTGTGCATTTTGGCATCCCGCTTGCTTTGAAAATTTTACTATATATTTCCTTCACTTATGTTTTCAACTACGCACTTATGCTATCAACTATTTCTATTTTCTTGTCACTACGTTGTATTTGTACAGCCTTATTCTATATACTTTTTGAGATTGGACTCAAGGCCAACACTTATGTCCATATTAAGTCAATACCAACATCTTTTCTAGCAGTCTTTTTGTCACAAATCATTAAGTCGAACAATTTCACATTTGACATTCCATTTCACATCAATCAAGATATTAAGTTCAACATTATATTTGACATCAGTAACAACATTAAGTCCAACAAAGGGGTTAGAGATCATCATGGTTAATATCAGGTAGGTGTAGCAAATAGTTATAAATAGTGCAAACTATAATTTGAGAAAAGAAGACATGACGAAATGTAAGAGTGATAATTACATCATTGTAATTATAGATTGTAATGATGGAATCTTGAAGAAAGTTACTTTTAAACATTTTGGGCATATTGTATTACTCTTGTTAGTATGTATGTTTAAGCAATTACCACGAATGTTGAAATAGGATTGATTTGGTTTCATTCCAAATAAAGGTGACTTTTGTGTCAAAGTAAAAACCATATATGGATGTGCATTTCCTGAGAGTTGTGACTCATTGTTTTCCCAAAGTTGTTGAGTGATAATATGCAATTCATTGAACAATAAATGGTGTTGAGGATCAACCAAAGTGTCATGACAATGTTTTAGAATCAAATTAAAAGTTATTAGAAGACGCATATTAGAGTTGTGAGTTGTTATTATATAAATAAATAAAATATATAGATAGGATTATAAATGTTTGTGATCATCATAAGGGTTGAGATAAAATCATTTGATTTCCTATATTAGGATCTAATCCATATAATTAGACTATAGGTTAACACACCAACTCAAAGTATTCTTGAGGATCCAAATAATGTAGTTATAATAGATGGTCTATTTATTAGTTCAAAAGAGTAATTTATACTAAGGATCCATTTTAAATGTTAAGGGATTATTGGGAACAATTTGGTATATAAATGAGATTACAAAATCTAGGAAAGAAATTATCTTGAGCTAATCAGGGTGATCATAGTTTTATCCTTTTCCAGTGAAATAAAATAAAGGTTGAAATAATGCAACTATAGAAGATATTATATTGTACCTTTATTATATTATGGTATCCATCCTTTCTGGATATGTTATTCCTATGATTGGATATATCCTTGATGTGATTGGTCATGTAAAAGTATTGATATTAAACCTCCATTGTAAGTCGATTCAATAGTACACACAAATTTTTGTTTAAAGGTTTTGTTGTGTCTCCCTAGTAAATTTGACCCTGGTGGATAGATGAAGTCAGACCTATTGGTTTATTAGAATTTCATTTAGATGTGTATAAGTAGATGAGGATCCCTCCTCATTTGGAAACACTCAAAACTCAAGAAAGTTTGCATGAGAGAGAATTAAGGGTCCATAGAGAGGAGAGGAATAATTCTATCATGTTCTTGGGGTCTTACAATGTACTTGGTTGGATTCTATATCTAGAAGTTTTACTGGGTTTTATCCCCCATGAGGGTTTCCATGGATAAATATTTGTGTCTTCTTTGTATTTTTGTGCATGCCATTCTTTCATTGATCTTCTTTTTATTGGGCATCAAATTTTGAAAAATATAACATTGTATCAAAGCGAAAATGAATGAATTCATTTTGTAGCAGTTTGTACCACTATACAAGAGGCTAGTGTTTTCTATTCCAGACAACTCCCTTGATAAATTAGATGAAAAATAATGACATCTCAACTCTCCGTAGGAGGGAACATCTTCCTCTGCTGGCATAATTCCATTATGAAGATTTTTATTTTTTGATATGTCACTACTGCAAGGAGAAATTATCGCATATGATTTTTAAGGGTTCTTTCCATAATTTTCAAGGAAGGGTCACATTACTTAGCTCTCATTTGGGAGGTGAATATTTTCATCCATATAAATTTTTCAATATCTCTAAATTGAAAATTTTGGGTTTCTCTATCAAACCCTAGGTCAAGATTAAGTTCATTACAACATAAACCTTCCTAATGGTAAGTTATACTTCCTATATTTCCATTTGAGTTTTTTATTCAACAAAGATGAAAAACAATACCGATCTTGATGAGAATATTAAAGGAGTGGAGAAGTTCAGAGAATTAAAGTACAAATTCATGCTCATCCTTGAAGAACATGAACTAGAAGGATATGTCAAAGACGAAGTCCTAGAACCTGAAGGAGATGAAGAAAAAGAAAATCATAAGACAAATATTGTCATGGCTAAGAGGATCATGGTTGACTCTATCAAGGATCACTTGATTCCTCAAGTATACACAAACAAGAATCCAAATGAAATGTTTGATGCATTGAATAGTCCCTTTGAAGGAAATAATGCCAACATAAGAATGACCTTGAGAAATCATCTAAAGGGAGTGAAGATCCAGAAGGAAGAAACTATGGAATCATAATTCACTAGAGTATCTGAGATCAAAGAACAATTAGATGATATTGGATACATGGTGGAATAATAAGTAGTTGTAATGACCAACTTGAATGGTCTGCCAAGATATTGGGGATATTTCATTAGAGGAATCTTTTCTAAAACAGAGTTGACCAAGTTTAGTAAAGTTTGGGAAGAATTTGTGCACGAAGAAGGAAGGATAACTAACATAGAAGAAAGGATAAATGGATATGAATACCAAGCCTTGGAAGCTCATCCAAATAAAGGACCAAACAAGAGAGAGTATCATGATCAATCCCCTAGAAAGAATAAAAGGAATCAAAGGAACTCAAGACCTAAGAGATATTTCTCATCCTTTGAATGCTTTAGTTGTAACAAGATGGGGCACATCTCAAGGAATTTTCCTCTCAAAGCATAAAAATTCATGAAAATAAACAAGAAGTTCCATTCCTATGCATTTGAAGATGATGACCCAATTGAAGAGAATTAAGACTCTATTGAAGAATATGTCTTGATATCATCTCTCACTAGATCAGTCTCACATGGAAGTTACACTTGAATCATAGAATTTTGTTCTTCCAGAAATATGACAGTTTACAAAGACTCTCTACAATCTTATTCATAGTGAATCACTTCTCAAACTAATTCTTGAAGATGATTTCCAATATCCTATAAAAGGAATGGTAGAATCCTCTAACAAGTTGAACTCAAGAAAGTCCATGAAGATGAAGGAAGTATTATAAGTCTCCGGTTTAAAAAATAATCTCCTTTCTATCTCAGCCCTATATAATAAAGGTTTAGAAGTCTCTTTTGTATATGGATAAGTCCTTATGTGGTGAAAGGGAAAGATAATAAATGATGCAGGTGTGATTGGTGAAGAAGAAGGAGGACTCCACAAGTTGAAGGGACACTCAGACATAGCTCTAATAGAGATTACCATCAACCCATGTGAACTATGGCATAGGAGACTTTGTGATGTGAACTACAAGTCACTTCCAACTGTGAGCAAGGTAGTCACATGTTTAAAATCGATTCAAATAACCATGAAGGAGTTTGCAAAGGATGTACACAAGGGAATAATAACAATAACCCATTTCCAAGAATCCACTATAAAGAAAGATGGATCTTGGACAATGTTCACTGAAATGTGTGTGGACCAATGTCATCCAATTCATTAAGAGGGTATGTTTTTTAAAGTTTCTTTTATTGATGAATATTACCACAGTACTTAGATTTACTTATTGAACGGTAAATATGAGGTATTTGAAAGGTTCAAAGAATTCAAGGATCTTGTAGATAATTTTACTGAGAAGAAGAAGAAGATCAAGACCTTGAGATTTGACAATGGAGGATAATTCACTTCAAATGAATTCAAGGATTTTTGAAGAGAAGTTGGGATTAAGAGGGACACTGTAGAAAAAACAAAAGTTTTCAGATCAAGGGTATGATTGGGAGAGAAACAACAATATGACTAAGTAAAAACATGCATAAAGAAGCTCCTTTTCTGGTTTTCGAACAGATCTTGAATACCTTGCTCAGAATTTTGGGTGCCTGTGGAAACTCACAGAAGTAAGTGCACATACATTACCTTGACTGGGTTTGTAGTATAAACTATCTTTGTCACTAGTCAAGGACTAAAAAAAAAATTGAAAGGCTAGAGGAAAGGCATGAGGAGTGTGTATAGGACTGATAGAAATAGAGTATGTCTTTGATGAAGTATGAGGACTTACAGAAATAGAAATAGAGTATTAAGGAAATCCCGAATTCTTTGTCTCTTTATTCTACAGTGAGTGATGGTACAACAGTTGATCTGATAATTGATAGTACAATAACTTGATTGATAATGACATGACTATGGACAGACTGATGACCTATTTGTGACAGAGTTGACAAATTGGCAAAGTTGATTAGTTTGACATGAATATTTATAAGACATATGGCATTAGGAGACTCCAGAAGACATGATCATTTGGATTGTGCAGTGAGAATTGATAATGTTCTATGATGATCTTCACAAGGCAGTGACAAGTAGTTGATCATAGATGAGAATAGGTCAATGGCAAAGCAATTAGATTGGTTCTAAGACTGACACTGATGACATGTAATTGATGAGATGTAATGTGATAATAATTTGTGTGTGAATACAAGCTGGGAATTGTACCATTTTTCTTAGTTGGATTTGAGAAAAATACCAAGCTGAGTATTGGAATAGAAGTTGGTGCTTCTGTTTCAATTAAATCTGATAGAACCCACAGTTGTAGACATTTGAATATAATATAATAAAGTTTACAATTTCATATTATGAAGTGTTTTATGTTTCCTATGTAATTGATTGATGTCGATGTACTTATGATGATTTTTTCTTAAGTAGTTGAAGAAAGTTGAAATTGTAAAAGTGTTGTCCCACTGATTCACCCCCCCTCTCAGTGTGACATTGTATCTAACACAAGGTTGTTCATTAAACCATCGGGATGGATATAATGTATAGAAGCATATCTAGTACTCTCTGTAACTTAGCAGCCACACTTGTAAAAAATAACTCTTAGCAATTCACTCTAGCTTTCCCCTCATCGAATTTCCTCTTGTGTGCCTAAATTTTCAGTTTCCAGCAATCCACATGTTCTAATATCTAGAATGTATTGAGACTCATACTCATTCGATGGTATATATAATATTTTCCTAGGTTCTTGGTTCAGCTTTGCAATTGAATTATCCACCTTCTCAGTTCCTCCTTTCTTGGGAACATGACCATAATTATAGGGAAGTTGCCTCCTCCGACAGCTCGAAAGTGAATGTTGTTGTTGTCATTTGTCATTTTGGCCTTCTACAACAGATCATTCCTCCTAGTGGTTCAGTAAACACTCTTCAACAATCCTCTTTGGATAGGTATCTATTCTTTTAATTATTAAATAATAAAATATTTAATTATAGTCATCTTTGACCATCCTTGGTCAACAACATAAAACTTTACAATAACTTTTAAAGTAATGTATTTTCACAAAAATATTTTTATTTTTATTTTTAGATGGGTTACAAACACCCCCTGTTAAGTTCAACATCATTCTCATTCTTTCTTAAGTATCATGCAATTCTTCCTGGAACAAAATTGGATATGCCTCCCACATATAATTCTCCAATTTCCAGGTTGCTTCATCTGGAATAAGGTGCTTCCATTACATCTTTACTTATCCAATGGTGCAATTCTGAAGAAAAATTTCTCTATTATCGAGGACACAATCCGGTTCCAACTAAAAATCTCCTTCTGGTTCTACCTGAGTAACATTCCAATCGGAAACATGAGTGGCATCATGCACATACTTTTTCAATATAGAAATATGAAATACATTATGTATTTTTAGATTAGGTGGAAAAAATAGTTGGTAAGCCACTGGTCCAACTCTTGACAATATCTTAAATGGTCCACAATATACGGGTGCTAATTTAGCACAACTCCTCGATTTAAAGGATATTTTTCTAGGTTTTACATTGACAAAAAAATGCTCACCTACTTGGAATTCTTTCTGAGTTATTTTAAGGTTTGCATGACTCTTTTGTCTGTTTTGTGCAATTTTCAGATTGATTTGCACCTGTTTCACTATTAGTTACATTTATTTTAACTGGACAGGTCCCAACATTAATCTATCAACCGGATTACTCCATGAAATGGGAGTATTACATTTCCTACCATACAATATTTCGAAAGGACTAAGTTTAGTTAAAGCTTTATAATGTTTTTTATAAGCAAAATCGACTAAGTGTAGATATTCTTCATGTTTTTTTGGATTATCCCTAACATACATCCATAACATATCTCTAAAACTTGATTTACTCTTTTCGTTTGTCCATCCATTTGCGGATCATAATAAGTACTAAAATTTAACCTAGTGTCCAATCCTTTAAACAATGAATTCCAAAAATTACCACTAAACTTAGGATCCCTCTCAGAAATTATCATCTTAGGGATTCCATGCAAACGAAAGATTTCCTTCATAAAAATATCAGCAATATTAGCATCCTTATAAGTTGTTTTAACAGGTACAAAATGAGCTTCCTTGCAAAGTTTGTCTACCACTACCATCAAAGAATCATTTTTCTTTTGATTTTTAGGAAATCCTGTTATGAAATCAAGGCTGATAATTTCCTATTTCCAATCTTATATTCGTAATGGTTGCATAATACCTATTGGGTGTTGATGCTCAGCATTAACCTACTGGCATTGTATACACTTAGTTATATATTCAGCCACTTCATTTTTCATATTAGGCCAAAAATAATTTTTTCTTAGCATTGTTATCATCTTTTGATAACCAGGATGTCCTCAGTAAGGACTCTTATGTACTTCATTTAAAATCGGCAATTTAATTCCTGGTACATTAGGTACATATAATCTATTTTTATACAGCATTAAACCTTTTTTATCCAAACTCAAATTTGTTTTTATATTTTTCATATTCATTTTCTTTAACTTTTTCTCTTAAAGTTTGATAATTCCTATCCATTTTTACTCCATATTCGAACTTATCATCCAATTATGTTTTATAGCTGCTAACAGTGTCTATAAAATTCATATTTTCATTTATGATTAAGGCATCAGCCACCTTATTCTCTTTTCCTTTTATATGTTTAATCTCAAAATCATATTCCCTAAGGAAATCTAGCCATCTTGCTCTCCTTGCGTTCAGATTTTGTTGATCAAACAAGTATTTCAAACTTATGTTATCAGACATTAATCAAAATATTCTACCAATTAGATGATGGTGCCACATTTTTAAAACATTTATTGTAGTAGTCAACTCTAAATCGTATGTAGCATAATTCTTTTCATTTATTTTTAACGTTCTTGACTCATACGTTATTACATGACCTTCTTGCTTTAATACTCCACCTAGGCCCTAATTGCATGCATCAATGCATACAACAAATTCCTTATTTGGATCTCCTATTTTTAAAATATGTGCAATGGTTAATAATTATTTTAACTTATTAAAGGTTTACTCAAATTTTAAATCCCATACAAATCTTTTTCCCTTTCTTGTGTAAGGATGTTATGGGATTCGTGATCTTCGAGAATCCTTCTACGAATTTCTGATAATAATTTGTAATAGACTCCATGAATGATCGTACAGGAACAATCCATTCCATTATTTCTCTTATCTTATCAGGATCCACTGATATCCCTTCCTTGGATATCACATGGCCTAGATATTATATTTTATCCTTAAAGAATTCATATTTACTTAATTTAGAGTCGATTTTTGTTCTCCTAGAACTTGTAATATTATCTCTAGATGTTCATTCGGTAAGGATACTTTGAATTGGGTACAACTCCCACACTACAACAAAACCTTGTGATTAACATCTCTTTTAGCTTCCTTTTAAGCGTCCACTATCACTTTTAGTGCATTTTTCATCATTTTTTGGACAAAGTGGACGCTTTTCCACTGGATGGCACTTTTAATGGCGTTATTTGCGTCCATTTTTAAAATTTAGTGCTATTTTGGATGTTAATTAGCATCCCAATTAGCATCGCAATTAGCATCCCAATTAGCGTCCTAGTTAGTATCCCAATTAGCATCCCAATGACTGTCCATTTTTAAAAGTTGACGCTATTTTGGACGTGAATTAACATCCCAATTAGAGTCCCGATTAGCATCACAATTATCATCCCAATTAGCATCCAAGTTAACGTCCCAATTAGAGTCCAAATAAACATCCAATACAACACCAACAATAGCCTCCAAAAAAACGTCTTGAGTAGCATAACACCATATATTAATCTAGGCTTAGCGATAGGAATTGTGGCATGAATTTTGGTAGGAAAAGCATCCAATATAAAGCCAAGTATAGAGCCAGGAATTGTTCCTAGAAAACATCCAGCATATCTCCAGGTATAGATCCAGGTATAGTGCCTAGAATAATGCTAGAAATTTCGAAAGGAACCGCGTTAGGAATTGCACTAGGTTTAGATCTAGGAATTGTGTTTGGAAAACGTATGACATAACTTCAAATATATCAATTTCAATGTCAATGATAATGATTCATGTGATAGAACTTTTGTATCTTGTTTTATCATAGTGGCACGTAAATGATCGTAATCATGGTGCTTTTAGATATTGATTAGTCCTAATGAGGGGTAAATTACCTTAATGTCACCTAAATTTATCTAATGGCATTTGAGTGTCCCAAACAACATTTGATAGGCCCTAGTTGAATTGGTTTGGACCTAAAAACATGGCGATGATGCATTATGATAATTGTGATGGAGTGTATGGATATGATTTGATAAGTATACGACTATATCGTCCATTCTTGTGAGGCAGTAGGGCTCCTTGCTCATTATTATCGCAATTATATTGATGATGACTATGATGATGACAATGATGTTGATTTATTGTATGATGATGATGACAATGTGGATGTCAATGATGAGTATGCATGTTGTATCACTTTTGGATTCTAATGGCACCTAAATGTCTATATTTACATATAATCAATCCTATTGTCATCAAAATGACTACAACGACATATAAATGAACTTAACAATTACATGAAATTAATCTTAATGTCAATGAGTGATTAAGAACACTAATGACATATGAGTGACCATAATGACAATGATGATGATGTGTTTGTTGATAATGTAATTAATGTTGTTGATGATGATGATAATGAGGATTATGATCAAGATGATGTTGATGTACCATATGGTATTGATGATTATGATGATAAAAATGTCAATGTCCACGATGATGATGCATGTCATAATACTTATGGATACTGCAAGACTTGAGATATTGGAGTTAATAACAAGTAATAGAGGTTGTGAGGTGTTGACCATAAAAATATTGTTAGCCATTGGGTTTTACATTGACTGATATGTCCATTGGGTTGAGTTGTTCCCCCACCCTTTATTAGTTCCCCCACCCTTGCAGAAAGGTAGTACAATACCACCTATCATGGTACTACCAAAATGTCACCCTACAAAGTTGTTTTGGACAACCTCCCCATTCATACCCTCAGTTTTACCGAGATCATCCAAGGCATGAGAAGTGGATATCAATATTAACACAAAAGCAACTTTCTTTGTACTCTTAAGGACATTTTAGTCATGGTTTGAAATGGAATGAAGCAACAAGCATTTCAATAATGCTCATAGTGTTACTTTGAAGAAGTCGATCAAACGTTTTTACATATTGGGCCTTATAAACAGACATCTCTCAAGGAAAAAAGCAATTAGTTGCTAAAGTTTTATGGTCCGTGTCAAATCTTCCAACATTACGCTACAGTATTGACCAATGTTTGATTCCCATGGGATTTATTTTACATAGTAAAAGAGTGATTGGAAACATAGAGGTAAATTCCCAACTTATAATACTAGAATATGGGCATTCAGATGGACACACACATCACACTCACACATAGTTCATATCTAAGCTTGTCTCTACGCATTGTTCGAGAGTGACTTTTACTTGGCACTTTAAGTTAATCACAAAGGCATTTAGAGATATGAGTTGAACTTATAACACCAAGACACAATGACTTGTATAACTACATTGCAAACCTAGGGTCACCTCCATATTTTATTTAGGTCAACCATTTTTTAATGTGAAGGGCCTACTTTTTGTCTACAATATTCAAAGATGAACTCATAATCGCTCATTCATTCAAGTTTTAAAAACATATGCACTTGATTCTATTCCAAGTTCTAATCCAAAGTTGTTTGCATGCTAGCAGAGTAAAAATCTCCTTCTTGGGATCATAGATTGACCAAGTTAATTTATACTTCTATAACATTTGAAGTTTCCTAACAAAATATCTAGGTATGAGTTTTTTTTTAAATGTATTTATTAAGACCTAGGTTGACACCTTAAAGGGTTAACCTTATTCCTAGGTATGATATCTTGCTCTAGTACTAAGGTTTATAGGGATAAATTTTTGTTTATATTTAACATTTGATTAAGAGTTTGAAAACATAGATTAATACTTTGAAAATCCTTATTAAAGTTTTATACTTAACCAAATGTTTGGAAATACTATGGACTTAACCATACGTTTATAACTATACGATAGTATTATGGATTTTAATGTTTGAAATAATAATTTTGGAGGCTCGTGGCAATTTGTCTCGACAACAAGCTCAGTTTTTAATGTTGTCCATGTGAATGGTTTTAAAAAGGTTTGAACCAGTGGCATGCAACTTGATTGTGCAGCTAGGGTAGTTAATTCCATTTATGCAATGTATTAACTATTATTCATACCTCGATGCAGTAGATGAATGACAACCCTCCATTTGTACCCTACATCTTCTCTCCAACGTCAGATGAGGTTCCTCTGGCTTGGTTTCTATTTGAAAAGTGTGAACTAAAACTCTGTTAAAAATGTTGTTGGATTTGTATATTATGGTTTTGCTTTCCGACCCGCCGAGGTTTTTTCTCTGATGTAAAAAATGAGTTTCCCCTCTCTAGATGAAGCCATTAATGCTGATTCGATCTCTGCAATATGCATTTGTGGGAGAGCTTAAAACATAAAAGAGAGAGTGAGAAAAAATTACGGAGCTGAGCTGTATCTCTCATCATCTAGTTCTGTGATTTCTTAAATGTTTCTTTCCTTCTGTTTTGTTGAAGGTTTGGCTCAATTTTGTTGCTTGGAGTGTCTGCGAGAAGATCACTGTGTCAAGTTTGTCTTAGTTCGTTGCTTAGAATGTCTGCGAGGTGAACATTCAACTAGGGTAAGTTAGCATTTCTTTTTTATTATTATTTATTTTCCTATCCAGTTAAAAATATTTATTGAGGTAATATCTTTATATCCATTTCACATGTGTTTGCGAAGAGTTTAATAATGGATATTTCCTTTGTATTTATTCTCTATGGATACGCCATTGAAAACATCCTATTGTTTTCCTTTTTACACGGTGTAGATGAGGAATACGCTACTCATTACAATGTTTTGGTTTTGTTCCTGGTTAATGTTACTCCCGTTGGGGTTTTGGGTGATTTCACGATTTGAATAAGTAAAACATTATTGTAATGGAGAGACCTAGACTATGAGATTTCCAAATCCTGGACCATTCTCACAGGCATGTCTAAATTCTTTGGTAACCTTTCAAAACACTGTTAATTTCTAATCATTATTGTTTTTTTGTATATCAATGTTAGGAGGATTCATTTCTTGCATATCTTGTCTGCACAGAATAGATGTTGGAGGTATCCAACTCCGTGATAAATGAAAGGCATAGGCTTGGTGGTCGTTGGCTTCCAGAACAAGAGAGTTCTCTCTGTAAGCTTATTTCATCCATATTAATTGTTTGACTCTTTTCAAGTTTCATGGTAAATAAATTATAACTAGTGTGTTTTTTTGATATTTGGGTATAAAACGATGGCATGTCCTACTTCGATTTGGTTAACCTTTAGTTCCACTATAGGTTAAATTTCTGTTTTGAACCTAATATAAGATGAGATTTCCAAATGTGGAAGGTAAGGATCTCTGTAACGGATTTTTGTACACTGTCACAATTTATTTGCAATTTTCTGACAATTACAGTAATAATCATAATAGTAGCTTGCCTGGCTTAGATTTTCCAAATTCCAATCAATAATTTATATGTTATGAATATATGACATCGGACTAAGCTCAAACATTATAATTCTCAAGTTATGTCCTCTTAGATTCTGTATATCAAAGCAGGAATGCAGTTTTGTAGGGGATGCTTTTTCTTGGTTTGCATATGATTGAACTGTTCATTATATTTTTGAATGGTTGTTGTATGATACCTACCATTTTTCAATCCAACCATACTGCAATAGAAATCAAGAATTGGTATTTAGATAATCCAGTTACATAAAAAATTTCAGGCATTCATATCTGATTGTATTTCTTATAAATACCATTCCAATTGCAAATTGGTTTCATACATATTGCAATCTTGAAAATGATATACAATACATTTAACTTGTTCACTTGTTCAGATATGTATTAATAGAATATATCTCCACATATCAATATCATTAGAAAATATCTACATATATCATATTTATTAGAAAGCATCTCCAGAAATCAGTATAATTAGAAACAGCNTCACCTTAGTTGAAATGTCTCTCTTGACCAAGAAAGAAGGGCTTCTCAAATAAGAATCAAGCCCAATCTCAACATCCTCCCAATTTGATCTGGTCCATTAGGAAATTCCATCCCAGGCTGCAGCTCGTGCACATCAAGTAGGGAGCAAACAAGAATTTAGACTTTATGCTTGGAGGTAAATGGCATCCAATAGTGGAATGGGATGAAATTGATCCATAGCTTGATCCTAATGAAACAGAAAAGGTAACTTGTTTGTTTTTGTGTGGATTTGTTTGTACTTGAAAGGCATATTATTGGAGTTTTTGCTTTCTAAATTTGTTATTTGTAGTTATATTTTAGTAGGCTCTGTGCAAATACCTTTAAAATATCTTTCGTTGCTTGTTTGTGATGTGTGCTTTGTTGCTTGTTTGTGATGTGTGCTTTAATACAGATAAAAATTGCATTCATTGAAAATATTCCAAATAATGTCAATGAGCACTTCTTAAGAAAACATTTTGAGCCCTTTGGGAAGGTATTGTTCCACATTATATCAAAATCCTAGCATGAAATATTTATTCTGTTAGCTGTTGTGATAATCGTATATTGAACCAATGAGTAGAATTATGTTATTTACTATCGGAGAGAGTTGCAATATCTAGAAAGAGTAATATGCCCATTGGGTTTGTCTACTACTCAACGCGTTCTGTAAGTCCTTTTGACAAATGATGTAAATATTTTGCAGATAGAATTTGTAACTTATAAGTTGCAAGCCAATATAATCTCAGCCTGACAATCACCTATCAATTTAGAGGATGCTAGGTTTAACTTCCCCTTTTTTTATTCCATTTGTAATTTCGATTTAGAGTGAATTACTTTGAGTCATTTCTATTCCCATTTTTAAATTTATATTTTAATCATTTCATTGCTTTTGTGAGGCACTAATCCCCAAAATTTAAAAATTTAATGAAAAAACTTTCAAAATCCTATATACCTAAAGGATAAACCCTAAACTTCATTCCTGGTCAAGGTATGGTCTATCTTTGTGTCAAGATATGCTCTCAAACTTTGATCTATGGAGGTCTTCTCTGAATGTATTCATTTGATCTATCATTTTGGTCAAGGTTTTCATTTGATCTATACTTGTGTGCTATGTCGTTTGTCACTTCACCGACAATGTTATTTAGTCCTACCATAGCCTTCAAGAAAACCACTAAACCGCTTTATTCACGGCTTATATGGTCTTGGGGATGTGGAATGCTTCATGTTATGACCTACTTCAGGTTCATGTTGAAATGGTGTTGGAAATGATCAATTCTGGTTATAATTTATCAAATTACTAGTTCTAGTACATGAATGGCTAATAGTATATCGTTTAAGAAAACCACTTTCCTTCACTCTATTTTATTTATTATTAGAGAACTATTTTTAACTTTTTATACTTGCCTTTTCCCCGCCAACTTTGGTTCTTGTCTTTTAAAAAAATTGGCGAGCCTGTATTTGGATCCGTATTTGTATCCTAATAACTTAGCATATATATATTGGTTATATATATTTACTTTAGGATGTTGTACAAGTAAAATTGTATAACATAACATAAAAAGCAGTGTTCCACGGGGACGCGTCTCCAAGGGTCACGGGCACGCTTCCCACGCCCCGGGGGCTGGGAGGCTCCATGGGAAGCGTTTCCCAGCGCCCCCTATTCTGCAAAACTTGGGGAAACGTAGGTCTAGGAGTTTCCTGGGTTGGAGGGATCCCACATGCCCCCTCTTGAAAATGGGGGGATCCCATAGGCCCCCACCCCCCTCAAATTTTTAAATATTTTTACTTAAAAATCAAAATGGTCCATCTTAAATTTTAGTCTTTTACACTAAATGGTCATTATAAATCGAAATAGAAACAAATAAAAAGAAACAAAAATTGATATGATATGATTGGCTATAACGATTACATTTACATTACACTAAACTATTTGGGAACATAAGAGTTTATATGTTGGAGTTCATATTTTTACTATTTTTCTATTTTTTTATAATTTTAGAGACCCTAACACACCCCCGCCCCCTGCCCCCCAAAATACCCCAAATTTTTGGGGTATCTATACACTTCCCGAATGTGCTTTTCCCTACTGCCATGCTTCCGCGTCCCGAAAACTTGGTGGAACACTGCATAAAAGTTATGCCTCAAATTTCGAATTCCTCCTTATGGCTCAACAAAAACTTCTTGCATCATAATTTTGGTTATAAATAAATAATGGTGTAGATAAGAGCAGAGATTGTTGTGCCACTATTTTGGTTATGAACAAATCGCTAATCCTAGCACAACAATGAATCTAAGTTTATCATTTTACATATATCAACAGCTTTCAACACGTTGCAGAGCCCATTTTCTCTTTCCATTAAACCGTTACCTATATATGTATCCTAGACTCTAGTAACTTAACCTATATAATATATATACATAAATTAATATTGGTTATATATATTTACTTTAGGATGTTATACAAGTTAAATTGTATAACATAGCATAAATTTATGACTCAAATTCTGAATTCCTCCTTATGGCTCGAATAAATACTTCTTGCATCACGGTTTTGGATATAAATAAATAATGGTGTAGATAAGAGCAGAGATTGTTGCGACACTATTTTGGTGATGAACAAATCTTCAATACTCGCACAACAATGAATCTAAGATTATCATTTTACATATATCAACAGCTTTCACCATGTTGCAGAGCCTGTTCTCTCTTTCTATCAAACCCTTGCCATTGTCTTCAATAGTAAGAAGACCTGGCAGTATTTTTAGTTATGATTCATGGCTGCAATGAGTATTGATGGTTCCCTTGAAATCTAATGGCCCCAGAAGATAAGAGTAATCACATAGTGATAATTGCAGTCATTTTTGAAGGAATCATGGACAATCACTCACATTTTTTTCAGTTTTGAAATCTAACAATATTAGGGAGTGTAATCCAACTAGATTTGAGTTTCAATTGATCCATTCCCAAGGATGGACAAATCCGGTAATGTAGGGTGATAACATTCAATAAGCTAGTTTTCAAATGGGAACACTCTAGAACACCCTTTAGAGTTGGGATGCTTGGCATAATGATAAGATAATAAATATATTTATCATCAATTTCAAAATACATATCAGATTAGCTTAGAATGTAGCGGCATAGATCCATTGTAATCCTGTATGTCATAAGCATCAAGAAGGATTAAAATAACTAAATATGTAATTCTATCAATGCTTAAAATATCCAGGGTTAAGATTACTAGTTTATTTTATTATAGTTTAATAATTATTATGGTCTTTTTTTTAGTCTTTTCTAATATTATTGTCACTTTCTAAAAACTATCATTTTATGGATTTCTCTTTTCTTTTTCAATTTAAATGTTACAGATGTGACAATCTACCTAGGCTGTAGATGCACCTTGTTAATCTCGCTACATTGGTCATGTTCTCTAATTCCATAAATAACAGTTGTATTTTTATAGATAAGATGAATATATATGATAATTTTATTCATGTGCAACAATTGAACACAAAAGTAGGTCAAGGGGACTAAAAGTTACACCCATTGTGGCCACAATGTGGGAGTCCCAATGCTAGTCCTATATTAATAGTGAAAAGAAAAAAGAAAAATGAAGGAGGAAAAACTAAGTGTGTAGCTAATAAGTGATACGTGAGCAGTCTAGCCATAAAATAAGATAGTGTATAGAACTTCCACATTTTTCACTGAAGGGAAGCTTTATCAGTAGTATGCAAGCTTAAAAAATATAATTTTATCTTGGATCTACATAATCAATTTTAGGGACTCAATAGGCTAATGCAATTGTAAAATTCAATATGGCCATCTTAGGTCACTCATAATTTGATGTGGGTTGATCACAATGTACAATACAGGGTTTTTGATTTCAAGACATCATAAAATCTAGATAATTAGAAAAGGAATATCTAAGTGCATAAGCAACTTTTTTAATCATAACATGTTTTATTGCTACATAATTATTTTCTATTTTGTTACAAGTTCTATAGTTGACTGAACTATAAGTTGCTTCCATCTTACTGCCAAGACATGTTCTGCTTAACTTTGTCTTTCTATAAAAAGGGGAAAAACCTGTATGAGGTCCTAGTTTTTACCTATGAAACCAGACATGTCCAAAAGCCCTGTGTGTCCTGTGTCTGCGTGTCGAACATGGACACGCTGACAGAGCGTGTCTGACACGTCTTTGTAGCGTGTCCTGTGTTCGGACATGCGTGTCTAAGGACTGTCAGTGCGTGTCCGAAAAACAGGACTCGTTTTCCACTAAAAAAACGCCCAGAATTGCTTTAAATCAAAATTTTCACTTTCTTTTTATCATTTGCAAGTGTGGAGAGGGTTCTAAAGTGTGTTTGGTGTGTAGCTGAAGAAGATTTGAAGGATTTAAATGGGTAATTACTAATGTTAAATGTGCATTGATTTTGATTTCTATTGAATATTTGTAAAAATTTGGATCTATATGTTGTTTATATATATATATATATATATATAACGTGTCATGATTCCGGGGGTCACCATTTCCGTGTCGGACACTTGAATCCCCATGTCCTTTGTGTCCCATGTCCCCGTGTCAAATGACTTAGGTTTTTACTTAATCTAACATGAATTGTTTTTGAAGCACTATTAATAAGTCATAATTATTTTTATTAATCTCAATTAAATTTGGGTGGAGTGTAGACCCCCCTCAGGTAACACTTATGTTTACACAGTTTAGTAGCTATTTCATTAAAGATAAATTCCTGCATTGCTAAAGGACTTTTGGGGTCTTTGCTATGACCTTATTACAACCGTATGTGGTGGGATATACAAATTGATAGGACTTTCCCTCCTATTTAACCAATACTCATTTTCTTGGGCTAATTTCACTATTTGCCATTGAATCCATTATTGGGTTGCATATTCAAAGAATATGTTTAAAGGAAATATCGTTGAAATATACAAATAACTTTTTACCTTGCAACCATTCTTAAGATGGTAGAGGAGAGGTCTTGCCCTTCTCTTCTTATCTATTTAATGACAATTGTTGAATCACCAAAACCATTACCTCTCTTGCTTGGATCTCCTACATAGTGGGCATACCTTGATACAATGCCAATATTTTTGCTTGGTTGTTTGTCAACTCACTTTGTCCCATAGCATATGTCAATTCTTGTTTTCCCAGAGGTTAAAAATAACCCCCAACTTACCACCCTGCCATATAAATTCATGTTAACTAATAAACTAAAAATAATAATAATATATAAATCAACACAATCCCACACTACATCATTAACATTTTGATGTTTAAAATTTCATCCATTCAAAATGATTCTTGCCCATTTTTAAATTAAAAAGATATGAATTTATCTTTCATATAGATTTTGATCAATACCCCAAAAAAAACATATAATAAAACTTATCCATTTTATAAAACTTAGCGGGGAGTTTGGATGAAATTATACTAGTCGTTAATTAATTTGTATTATTATTAGCATTTCCATCGCAAATAGTTTTGCTCAAAACATAGATAAACCTTCTTTGTGAAAAAATAGTGATAAAACTGAGAGTACTCGTCGGTACTTATAAAATACTGTTAAGATTATTAGGGGTTATGATGATGTGATACTGTTACAGAAGCCATGGTTTCAAACTCAATTCAGCTACGATCACATAATAGAAATTCTGGCGAGCGCATTGCAGGACTGGATATTAGGCAGAGGAAGGAGATTCGATTTTCTGTGCAGGCGTTTCAATGCCTCACAGCTTTGTTATGTATTGTTTGCAACTTGAATGGCATTGTTGCAGTAACAGGTGAGGTTTCTTCTCCTTTTGCATTTTCGAATCTTTTGTATGGTTTTTTCGCTTGTGTGATGGAATGAACTATAGTGATGGCAACGACATGTACAATAATTCAGCTCATCAAAAAATGGTTGAACATTCCAACAACATCAGAGATCTGGTTTTGTTAGAGATCAATTTCACATCTTCATCCAATTAGCTAAATTGGACACTTTCTATAGACATGGAAGATTACCTAGAAATGTCCTGTTGCTAAATGAAAATGCAAAGTTATCAAAATTAACATGGAGGCATATCCATGGAACATCATGAGGGTCCAAGAAGTACAGAAGCAGTGGGAACTGGGGTTTGGGGAATACACTGCCCATGTGTGTGTATATCCATTTAAATTTATTTATTTTTTATTTAAACATAAGTATAAGGAAACTTATTTTTATTTTTTTCCCAAGGGTACATTCTACAACATAGGTAGGGGGCCATCATTATTTCGTCAATGATTCCCAGAAACTGTTTTAGCAGGATGGAAACCTTGTTTCCAGTTGGCAGAAACCTTTGGGGAAACTATTCAGCGGATTTTAGTGGTTTACATAAACACCTCTGTGGAAGTTTCCTGAGCCTTTGTGGAAATGGGTGGCACTTCCAACAAAGTTACACTTTTTTAAGGCTCCAAATCGAATCTGGGAGGGGATAGGAAAGTTGTTGTCAAATTGACCCATATTTATTACAATAATTGGACTAGATTACTGAATATCGAAACTTGAAACACTAGATTGGGTTGAGATAGAGATACAAAAACACAATGTTTTATTAAGAAACCAAAGACTTCACACCATGGCAGTGAGATTCACCTCTCTTATGTAGAGGTCTAGTGGTGAAATTCGTCCAAAACTCAAAACTCCAAATACTAATAATAATTGGAAAATAATAATGCTTCACTTAAATGAGTGGAAATTATTTTTCCATAAGGGATAAGATCAATTTTCTCCCATTAAGATCAATTTTCTCCCATTTTCAACTATCTTGTCCCATCCAAGATATTCATATGTTGTTGGATTTTGGGCATGTTGTTGGATTTTGGGCATGCTTTGGATGCTTTTCAGCTTGTGCAAAGAGATGGAAGAACATGTTCAAAATTTTGTGTAAATTCTCAGCCCAATTTTCATATCTTTGCATTGAACAAAGTTAAATGCGCAACCAAAAAAATATTAAGACTGTTGTACGTGATTTTTTATCATTTAACCAGCTGTAACATGAACTATTTGAAAACTTTCCTCACAAAATTGAAAATTTTAATGAGCAGAATTTAAACAGTCAGCCAAACACATTTAATTCAGACACTTTATTTAGCCTAATGGATTGGAAAAAAACCCCAAGGGACAACCCACGAGAGAGTATTTTTTTATTAATTCAGTAGAAGAAATTGGATAGCAAAATTTATGGCCAAAGTACAACTTATCTCTAGAGACTGCCTATAGAAGCTGCCTATAGAAGCTGACTTGAATTTTGTGCAGGAAAACTCCAGAAATTCTGTATGACTCCTCAAATTTCGTGTCATCGGCATCTCAAAATTTGTGCATATATCAGTCTTCCACTTCTCAAAGACCATCTACCCCATTTACATCAATTTTTCGTTGAGAAATATGTAACTATTAAAATTTCTGTTCGTTTAACATCTACTAGATTATAAATTGTTTTTTCTTGGATTCAAACTTTAGAATTCATAGTTTAAGGACATATATAATGTAATGAGTCTATGATTGCAGAGAATGATAGGGCTGTAGCAAACAGTAATATTGAAATTACTTCAACTCCGTCCCATTTGGATTCTATTTACTTAACACTTCGAAGTGGGCGACCAATAAATCGTTTGAGTAGTTGGGTTGATGATAGTCAACAACTTAGATGAATGAGTGGCACTACAATAGAATTATGAATTGAGGATAATTTTGTTTCTTATTTATAGAGGGCTCAACCAGTTGATGAAACTTGATCAGATTATGCCCATGATACCACCAGATCACATGAAAAAGTTGATTCGACTGCGACACAAGCTACAGATGTTGGTACTATAATGATGGAAAATTTACAATCATAGGAAAATGATATACATAGAACCAAGGAACATAGTCAATCCCATGTTGAAGATAATACTATTTATCATCCTTTGTTGACCACTAGATACTAAGTTGTGTATTGATCATTTTTATAATGACTCTATAAGTTAGGTTCTCAAATTCTTAAAGGGTTCTACCTCAATGGAAGAGTGCCTTCTTACAAGCAGGAGGTTGGTGGTTCAATTCCTCCATGCACTAATCATATTATAATATCGGTTAAAAACAACTAAATTAGTAAGCAAAAAATAAGAGATAGGTGACAAAAAAATGACCAAAACTCATATATAAAATTACTAAAAATGACTAAATTAGGGACTAAAACATGAGAGATGCGAAACTAGGCATTAAAAAGGATGCAACACGTGGCTCTAATGATGAAGGAAAACATGGCGTTGATATGGTAGCAAAATAAGACGTTAATTTGCATGCAAAATATGGCTCTACATATGAACAAAAATATGGTGCAACAATAGAAGAAATATTTGGCGTCATTTTGGTAGCAAAACATGATGCAAAAAAAGAAACAAAAATTGGTGCAAATTTGGAAGCGAACATTGGCACATATTTGGAAGTGAAACATAGTGCAAAACAGGATGCTAAAGTGGTAGAAAAAATGGATGCAATATTGGATGCTAACATGGTGTTATTAAGGATGCAAATATGGTGTCAACGGGGGTGTCATTTAAGAAGCAAAAACAGACACTCACTGGGAAGTAAAATATGATGTTATTTAGGAAGTGAACCTCAACGTTGTTTAGGAATAAAAGTTGGATGCTATTCTGGAAGCAAACCACGACGTTGTTTAGGAATCAAAGTTGGACGCTATTCTGGAAGCAAAAAAAGAGACGTTATTTTGGACGTCATAAAGGATGCTTTTTTGGAAGTGAAAAAAGATGTTTTTTGAGATGCTTTAAGTTTTGTCCATGACCCGTCTCATTTAGCGTCTAGTTTGACCTCTCAATGTAAAAAAAAATTACACTAAAAAGGGACGTTAAATGGGATGCTAATTCCAGGATTTGTTATAGTGCCAATACTAATTCAATAGTAAAATCAAATTCTATTTTTAGCAGTAATCCTTGAATCTCTTCCGGGAATACATCTGAAAATTATTATAGAATTAGCATATCATCAAATTTTAATTTATCTTCTTTATGCATATATTCATCATTTACTACATGCATAAAAAACTTTACAACCTTTACGTACATAATTTTTCATTTGCAAAGCTGAAATCAGTTTAACAGAAACTTTTCTAGGTATTCCTTTTACTATAACTATTTCTCCTTTTCCATCTAAGCATGTAAATGTTTTCTCAAAGCAATTTAAAACTACTCTTTACTTTTCTATCGAGTCCATATACATATTAAAACATCATATGACCCTAGAGAGAGTACATTTAATTTTACTTGAGTTTTGAATTGACTCATAAACATTTCACGATCTTCAACATGGCTAACTACCTTTCTCTTGGTCCCTATGGCTAACTGAACCAACCAATGGTTTTTAAACTTTTTCAAATGCAAGTTACAACCGTCTGTTATACTAGGTGACAGATAGCTTAAACTAGAATCTAGGTCTATCAAAATAGAAATAGGTTTGTTCTATATCATACCTTCTATTTCAACCATGGATGTTTTGTGATCATCCTCTTGATTCTCCAAGGCCACATTAATTGTGGGAATCTCATTTGCTACATCACCAACAGTTGTTTCTTCCTGAATTATATGCATATTGCTGAAATTCCTCTTTATGTTTAGACAATCATTCGCATAATTAGGTCCCTCACATTCCCAACATTTTACAGGTTGCCTTTATTCATTATTTTTGACATAATTGTTAGTTATGTCCATGTTCTTAGCTGTTGTAAAATTATATTGTCTATTACTTTTAAAATATGTTCCTTGGTAAGTATTCTTGGAATAGTTTTGGGAATTGTTTCCAAAATTTATGTTGGACTTCAAACCTTTTCTTCATTGTTCAAAATTATTAGTTTTTTAACCCTTCCATTTAGGTACAACTTCTTTTTTATTTTTGCTTTGATCATAATAGGAATTAGCTTTTGTCATCGCTTCCTCAATGGTTTTTGGATTATCGTATTCAATTATGTCCTTGAAACTAAGAGAGAAACAACTCAGAAACCTCTCCATCTTAGGGTTTTCATCGATGATATAAGGTACGTATCATAATAAACTTAGAAATTTACTACTTAGTTCCTTCATAGACATTGAATCTAGCTTAAGATCATAAAATTACTTATCCTTTTCTTCGTAATAATGTTCAGAAGAAAAAAATTTATTTTAAAGTATTTTTTTCACTATTTTTATATCCTACCGCCATATATCAGCTTTTCGAGTTAAGTTATAGATAGTCATTCTAGATTTCAGCATGTCTGAGTAATTATAGATTTGAAAATATTTTTTCATAACTGACAGCCATGCCTCAGCTTCTTCTCCTTTTTCCACTCCACCATTAAACATAGAGGGTTGTATCTTCTTAAACTCTCTTGAAATTTCTTCGTAAGGCTTATATTTTCTCTTTTTAGGATTGTTGTCGCTATCACTACTTTCACTAGAATATTTATGTTTCTCTCTGTGTGACCTAACATTTATTCCTCAAGAGGAATTACTTTCATTATCAGAGAATTTTAACTTCTTACCTTTACGTCTGTAGGATATAGTTCCAGATTCATATTCATGTTCTTTTTTTTATCCTTTCCTTCAATATGTAATTTATCCAACAATATTTTATTTAGTTCTTCCTGTGCTCTTAGGATTCTTTCATTATCTTCCTAAACATTTTGTAGTTTAGCTTTTAAGTCTTTTATAGTTTGAAGTAATTCAAATGGGTGATTATTTAATTCCACCTATATATTATCTGGATTATTATGTTGTGATCCATCCTCAGCAAATGCCTCTAATCCTTCCATTTCCTGCAAAATAAAGATTTATATTTCTATAGAGAATTTTTTTTTTAAACACAGTCTGTATTTTTGTTTTCATGTTCTCGTATTGAGCATGCAAGTTGAGCCAACTTTAGGCTTAGTGTTTGAAAACTCCCTCTGATACGACATGTAACAACTCCCAAATATCCATAATTAAACAATAATGATTAATACGTAAGTTTCAGTTTATGTGTTTAGCTTGTATAGATTAATAATGTTTTCTTTAAATTTTCAACCCTTTGCTTGTTAACCCTATTTAGCTTCTAGGGTTACACGCTAAAGGTATTACTTAGCTTCTAAAATCTAATTCATGTTTAAAACTTGTTTTAATGTAGGTGTGTTCAACAAAAGGGTTTTAGCCCCATCCCAAGCAACTTAAACAAATCTAAAAGTTCCTAAGGTATTAAAGAAAATCTACGAGTTCAAAGGTGAGTTTAGCACCATAGCTAGGAAATGGTCACTTTAAAAAAAAACTATGCTTTGACCTTGTTTTAACAACACTTATGCCATGGATTGACATACCATTGAGTTTTTCTTTTAAAACTATAGGAAAGTGGGTATGAGAAAAAATTTATCTACCTGGAGGTAAGATTACAAGCACCCATGTGAAATGGTTCCATCCAGCTGTAAAGGAAATAAAGGTTTAAACCCTAAGCGAAATTCGAAGGGTTTTGTTCGTTCTGTACTGTTCATTTGTAAGAGGAGCCGAGGGCTCTCGGCCCTTCGTTTCCTTGACCTCAAACACTCCAACGCTTCTGTTATGGCATCGTCAGTCTTTGATTCCACCATTAAACCATATTTGGTGCTTTTATCCATGGTATTGGTTACATAACATTCACAAAGTGTATGGTTCTGACCTGCTACTAGTTCCTTTGCATTGTTGACACCTCAATTTCTTTTGCAGATATTTTTAAGTTGTGGTAAGTTAAAATTTTGTTTCTATTCGAATTCAAATTTTATGCACAAAAAATAGACTTCGAAGTTTAACCTCTCCAATGTTTTGAACTGGCAAGGGTTCGATAGTCGCTGCTTGGTTTGGATAATTTCAGGTCGAGGGTGGTTGGTGTTGCAAGCTCTTGTAAGAACTTCCAGCTTTGAACCCCTCCTCCTTTGACATTGTGAAAAGTTATGGGAAGGCTGGTACTGTGTTCCTTTTCTTGTTATCGTTTCGTTTACATGGTTTCTTTTAACGAGCCTCCTCCATTTTATGGTAAACATTATCGTACTTTTTCCTTCACGATGTTAAAGGAAGAGATGAAAATGTTGTTTAGATTCCTTTGACTATACTAGGGTTTTAAATTTAAGATTTTTCCCTTTTTGTTACAGACAGTGAATTCTATGGGTAAATGAAACCCTTATCGTAAAATTTTGTGAAGCTTGAGGGAAAGCTAGCCACTGTGATTTGCTTCTAACGTGATTAAAAACATTGTATAAATGATGTTCCTGTTTAACATCGTTACTCTATAAATTTTGTCCATTAATATGTGAAGAATACTACTAGATCTTGTTGTACGATGTATTATTTACTGTCCAGGCTTGAATGAATACTTTGGGTTTTTAGTTTTAATCCAGGTTTTGTTAAATCTGTAGGTAAAATAAATTTATTCCTGTCTTTTTTCGATCTTAGAGTGTCATCGTTCTAAAACATTGTTCATATGTTGTTGGTACCTTTGATTTGCTCCTTTGTTAACGCTTTACGTTTTTAATGTGTAACTAATATATTGATTTGTATTATTGCTCTGTATAAATTGGTTATTTTGTTTATTATTTAGTGAATAAACTCGTTTGTTTTACTGCATTCAAACTCTTGTTGAAAAACACCACACTGCCCTTCAATGTTGGTTACAGCCCATTCTTTGTGGTAAGAGTTTAGGGATTCGCTGTAAGTTAAAGAATTATTTGGACAATTCATTGTAAGTTAAAAAATTATTTGGAGAAAATAACCCTACATGTCTTGAACTCTTGACATGTACTATAATAACATGATGAAAAAGTTTCTTTTTAACTATTAATTTGTTAAAGGAAAGTATTAAATGCTAGGCCATTTATTGTTATGTTAATCCTTTGAGTTGTGGAAAAATAATACTTGTATAAACATATAAAAAGATAAACATATTTTTATATGTTTATACAAGTATTATTTTTCCACAACTGATTATCTTTTTATATGTTTATACAAGTATTATTTTGCCACAACTGAAATGATTAACATAACAAAAAATGACCTAGGATTTAATACTTTCCTTTAACAAATTAATAGTGGGTTTTAAAACCTTGGCTATAAGCCATTGTATTCTTAAAATATACTTTCTTTGATAGAGGGATTTACTGTGTTCAAAAATATGATCAAACCTTAACTGTACAGGGAAGTTCATTGTTTGATTAAAACGATGTTAACTCTCTTTTAACTTTCTAATTTGAAACTATAAGGGTTTATATATCTATAATAACATGATTTTGTTCTAAGTGCTAAAAAATTCTAGATTACAAACCTACTATGGAGAGTTGTTTTAAAGAGTAAAAACCATTATTCTGTACTGAACTAGAATTTTACAAAAACTAAAATTTTCTACTTATTTAGAAAACAATCAATAAAAGTGGAAAATTGCATCATTCATAAAAATCTTCAGAAAAAAACATAGAAATAATAAACCAGTAACAATATAGAACCTCTTAACTTTCAAAGTGGACAAACATCTAAACAATACCATTCCTCCCAACCCTCTCTTGAAAGCATCCAAGATTAATTGCTTTAGGACCCTGGAGCCTGTTCACTGAACAACCAAGACGAAGATACTGTGTAGAATCTTATTCAGTACTCTCTGTAACTTAGCATTCACACTAGCATACAAAAACTCTTAGCAATTCACTCTAGCTTTCCCCTCATCGAATTTCCTCTTGTGTGCCTAACGTTTCAATTTCCAACAATCCACAAGTTCTAATCTCTAGAATGTAGTGAGTCTCCTCCTCATTCGATGGTATATATAAGCTTTGCCTAGGTATTTGGGTCAATTTTGCAATTAAATCAGCCACCTGCTTAGTTCCTCATTTCTTGGGAACATGAATACAATTATAGGGAATTTGCCTCCTACAATAGCTAGAAAGTGAATGTTGTTGTTGCCATTTGTCATTTTGGCCTCCTACAACAGATCAGTCATCCAGTGAAAACTCTTTTACAGTCCTCTTTGGATAGGTGTCTCTTCTTTTAATTATTAAATAATCAAATATTCAATTAGAGTCATATTTGACCATCCTTGGTCAACAACATAAAACTTTACAATAACTTTTAAGGTAATGTCTTTTCACAAAAATAAAAGGTTTTTAGTTCAAGGTGGGTTACACGATTGGACTTCTCAAATGATTTTATTCCATCATCCTTGGTGTGACCATTATTCACAAAGACTTTAAGGAGGTGGTTATTCTTATCTTCCAAATAATCGACATCACATACTCTGAGGGGTCTTGTTACTAATGTGATAAGAACCCCACATTTTTTAGCAAGGTGGTGGTGGGAGTTGGCATTTAAATACTTCTTCGTGTGATAATGCTTCCTATAAACTTGGTGTGCCAATATCCTATCAAATCTTTTGGAGAATTGAACATCTAAGAAAGGTAGGCATCCATCAAATTCAACTTATATGGTGATTTTTATGTGTTTAGACTAGTTGTTGAGGTGATCCTTGAGTTTATGTAGGTCCTCACAACCATGGGGCCAGATGACAAAAGTGTCATCAACAAAATGAACCTGCACATTCAGTTTCAAAGGGGAAGAGAGGATGGATTTTTCTTCTAGATATTCCAGGAATAAGTTAGCTACAATGGGAGATAGGGGGATCCCATGGCGACCTCATAGTTCTACTCATAAATTTCTCCTTGGAAGATAAAGAAAGTTGAACAGGCACGCAAAGCTCAACTAACTTAGCATTGTCTTAGTCATCAATCTTATTAATGGCATCTGTTGCTCTATCAATGGGAATCTTGGTGAAGAGGGAGACAACATGAAGCTCATTGAGATCAAGCTTGAGATCTTCAATTTTACTAAAAACAAAAGTGGAGTCATTTACAAAGGAGCAAGTGTTCTCCACTTCCCCTAATAAAACATTATAGTTTATTATATCTATGTTTGTACATTTTAGAAAATACATTGGAAGGGAAAACATTTAAACATCTCCACACTAAACATAACTCAATAATGTTGGCAAGCTAATTTTTTTATTTGTTCATTTTAAAATTGTATGACTTAATTTATAGCAAGGTATATGCTCAACACACTACTCCAATTACCACTATATTATAGTATCATATCTCTTTGAATGAACATAGATTCATCTTAAACTTGGATCTATCAAGCACTGAGAGATCCAATATCTTAAAGTGGAAATTGGATCATAAAGCTATGCTAGTTTACCATGAGATTTTAGCAAGAGTATTTCTAAACTAAGCCTAATAATATTGTTCCAATTACTTTTTAAAAATTTACATTTTTAAAGTGAGGCCAATAATACTAGCCGAGTTACTTTTAACAATTATGAAGAAAAAATATGAAGCTGGAATTATTGCACTATTTATACTCAAATCACGGAACTACCATGAGAAAATTACAAGGAAAATATATGAAGTTGGAACCATTGCACTATTGATACTTAAAATCACGTAATATACCACGCTATTTCATTCGAGCAATGAAAAATAATGGCCTAATTAATATGTTAAAACACCTAAAAATATGTTTTTTCGCAGAGTAATCCCGCTTGTGAAGTGTGTAATTAGTGAGACTCTTGAAAGCCACTTCTCAATTCTCAAAGCTTTTAAATGACATTTTTGGAGTGTATCCCTTTTTCCATTGTCATGTCTATAGATGAGTGTTGAACACCTGCACAGAAAGATCTAGCTAGCAAGAGAGAACACACAGCTTGCAAATCAGAAAAATAATGAAAAACAGAGAGAAGGAATGAATAATTCTGTACTGATATATGTAAAAGATTACAATACATAATAGCTATCCTGATTAGCAGAAAATAAGAAACATGCCATAGTGGTGGTCTGGAGAGAACTGATGCATGCCATCAGTTATAGAGTGAACTGACACCAAGTCTATCAATTACAGAGGAAACTTAACCTGCATGGGTCTCCAACACCCCCCCTAAACACTACTATGGGATAATAAAGAAAGGGCCCCAACAACTAAGGCCATAATAGGTCACCCAAAAACAATGCAACTAATGAACACTGAAATAAAATGAGGAAAGAGGGAAAACCTCATGAGAAAAACCCCCCCTCAAGATACAATGTAGCGAAAGAAAAAAAAGACAGTTGCTAGGTAACTGTGTCTTTCACTCCAAGATGATCGCGCAGAGAGTGGAACTTCTCCGCAGTGAAGGTATTGGTGAATATATCGACAGTTTGTTCAGCTAAAGGACAGAAATGCAAGTCGATGATTCGCTCATGCACCAAATATCTGATGTAGTGCATGTGGATCTCTATGTGCTTCGTTCGCTGCCTCTGTACTATATCTCTGTAGAAATTTAGAGTGCTCTAGTTGTCACACCAGATGACAGTAGGTCGATGGAATTGGATGCTCAAATCAGTGAGAAAATGTTGTAGCCACAAATCCTGAACAATTATGTTGACTACTCCTCTGTATTTGGCCTTGGATGAAGATAGAGCAATAGCAGCCTGCTTCTTGCTCGACCAACAAATTGGCCCTGAACCTAGACTAAGTGAGTACCCAGATGTGGACTTGCGATCAATGCTATTTCCAGCCCAGTCAAAATCAGTGAATCCTATTAGATCCAATGCAGAATCTGCTGCATAGTGAATCCCAAAGGTGATGGTGCCATGTACATATCAAAGGATCTACTTGGCAGCCTTCCAATGTAGGTCATGTGGCTCCTACATGAACCAAGAGACTGCCCCAACTGCATACGAGAGGTCTGGTCGAGAGTGTGTAAGATACAACAAGCTCCCCACTAGTTGTCTATACAGAGTGTTGTCAACCAATGGAGTGTTCCTGCCATCCTCAAGTTTGACCCTAGATAGGAAAGGAGTCGCTGCAGAATTGCAGTCTGTCATATGGAATCGCTCTAGAAGATCTCGATCATACTTGGCCTGAGATAGTTTGATGCCTAAGGCATCGCGGCTGATTTCAATACCAAGGAAGAAATGTAATGGACCCTTGTCCGTCATAAAAAACCTATCATGCAGAATCCTCTTGATTGTAGCAAGTGTTGAAGTCGAGCTGCCAGTGATCAACAAATCATCCACATATAAAACTAGTAGCAGAAGTGAGTCAGCTGTCCTAAGCATGTATACATTTGGATCTGACTTACACCTTACAAAGTTTTGGGACAATAGGTAGGAGTCCATCTTGGCATACCATGCTCTCGGGGCTTGCTTAAGGCCGTAGAGAGACTTCTTCAATATGCAAACTAAGGATGGATCTTGTATGAAGCCTTGTGGTTGTTCCATGTAGATCTCATTAGAGAGATCACCATGAAGAAATGCATTCTTCACATCCATATGATGGACTTCCCACCTCCTGGATGCAGCAATGGAAAGTGCCAATCGAATGGAATCCATCTTTACTATTGGAGCAAAGGTCTCATCATAGTCTAACCCATGAACCTGCTGAAAACCTTTGGCAACTAGCTTGGCTTTGTATCTATTGATCTGTTCATATGCTACCTTCTTGGTCCTGTAGACCCATCTGCATCTGACAAGCTTCCTATCTGAAGGAAGTGGCACTAGATCCCAAGTCTAGTTCTCAAGGAGAGAGTTGTACTCACCATGCATAGCAGCTTCCCAGAGGGGATTCCCTATAGCCTCTGCATAGGCCTGCGGGTCTGAAGAGAGAGCCATGTAACAATGCATGGGGTTCATTGGTTTGGTAGCTGTGAGTGCATGAGAAGGATCCTCAAACTGGGGCTGCGTCCTCTGGTCCACTGGATCCCCCATAAGGTCACCTACATCTCGTGGAGTTGTTTGTGCATATATCTCTCTCAAGCTCCTTGTTCTCTCAGGGGAGAAGAGAGGTGGATCAACATATTCATGCTCGTGTTCTCCGTCAGATTTGGAACTCAAATCTGAATCATGATCTAAATGAGTGGACTCATCATCAAGGATGTGTGGTGTAGGTAGAGGAACAAAAGTCTCTGCATGTGACTCCAATGGTGCATGCAAGGGGATTTCCTCAAACTGGACACTTCGCTCAATAAAGAGCTTTTCTGTAGAGGGATCAATCAACCTGTAACTCTTCACATCATCGGAATATCCCACGAAGATGCATGCAGTGCTCTGAGGATTTAATGCTTTCCTCTTTTCAGAGGGTATGCGGGCCCATGCACATGATCCAAATATTCGAAAGTGGGTGACTTCCAGTTTGCAACCGCTCCATGCCTCAAAAGGTGTCATGTCCTTGACGGATTTGTGAGGAGATCTATTATGTATGTAGTTGGCACAGTTAAGTGCCTCAGCCCATAGTTTAGAAGGAAGAGACCTTGTATGCAACATGTAAGAGGCCATCTCTTTGAGGGATCTATTATTCCGCTCAGCCACTCCGTTCTGCTGTGGAGTGTATGGTATTGTATGTTGCAACTGTATACTAGCCTCTTAACAAAGAGTTTGAACATTCCTGCTCATATATCCCCCCCCCATTGTCTGTGCGGAGGATTTTAATCTTTCTCGTGGACTGATTCTCTACAAGTGCTTTGAAGTCTTTGAGATGCTCAAAAACTTCGGATTTCTGCCTGAGAAAATACACCCAAGTATATCGTGAGAAATCATCAAGAAATGTAAGAACATAACTCGCCTTGTTGATGGATAGATGAGGAAAGGGTCCCATCAAATCACTATGGATGAGCTCTAAGGGAGAGGAGGACCTCTTAGCCTTCCCTCTTTCAAACTTCTCTTAAGGATGTTTGCCAATAACACATCCTTGACAAACTCTTTTTGAAAAATGAATGTTGGGCAAGCCAATGACCATTCCCTTCTTGTAGAGTTGCTGCATGTATCTAAAATTAAGATGACCAAATCTTTCATGCCATAACTTGCTACTATCATCAGCATGCGTAAGTAATAAAGCAGAATTTGGTTCAATGAATTTAGAAAATGTGTAAAGTCTGGATCTATGATTTACCTCACCAATGGCAACTTTAGAGTTGCTTTGTATGTCAAAGATATTCACAGCATCAGGAGTGAATTCAACTCTCTTTCCAATGCCAGAATGTGTAATCTGATAGACAAAGAGAAGATTCACCAAGAGTTTTGGAACATGTATCACATCCTCAAAGCTACCATGATTGAGTTCAATTCTTCCCTTGCGAGTGATATCAACAGGAGAATCATCCCCCATGAGTATAGGAGGACCTTTGCATGCATCCAATGAAGAGAAGGATTCCTTTGTGGCAGCCATGTGGTGAGATGCACCGGAATCTACAATCCATGCATAGGGAGATGAATTAATGGCAATCAAAGCATGGCTAGAGTTACCTTTCCCGGGAGCATGATCTTTATGCTTCCTCTTGGAAACCTCTGGAATGTGATCCCCAAGGTTGTGCTTCTGAAGTATCTGGGCCATCTGATCTATCTGCTTCTTCATACATGAGGATTCTGGATGGAATCCTTTCTGGCAGTATGTGCATTTCTCCATTTTCTTCCATTTTCATCTTTGGATCCGGAGAAATCATTGAAGGGTTTGGTGTTCCCTTCCTTCTTTGTATTTGCATGTGCCTTTCCTTTTTCTTTGGATTTAAATCTTTGTTTTGGGTTATGACTGCCATCATGCACAGCAAGAGCATGTGCCTTGGAGCCCTTGATTTTTCCCATATTGATGAGCTTGTCTTGTTCCTGAGACAAAGATTCAATAAAAGCATCAAGAGTGGGCATGGTCCAGTTCTTGCTGGAGGTGAGCCTCACTGAATGAAACGTGGAGACAAATACAGAGTATTCTAGTCCAAGCTTCGAGAGGATGGATAGAACCATCTGTTTTTCCTCCTTATATTTATCAACCCCGCAACCCTTGAGTTGCAACAGCAAATCCTTGTATCTTGTGAAGAAATCCTATACATTGTCGAAGCTTCATGGATCCAAAGAGAGCAACTCCACTTCGAGAATGTGGCCTTTCATCTCATCTTGCTTGCCAAAGAGTCCTTTCATCGTGGTCCAAACTTCATTGGGAGTTTTGCAAGAAGAAATATGGAAAAGCAGCTCAGGGGAGATGTGCATGCAGAGGGCTCCGTAGGCCTCATCTATCCGATTGAGGTATTTGGACTTTTATATAGCTGATGTAGGCTCACCTTCAGTGGCCATAGCAATCCTATACAATCCTCTGCTTTGAAGAAAGATCTCCATATTTGCTTCCCATGCTAAATAATTGTATGGTGTGAGAATAGCTTCCTTTGGAAATTCCATTCTTCCAACGATTTTCGATCTTCTGTACCTGCAAATAAAAAATGTTGGTGCGTCTTTGTCCTAGCAGCAGAGCTCTGATACCATGTAGATGAGTGTTGAACACATGCACAGAAAGATCTAGCTAGCAAGAGACAACACACAGCTTGCAAAACAGAAAAATAATGAAAAACAGAGAGAAGGAATGACTAATTATGTACTAATACGTGTAAAATATTACAATACATAATAGCTATCCTGATTAGCAGAAAATAAGAAACATGCCATAGTGGTGGTCTGAAGAGAACTGATGCATGCCATCAATTACGAAGTGAACTGACACCAAGGCTGTCAGTTACAGAGGAAACTGAACCTGCATGGGTCTCCAACAATGTCTTCAACGAAGGAATTTAAATTCAGAAAAGACGATCCTTTGGGGAGAACTGTCTTCCTTGCAGACTCCTTGAGCCTCAGAATGTTATCTCTCATCTTGTTTCTTTCCATGTTATCATGATTCTTCTCACAACATCCTCTACCTTTTCTTTCATCACCACCTTGTTGTCATCCACATCCACATCTTCAAAATCCAATCCGATCTTCCATACCTCCTTTGCGAATCTGAAGTTGAGAAACTGATCGGAAAAATATGGAAATCCCACTATGGGAACTCCCATGTTCATGCTCTCCAAGGTAGATTTCCATCCCCCATGTGTGAGGAACAATGCCACTGAAGCATGGGCAAGGACTTTCGACTATGGCACCCACTTCACAAACAATGCCCGATCCTTTCTTTGGGCTTCAAAAACGTCAGGTAAAACCACAGTCTTCCCTTCAGCGATATCCAACCGGAGAACCCACAAGAAAGCTTGTCCGCTTCCCTCTAGCCCTAGCACCAACTGCTACAGTTGTTTCTCAGATTTCACAGCGATGCTCCCAAATGAAACATATACAATTGATGCCTCCTACTGCATATCCAACCATGTAACGCAACTGTCCTCCTCCTCCCACAGATTGTAGCCGGAAGCCCTTCCATTTAAAAAATTGGGAAGAAAGAGAGGTCCTACAGCCAGAGCAGGACAACCATTCAAGGAGAGCGCTATTACTGCATCCCTCCCTTCGAGCTCCTCAAACGTGTTGACTAGTACATACTCCCCTTTTGCTTTTCTTCTGTGATTCATATAGAGAAGCTTTGAAAAGAGTCTCAGATGGATCCTAAGCGCGATGGAAGGATAACAGATCAGTTTGCTTCAATGGTGGTATGTTGCTTGGAAGACAAGTAATGATCTTTTCTGGATTTTTTGCTTCGCTTACTGAAGAATTTACAAAAACAAGTATAGTTATTAATATTAGCAAGGGAGGGACAAAGAACTTATAATAAGTTAGAAAGAGATGAAGATTATGCGAAAATAACTGAATGAAAGAATAGGCAGATATTTTCCTGAACTGTGCAAGTTGGGTCACGATATGTATCATAACTGTAGCTTCAAAAATGAATTGAAAGAGATGAAGAATTTTAACCAAAAAAATTAAATAATAAAAAATACGATCATAAAATAAATTATCTCAGTCAAAAAGGTTAAATTTTAAAATATAAGTTAAATTTCCATATAATTGTGTGGAAAGAATTATGGAAAAAGAAAATTAACTCTTATTTGGTCATTGGGCAAGTTTAAAGCGGAATGCAAATCTAAGACGCTCTATAGCCGTCTATAAGATGGCCTCGACAATGGACACAAAAACTGGCTCTCGGTGCATTTTTAACCGGCTTTTGCGTAATGATAAGGGCTTTCAAAAAACTGTTGTGCAGTTTAGGTTGATTAGCAATACTTATCTTGTTGTAAAGTATATAATGTCAGTGCAGCAGACATGCCAACCCTTGGAACTTAAACTGTTTTAATCCAAAGGTTAGTATGCCTGCTGCAGTAGAGCATTGAATGCTCTGCACCAGGTTGAGTATTGTTAGCCGTTTAGGTCGGTCTACTGAGTATTGTTGTGCTATAGGAGATCCCTCTAAACCTAGAACCAATGCTACAACCTGAACTGAACTCGAATCTGAGGACAACCTTCTAGCAACCACCCTGAACCCTAAGCTCCTAGGAGAATCAAATCCCCACTCTTGAGCATTGGTTCACTCATGTTGGCTGAGCCTCCTGCCAGTACTCAGAAGAGACGCCCTCTCTTCCATCAGAACTCAAGACTGTACCCTTGGAGCCACTGCAGTCTCAGGAGCCTCTTGTTTCTTGCCTGAATCATCAACCGTGGGCTATGCACTGAACTTGTACAACTCACCGAACCAATCACCAATCAACTATGGATCAATCAGTCCTGCTCTCTCCGAGAATATATAAAAATGTCTCAGATCATCTCTATCTGGAAAAATGTACACATGTCCCCTCCAAAACAATGTCGAATATCCTGCATCTTCCAGGGCTGAGACTGAGAGCAAGTTTACCCTCATCCCTAGAACAAAGAGGACCCCATCCTGATCAAGGTATCCTCCATGACTAAGTTGGAATCTGACTTTTCCAACTCCTCGCATAACACATTTTAGCTCTGGAGCCACTCCGCATGTTTTTGTCTTGTATGCAGAAGTGACCATGCACTAGCTAGGCTACTTTACTTTGTAATGTTGTTTTATAAAGTATAAAGTGACTCTTATGTAAATCGAACTTTTTATAAATTATTCCCTTGTTTTAATTTTATAAAGTGACTTTATGATAAACTGCACTTAGTTCATAAAGTAAATGTGACTTTATTAAAAATTAAATGTAACCACTTTTGGCGGGGAAGTTTCTCAACCCTTGATCTTGAAAAGGAAAGATTAAATCTTGGCCTTTGGATTTAGGGATTGGGAAGGTGAAAAGTCACTCTCAAGTTATAAGAGAGAGCCTAGGGTAGTGTGCAAGACAAGTTGAAGGAAAACATTTGGATGAGTTATTTGCACAAAGAGAATGAGATGCAATATTTTCTCAAGTGGGCATGAATCCCAAGGAGAAATTTTTTTTCTCAAGAGGGCATGAACCCCAAGGAGTTGAGCAGTTTTCAAGCCATTTAATTTCAGCTGAGTTGTATTGTTCCGTACAGTCCGTATGGTACAGCAGTGACACATTTTTTGAGGAAACTTTTATGGGCACGATTTTCGAGGAGAAGCAGAAAAAATAAATTTCAAGCTCAGGAATCTGTATAGTTCGTACTATTCCATACAGTCCCTACATTTTGCGGGTGGCACAAAAATCGAGGTGGGCACAAAAATCGAGAAATCTTGTATAGTCATTAATTCTGAAATAAAGGTTGTTGTAAATTATTTCTCTACCTAATAAATGCTACAATAAAATTCTCTTGGACTAGTTTTCCCCAGGGTGGGGTTTTGCAAGGTCACATTGACCAAAAATGTAATGTTTTATGAGATTATCAGTCTGTTGTTTTTCATGTGTATTTTCGCTACTATAGACTTAGTTTTTTCAGTGTTTCAGCTTCAAGGTTGTTGGGTTTCATGCATGTGAAATGTTTTTTACTTAATGAGAATAAAGTCCGAAATTTGGATTTAACTAAGTGTTTGACAAAAGTCTAATTTTTTGTCAATATTTCTACAGGTTGATCTACTGAAAAATAAAAGTACACTATGTAAGTTGTACAGTTTATAAGATAATATCTAATATTGTTGAATTGACAAGAAAAATAATCGAATTCTAATTAATTTCAAATTTACTTTAAAATTGTGAACAAAAAAGTACAGCGTTCGAGGGATGATTTAAAGTCCAACGTGCGTAAACCGATGGTTTAACCTACCTTGACGTGAAGCGCACTCTGTATTGAGTCTTTTTCATGCATGGGGAAGCTAAGAGAGACTTTTGCTTCATAAGCTTTTGTAACCTTTTTTTTGTAAATAAAATATATATTACTATACAGAAACCATATTACAGAGTAGAAAACAACTAGAGCCAGCCCGAAAACATGGGGGCCTCAGTCCCAACCAACAAGAACCCACCCGAGACTTGATCTGAATGGATTTTCCAAAAAAATACAGAGAATTCTAACAGCCTCCTACCCCCCTAATATCTCTGTTTCTACAATGGTTCCTTATCCTATTACATTGCTTTCCCACCCACATCAAAAACGGTGATTTAAGGGACCTGTCGCCACCCAAACCCCAATTGAGAACATACTGCCTAATAACAGATGAACTATTACTATCTAGGCTGAGTAGCATCAGAAATACAATAACAAAGAGGAAAACCAAGACAAAACACATACTGGTAAAAGTAGTCATATCCGACCAGATGAGAGGGAGCTCCAGCGAGGAAATGCAGAAGATGGACTCCCTGTAGCAGGTTGTTCCGAGCCCGACACAAGCGCCGCCGAGGAATAAATGAGGCCAGCTGAGTTCTGTGCCTCCTTCGGTCCACCCTCATCTTCCTTACCGCTTTGAATGTTCCGCTCCTGTGGTCGGGATGTCTCCAAGGCTCGACGGTCCACATGGTGGAACGGGAAGCCCATGAGGGCAGCGAGGACGTCAATTTTATGGTGCATGGTATGGCATTCCGCATTGTACTCCTTCCAAAATGGGACTAGTTCCATATCTCTGACCTGTTTCTCCTCCTACAGAGTAGCTGAGTTCCCAACCAAATGAACAGTGACCCAATACATCATAAGCATTTGGTCGTAAGCTGAGGCGTAATCGGCATTGTTACCCGGGTCCAAGACCCAATCAACTACTTCCGCATGAAGGTTCTCCCTGGGCATAGATTTCGCCTCCACCCAGAGCTCCTCGACCACTCTCTCAACTTCGAGCCAAATGTTAAGCAGAACATGTTCTTTATAGAGGTCCGCCTCCTCCTGAGCCTGGAGCTGCGCGCGGGTTGCTTGGCGTGTCTAGTGCTTATGAGCATTCCCCTTATCCAGCAGAAATCCAGAGCACCCCCCCCAGGCCAACTTCCCCTCTAAACTACTGCCTAGGGGACATAGGGCGATATTGTAAGGCCAAGCTGGGTCGTGGGAGGAAAAGATGGAGCCCCTTAACAGGACCGGGCTCAACAACATAGCACAAGACAAAAGACAGATAGACAGTGCTACTCATTTTGGGTTTAAACTCGTCATGGGAGGCCTCAAAATCGTCAGAATATAACAGATAGACACTCGTGGGAGTGATCCCATCCCTGGCCATTCCCTGCGTCATTCCCATCATGAGATCAAAAGCCTCCATCCTACGGCGATAATGAACCCTGTCTGGTTGATGATCCTCACGATCATAGCAAAGCATGGAAGAGTTGACAGCGAGTAACGAAATAATGACAAAGGACTAGTACCTATGTCGACGAACTTTAATGCTAACCGTCCCCTTCTGCATTAGCTTGGCTGCGTGTGGGTTTTCTCGTGCCAGCTTTCTCCATCTGTCCTCCCTTCCATCTAATTATCCAGCTGTGTGGTCGCGAAGAGATCCCTAGTGGCCAGGTGGCTGCAATGCTGGACCCATTCCTCCTCTTCGAAACCGTCAAGCCCGTCACATCAGAATCCGACTCCACATTCCACACCAGCGTTCACCAGACAGTCAGCAACCTTATTTGCTTCCCTTCTGACATGGTGGAAAGAGAAGGCAGGGTGCGAGAGAAGGAGGACACGCAGGCGCTCCAGTCTATACGCTAGGTGCCAGCTAGAAGAGATCTTCTCTGTCGTTTGACCATTCAGAATTCGTTTAGCCACTATGATGAGGGTGTTGGAATCGCCTTCTATTATCGCTGAGAGGAACCCCCCACTGATCATTACTTCCGATCCTCAAATGAGGCCTTCAAGCTCTGTTTAATTGTTGGTGTCCTTTCCTATGGCTCCCATGAACACCTTCTTGATCCGGCCTCCATGGTCTCGGCAAAGGCCACCGAAACTAGCCTGACCTGGGTTGCCTCGAGACGCTCTATCAAAATTCAATTTAAAAACACCCTGGGGGGGGGAGTCGACCATATTTCTAGGCTAGAAGGGATGCACAGTTTGTCCCGGAAGCATAGAGCCTCAATCATAGGTCTATTCAGCCCCTAATTCTTAGCGATCTGGAGTTCTTCCCTTGGGACAATCTTATCTTGATCGTGCCACTGCGTACACCTAATAGAAGATAGCAAGTTTTTTTGCACTGTGTTCCAGACGGCCTCCATGTTTGTGCATTGGCTGCAGAAGATCCTAGCATTCGGCTCCTTCAAAACACACCACATGGCCATGCCCGAGAAAGCATCCCAAATGGTTTTGATGATGGGGTTTTTGAAGGCTCGAGAACACCAATATCTTATAGTCTGGGGTGGTTGGCCCCGAATCCTATTACTTCGTCTGAACTTCATCACCCCCTTGTCCCAAATTGCAATCGCAAAGGGGCAGCTATCCAACAAGTAACCCATCGTCTCCTACGCTTGATAACACAAACAACACTGAGACGGGCCTAAAATCCCCCGCTTTCGTAGGTTATCACAAGTGAGGATCCTTCCTCTTACTACAAGCCACACAAAGAGAGCCACTTTGGGCCATAAGTTGATGGCCCAAATTTTACCCCAGATGTCATCCATCGCCACGTTCCTTGACATCTGGATACTGTAGGCCTCCTTGACACTGAAGGATCCTTTGGAAGAATAACCCCACTGTAAGATATCAGGGCTCTCTTGCATTTTGATAAAGCGTTTAATCATTTCCTCCTGGAAAGATTCCGAGTCGTCCTAACTCATAAGATTAGGTTTCTCAGGGAAGTTCCACCAGTGATAATCCATTTGGACTCCCGGATCCCATGTTTGGTTCACCAGAGCCCTACCCCTCTCGATCTCCTACTGTTTGATAAGAGCCCACTGGGGGTCTCTTCCGAGGATGGGGAACTGGTTCTAAGAATATTCCCAGAACTTCACTCTGCTGCCATTCCTAATCTCCCAAAAACTATGGTCTTGGATAATTGACTTTCTAGCCAAGGCTTTTATCCAGATGGAATATCCATTAGGGGCTTCGTTGAAGCGAATCAAGAGATGTCTAGGTCTGTCTCTGACATATTTTTTGCTCCACAATCTTACCCAGGGTTCCGATGAATGATTAACCCATCTCCACCAAATCTTGGCCCTCAGGATCTCCGACATAATTTCAGGGTCCCTCAAGCCCAAACCCCCCTGTTCCTTAGGTTTGCAGACATCCTCCCAGCTTACCAAAGAAAACTTGGTCTTTTCCCCACTCGATCCCCAGAGGAAATTACATTGGATGCTTCAAATTTGCTTAAGGATAGCCTTTGGAGTGACTAAGATCGAAAAAATGTAAGTCGGCATCGCTTGTAAGATGGATTTAACCAGGATCCTCCTGCTAGGAAAGTTAAGGGTGTGAAGCACCCAGCTAGATAATCTCTGCTTTAGTCTATCCAAGAGTTCCTGCCATTCTTCTGTTTTTCGGCCTTCCAATCCCCAAGGAAATGCCAAGATACTTACACGGAAAATATCCTCTAGAGAATCCCAGGATTCTCAGGATATTCCTTTGAGTGGCTGGGGGGGTATTGACAAAGAAAAAATGGGATTTATTAGGGCTAACCTCCAAGCCTGAGGCCTAAGCAAAAAGGTCCAGACTTTTTTTGAAGCTTCGAGCTTCTTGGAATAAAGGGTGCCCCATGAGCATAGTGTCATCAACAAATTGTTGGTGCGTCTGAGTGGGGGGTCCCTCATGAGCTTTCACTCCTCGAATTGCCCCACGTTCGACTTGAGCCACAATGAGGCGACTCAGGCCCTCTGCCATGAGGATGAACAGAAAGGGAGACAGAGGGTCCCCTTGGCGAATGCCCCGAGTAGGCTTGTCAAAACCCCAAAAATTACGAAAAATTTTAAAATTTTTAAAATAGCATATAATCTCATTAAATGCAGTCATTAACTGTTTGATTAGTTTATGTTACTAGAATTGTAACTGAATGATCTTTTATTATACTTACTTTAAAGATGAGTTTCTTGTCAGTTACTGATTGTTTTCTGTTTGCGACCACAAGGTGGGTTTGTCATGAAGGACTGGGCTTACTTAGCTTTCGAGCTAACGCAGCAGCTTTTCTTCTTTTACTGATATACAGGTAAGATGTACGGGTCACTGCTAACCAATCTCGAAAGTTTACAACTCAATTTGCTGTATAAATTTATTTTTTGCAAGTATAATCATGCTAGACAGATTTAACAGGCTCTATAGGTAAATCTTTTACTAAGCTTTTCTTTTGAAAATTTAAGTTAGAGAATTGAATTCTTCTCATAAAAATTGCAGTTAAATTCTTTTAACATTTTAAGGGTTTACAATGTTTGGAAAACTACTTCTATTTCCATGATCGACAATTGAATAAAACCTATAACCACTTTTAGAATTAGTCCTAGATTATCATAATTAAACTCATTTATGAGTTTCCAGACTGTACTATTAACAAGAATGGTTATAATTATTTACACAAGCTACCTAACATACTCTCACTTACACAATCTTGATAAATCTTTGAGCATGAAAGATAGCAAAAGTCTAATTGAATTCCATAAGGAATCTAAGACTATTAAAATATTGTTATTATATTAGCAATAACAAGTGAAAAAGAACTGAAGTCTCCAAATTAGTGGATTATATAGCTTGATTTCTACAAGTTAAAGTCATATAAAAAGAGAACGGCAAGTCTTTTACCTTCAATGCAAAACTATAGCAATTGGTATTATAGTTGTAGAATTGAAAACAACTATGTCTAACAATACTCCATTATTTTATAGACTTTAAGGAAATGATATGTCTCTTTCCTCCACTTGAGACTAAGACAAAATGGTAATATGATGGTATGTTTATAAACAACCACAACTTAACATTATTCCTATGCTCTTATATCTTGTTATAATTAAAACCAAGTGCTCTATGTCTAAGTACTTCAAGACTTAATCTTGAACGATATATATAATGCAAAGTTTTAATATTGATAATGCAAAGTTTTAATATTTATAATGCATAGTCTTAAGAGCATTATTCTAACATTCATGGTTGTGAAATATGTGGCAGGTGATACCATGGTATAGCGACCTCATGGGATCTCCACGCTATGATTTCGTTTGAAAATAAACACTCAATGGGAATCTCGTCGAACATTAGAACTCCACCCACTGCATGCAATGTATTAAAACACTACGTGGTCACTCCTCAGCCATGCACTGGTGTTATAAAACCGTTGACTCAACCCTAATTTGTCATTTCTCCTTCGCCTTCGGGCTTGGTCGCTCTACAAACCCTCCTGGTCCATTTTTGTTGTTGCTTTGCTTGATAGCAGCTTCTATGCTGCTTCAGTCCTTTGTGCTTGTCTACTGCACTGTGTGGGAGTCAATAGCTTGCTGTTGGCGGCTTTAACATTGTTAAAAAACTAGGGTTTTTTCCTTCGGCACCATTATCGACCCTGTCACGGTGTGTCAAGTGCAACTTTCGAATTGATATTGTCAATGCTACCATTGTAAAAGGTATCCCTCGCTCCAGCTAGCTCGTTCTTCTTGGTGACAAAGGAAGGGTTTATGCTTCCTCTGCTCGTGGTTATCAGTCTATTTACGGTGGCTGCACTTCTTTCGAATTCACCGGTAAGTTACAGGTCATTCCCTTCGTTTTCCATTTCATGAATATAGCTTAACCAATATATATTAAGGGTTTTAAATTAATAAACTGTCCCTTCGTATTGCAGGTTTGGTCTTTTCTTGAGGAGTGGAAAATGCAAGATCTCAATCGTGGAACCTCTCGGTAAGCCTGGTTCCGAACATGGCATTCCCTCCTTGCTGGTTTTTAGGGCTGTTAGTGGTTGTCTTTGAGTGACACGACTCTGTGGTTACTTCAGCTCTGTTCAGTCTTTTAAACTGTATGTTAAATGAATTTTTAACAGGATAAACCCTGCACTGTGCATGGGTGTTACGGCTTAGGCTGATAATGTAATTATTAGCTTTCCTTTTGTGTTAAAATACTGTATAAGAAACGCTGGGCTATAAGTCTGCCTGCGGATGAGGTTATGACCTCAACTTCTTGTTTTATGTTACTTTACTCTTGAATTGTTCAAGGTTTTCACTCAGAGTTTTGTAATATAACATATTATAATGTTTTTCCTGTATTTTTTTGTTTGTTTGTTATTGCATGCATTTTTAAAATCTACGCTCTGTACAAGAATAAATAAAATATGGGTTTATAACCGCTTATACTGTGGATTTATAATGCGGCCGTAGGTGAAAATATTGTCTTAACTCTTAGTATTTATTTTACTTGTATAAAATGGATTTATAGGGTTCAACCCTAATTTTTTTACAGTTGAGATTAAGTTCAGTTTCTTAATCTGCCATTATGAATTAAAATTATAAACTCTGTCGGTAACTGTGATTAAAATAAATGGATTAAACTATAATGATTAAGCTCGATGCTTGAGCAATTTACTGTTCTGTTAATTCTTTTGCTTTAAAATAATAACTGGTTTATTTAACTATTGATAAACTCTTTATAATGTTACCGTTAGGGTTATGTACCTTGATTTAATTGTTATGTATTAACTTCTTAAATAATATATAGGGTTTATACCGTTATACGAATATCATAAGTATTGATTCTACTTTCTTATTTTTTTATTTTTTTTTTGGTCATGTTATAAATACTGTAATTTATCTTGTTATATGAAGAATTCTGGAGGTAAAGTACTCTCCAGCTTATTGTTAAATAGATTTGTTGTTACGGTTTCTGAACTGGCTTTAGAACTTGACTTCTATTTATTAGAAGCTGTAAATGCAAAGTGCATACCTTTCAAATTATTAAAGCCTATTGTACTCTTATTATATTTTACTATTGTCTTTAAATATTGTTTATTTACTTTGTAATACACCGAGTATCAATAGTTTATACATAAACCTTATTTATTTATTCATCGGGTATAAATAGTCTAGGTTTATAATTGTAATAATAAATGTTACTTTAAGTGTTGCTTTTATAATGTATGAATATAGATACATTATTAGTGATACAATAATGATATTACTTCCTTTGTGAGTACCAAAGTTTCTATGGTTAATATTTAATTTTGTTATCAATTGTTTAGTCTATCTATTTAGTTATAATGCCTGTGTATATTTACATAATACTCATATAATACTTAATCTTAATCTCATGTTCATATATATATAAATTCCTGTGTATATAGTAACATTCCTTTACCATAAAAGAAAATAGAATAACAGTTTTGTAATCTGTTTAAGCTTAGCTGAAATAAAAGAAGATTCAGTAATTACATGACTGCATTCTTAACCAAAATACAGACTAACACCACTAGGTTTTAACTGTAAAATCAAACCAATAAGTAATTACATCCTACTGTCAGTATTGTCTTTTTCAACATTAAGAAGTTAGATTCTTTCAAACTGGAAGATAACAATTATAAGATTTAAAAACAGCTGAAATACTTAGTCTATCTTTTGTTTATTACAACTAGCATTTACTGGAAACAAAGATACTGTATTAGGAAGTAGTTTTTAATACTATAAGAAAATAACTATGAATTTGTGAAACACTTGTAGTTACTAAAAGTAACTAAATAAGAAGCTCGGTTCAGAAGGATGCTACTTTCTAATACCGAGATACTGTGCTGGAGTACGGTCTGGTGAATCCAGATGTGGAAAAAACACAGTAATTCTTTAACTCAGCAATAGATTAACTACTAATAACCTGAGATACTCACATTACTAAACTAACTGACTCTTCAGTCATAAAATATAAACATAACATGCATCCATTCATACTCATTAAACATAAAAAAGATAAGTGACAGAACCTGTTTAAACTGTGGACAACAACAGAAATGGGAGGTCGTTCCTCCCTACCAACTCCTGGAGAGGGCTCATACAGCGACTCCTCAGGACTCTCGAGCTTGCTTTGGTCTCCCTGGCTGGAACTAGGTGCAGCAAAGTCAGATACCAGTCTTCAAACTCAGTATTAACTCAGAACTATTAGTCAGTTCCCTAAGCCCAAAAAGCTGTAATGAAAACAAGTTACTGCAGCAATCCTCCTAGAACAACTTCCTTACTGTATTTCCCTCTTCCTCAATGAATTTCCTGAATAACATTCACCTGAATGAATTCTCTCTGGAAAATATATGAGCAGCCTCAGCTCTCTTCATTGAGTACTTTTTAAAATATTTCCTCGGCCTTTTTTGGGTTAACTGTCATTTAATGAGCCACCCGCTCTGATTCCACTTTCTTGGGGAATCATGACCCCAAATATAGGGAAGTTGCCACCTGCAACTTAGGAAGTGTTTGAGGATGCTGCCACTTGTCTTTTGCCTTTCCACCTAGTTCCATCCACCAGTTTGACCAGTAACCTCTTTTTAACAGCTCTCCCATGCTGTTGTCTCCACAATTTATTTATTAATAATAAAATATTCTGAATTACAATCCATTTCTGTTGACTCTGCTGAGTCATCAATTCCTACTTAGCATTAAATTTAACATAATGTCTCAGGAATATAATAAAACGGTTTACATAATTTTTACAAAATTGGGGTATGTGACATACACACCCCCTTAAAATGTAACATCGTCCTCGATGTTACTTATTCCTCATCCTCTGCAACCTCCTGGAATAGATTCGGGTATGCTTCCCGCATCTTACTTTCCAGTTCCCAGGTAGCTTCTTCAGGACTAAGGTGCTTCCATTGCACCTTTAGCTGTCCAATTGTGCTGTTTCGCAGAGTAATTTCCCTCCTCACGAGGATACAGTCCGGTTCCACCAGAACTTCCCCTTCTGGTTCCACCTGTACAACGTTCCAATCAATCACATGAGTAGCATCATGAACATACTTTTTCAGAACAGAAATATGAAAAACATTGTGCACTTTTAAGTTAGGTGGTAACGCTAGCTGATATGCAACTTGACCAATTCTAGATAAAATTTCAAACAGACCACAGTAACATGGCGCTAATTTTGCACAAATCCCTAGTCTTAGGGAGCTCTTCTTTGGTCTTACCTTTATGAACACGTGCTCACCCACCTGGAACTCTTTAGGAGTTCTTTTCAAATCTGCTTAGCTCTTTTGCCGATCCTGGGCAACCTTCAAATTCTCCTGCACTTGTTTCACAATCTGTTCCATTTCTTTTAATAATTCGGGTCCCAACACTAATCTATCTACTGGATTATTCCAGGAGATAGGAGTGTTACATTTACGCCCATACAGAATTTCAAAAGGACTGAACTTAGCCGATGATTGATAGTTGTTATTGTATGCAAATTTTGCTAAATGCAAGTAATCCTCCCACTTACCTGGTTGATCCTTAACGTACATTCTTAATAGATCTTCCAATGCCTGATTCACTCTTCCAGTCTATCCGTCCATCTGAGGATGGAAAGAGGTGCTGAAATTCAGTGTTGTGTTTAATCCCTTAAACAAGGATTTTCAGAAATTCCCTGTGAATTTAGGATCCCTGTATAAAATAATAACCTTCGGTACACCATGTAGCCGAAAAATTTGCTTTAGAAATATGTCAGCTATGTTTGCAGCCTTGTAAGTGGTCTTAACAATAAATAAAATGTGCCGCTTTACTTAATTTATCCTCTACCACCATAATCGAATCATTCTGATTTTGATTTATGGGTAATCCAGTAATAAAATCTAAGCTGATTATTTCCCATTCCCAACTAGGAATAGGCAAGGGTTGCAGTAACCCAGCTGGATGTTGATGTTCTGTTTTCACCTGTTGACAGTCCAAACATCTAGCTATGTACTCAGCTACTTCAGATTTCATATTAGGCCAGAAATAATCTTTTCTCAACATGGTGACAGTCTTCTGGTAGCGTGGATGCCCTCAGTAAGGGGTTTTATGAACTTCATCCCGAATCAGCAATTTAACCTTAGGTACATTAGGCACATACAGTCTGTCCTTAAACAATAAAAATCCATCTTTATTTAGACTATAACCCTTTATTAAACTTTCTGTAGGTTCTTCTTTAGCTGTAGCTTGTAATTTTTGATAAATTTCATCAAATTTTATCCCTTCAGTCAGCGGTTCATTTAAATCAGAAACATAAGTACTGATTGCTGTTGTAAAATTCATCTTTGCATTTCTGCTCAAAGCATCAGCCACCTTATTTTCTTTTCTCTTTAGGTGCTGAATTTCGAAATCGTATTCACTTAAGAAGGCTAACCATCTTGCTTGCCTTGCATTTAAGTTGGGCTGATCTAAAAGGTATTTTAAACCCTTATTATCAGTCATTAAAGTAAACTTTCTGCCTATTAAGTGGTGTCACCACATTTTTAAGGCATGAATAACAGCAGCAAGTTCTAAATCATAAGTGGCATAATTTTTTTCATGAATCTTTAGCTTCCTAGACTCATAGGCTATCACATGCCCATCTTGAGTCAACACTCCGCCTAGACCATCATTACAAGCATCAGTGCATACCACAAAATCCTTATTAGGATCTGCTATCCTTAGAATAGGCGCAGTTGTTAATAAAGTTTTTAATTTCTTAAAACTTTCTTCACATTTTAAGTTCCAATCGAATTTCTTGCCTTTCTTTTGCAAAGAAGTAATTGGGTTGGCTATTTTTGAAAAACCTTCGATAAATCTCCGGTAGTACCCGGTAATTCCCATAAATGACCTAACATCTATTACGTCTTTTAGTACTGGCCAATCTTCGATTGCCCGGATCTTTTCAGGATCAACTGAAATCCCTTTCTTAGTCACCATGTGACCTAAGCACTCGATTTCATCCCTGAAGAAATCACACTTACTGAACTTCGCAAAGAGCTGTCGCTCTCGCAGTTCTTGTAAGACTATCCGTAAATGTTCCTTATGTTCTTCTTCATTTTTAGAATAGATTAAAATGTCATCGATGAATACGACAACAAATTTATCCAAGTATTTATGCATTATGTTATTCATTAAACACATAAAGACAGCTGGGGCATTAGTAAGCCCAAATGGCATTACGACAAATTCGTAATGTCCATACCTTGTTCTAAAGGCTGTCTTGAAAATGTCATCTTCTTTAATTCTTACCTGATGATATCCTGATCTCAGGTCTATCTTAGAGAACACCGTAGCTCCACGTAGCTGATCAAACAGATCATCTATGCGGGGCAACGGATATCTATTTTTAATTGTCATTTTATTTAGTTAACGGTAATCTATGCAAAGTCGCATAGTTCCGTCTTTCTTTTTAACAAAGATTACTGGTGCTCCCCAAGGGGATACACTAGGTCGAATGTATTTCTTATCTATTAATTCTTTTAACTGTGATTTTAATTCATTAAGTTCCAGAATATTCATACAATATGGAGCTTTCGAGCTGGGTACAGCACCTGGTACCAGCTCAGTTGTGAAATCTAGTTCCCTCCTGGGAGGTAATCCTGGAATTTCCTCCGGAAAAACATCAGTAAATTCATTTAACACAGGAATATCCTCTATTTTTATTTTATCTATTTCAGATTTATTTGCCTCATCTGTAATAGTTACAGCATAGGCTTTGCACCCTTTCCTTACTGCTCTTTTAAGTTGTAAGGCAGAAATCTGCCTGATTACAGTTTTCCTAGGAATACCCTTAACTGTTACAGGCTATTCATTATTATTCACACACGTAAAGGTTTTATCAAAACAGTTTAAAACTACCTTGTGATGTTCTAACCAATACATACCAATAAGTATGTCATACGAGCCAAGTGGAAAAACATTTAATTTAACAGTAGTTTTAAAATCATTCATATCTAAAGCACATTCCTTAACATAACAGATTACCTTCCTGGAAGTAGTATAAAATTAATAATTAATAATTTCAAAAAATAAAAATTAGCTTAAATAACATGTGATAAGTACACTTATTGATAGTTGTTAAAATTAAAATTAATTTTCAACTATTGGATTATTAGATACAACTATGGAGCTTAACTCCATAGGTTATTAAATACAACTATTAGCTTAACTCCAAACTCCTATAAAATAGTTCCAACTCCTAATAAAAATCCTCCAAACTCCTATAAACTCATGCATTTCATAGTTGGGCATCTAGCTAATATATTAGTTAGTATTACGTGTTTAAGTTTTCCATATAGATATAATTAGGTTTTCCATTCTTTTTAAAGGAGGTTAGTCTAACTCATAAATAACAATTTAAAAAAACTCAAAAATAGTTTAGTTAACATTTGATACAACTATTAACTTAACTTCAACTCCAATCATGACTTTTACTTGAATTGCAATTTCCAATATAATAACTTTTAAATTAACTATTAGATACAACTACAACTATTAGCTTGCTTCTTAACTCCAATGATTATACAATTATTAGTTTAACTTCAACTCTAATCATGGATATATTGGATAAATATTAGATTCATTATTAGATGACCTTGATTGCAATTCGAGTCTAAGCTTTTAAACTAACTATTAGATACAACTATTATCTTAACTCTAATAATCATACGACTATGATCCTAACTTCAACTATGAATTTAACAAGCATAAATTAAATGGTCGGTTATATTAACTTAAAATTGACACATTCTTTAGTAAAAAAAAAATTATCAATATATCAAATATATTAATTTTAATAATATGATTGTTGCTAGTAGGTAGAAGTTGGAGTAGCATTGAGAAATGGAGGAAGCGGCACATAGAGGCCAAAAGATAACCCTCGGCACTTTCATATTACTTGTCACTGCTCCGTGCAAGGCATGAAGGCATCTGTGATGATGAACAATGAACGTGATGAACGTGATGGGCAGAAACGATGGTGATTTCTCATCAGCGGTTCCAAGGAGGTCTTTCAAGGCGGGACTTAACTTTTACAACGAAGGAAGCAACTTGAGCACTTGAGTGGGCCTAATGGTTAAGAACATGTGTTATCTCCTTGGAGATCACAAATTGAGAACCAGGGGATGCTCACTGACCTAGTTTCTTTTGAAACTTCCGTCATGCGAGCTGAGAATCGTTCACCTTGTACAATGGATTATAGCCATTACGCTCATTTCTTATAATCGTGAAATATACATGCGTGACGCAATGTAAAAAGATGAGCACGGCTACAAATACTTCTAACCCCAAAATATCTACAGAATTAATGTGTGGTTCGTTTCTTGAATTCATATAACCAGCTACAACAAGCCCTTGTCTTACTTGTTCTAATTACGTTTCATTCTCCTCCACTTTTACTTGTTATAATTACGTTTCATTCTCCTCCACTTATCTACGTCTGATATAAGCAGCCACGACCAGCCCTTTGTCCTACTTGTTATAATTGCATCTCATTCTCCTTGACTATTTATGTGCGTCCCATTCTCATTCTCCTCCATCGCCACGTCTCTCACACTCATCTAAGCTTCAGATGATTATAGAAAATTGCTAAGCAAGTTGTACTTGACTGGTATGGCCGCTTCAAACTTGTTATTTTTTATCAATTCATTGGTTGGCAGCGGAGGTAAGGATATCTAATGCTCCTCCACCTCAGGAGTCAGTGTCATCAATCTATCAAATTTCGCAGCTAATTTTTTCGTTTATTGAGAAGATCTTAGAAACAAGCACCTTCTTCAAAAGGTATATTCCAATTATAATTCGTTTCACCTAAATGATTGGAGGTTGATGTAAGGCTTTAAGGCTTTTTGAGTTACTGCCAAATCTTAAATAATTTTCAGTACCTACAAAATATGTATTTTCCTTATCGGGTGGGTCTTACATCAAATTTACTTGGTAAGAAATCTTAGATTTCATTTACATTGTATTATTTTGATTTTAAAATAAAAAAATACTTTTAAATTTCAAATGTTTTATTGTATTTAATTATAATTATTAGTTATTCATAACTTTTATTAATGATGATGTATAGATATTTTTTTTTTTTAATTTTAACACTATTTTAAAATATTGAAATTGTATTAGTCTTGCTCAACATTGGAGAGCCTTGGCTTTTTCTATATATAACAATTATAATTTTCTAATCTTAACATTATTTTAAAATATTGAAATTGTATTAGTCTTGTTCAACATTGGAGAGTTTTGGCTTTCTCTATATGTAACAATAATTAGTTATTTATAAATTTTATTAATGGTGATATATAGATATTTATTTTTTATAATTAGCACTATTTTAAAATCATTTTAATATATTGAAATTGTATTAGTCTTGCTCAACATTGGACAACCTTGGCCTTCTCTATATGTAACAATTTACTTTTGCATGTGATAACTCTAATTATATACTACATCATAGTTAAAAAGAACATTAATTATTAGATTTGATTGTGGAAAGAGGAAATCCATATGGATAAAATAAAAGAAATCTATACATACAGATAGAAAACAAGAAATCCAATGCATAATGATTCGATTTGATTGTGAAAAGAGGAAAGCCAAAAGAAATTCAATGCATACTAATACAAACAAGAGAAAATCAATCTCATAATCTAACATCTAAAATATATAATCTAACCTTTCATATTGAAAATCCAATGCATACTTATATATACATGAAATAAGAACTACGAGCTTGAGGAAAGACTCAAAGTTGAAGAGTGAGTGCAAGCTAATGACAGAAAAGTAAGGCATCCCTCAATTAACGTGACTTAATAGTAAGGTTCTCGATCTAGCTTTGTTTTAGTTTTTTTTGTATGCATTAAAGTATAAAATTTTAATTTTATTATATCAAGCCCTAACTTAACGCTAAACTTTAATGTGGAATCAGAGCTTAGAGTTTGTAGTTAGCTTTGTTTTGACCTTTATTAATCTTAGGCATGCTCGTTCATTGGCGATGAAAGTGATAAAGATGGTAAATATATTGTATTTACACAATTTGTTGGCCTCTCTAATTGACTAGATTTAAAATCAATGTTTCTGAGAGAGTTGAAGAAAAAGATGTGTTATTTCAATAGTACTGAAAATCTATATCAGAAAAATGGATTTGAGAGAAAGTGGACTTGATGACCCTTTGAAGAGGTATTTCCAAATCCCAAAAGGATTGACCCAAGCATATATATTTTTTAATAAGTGAGAAAGATTACTTAACTCTTCATCAAATTGAATCTTGACTTGTGATCATAATTATGATACCTTCTACTTGATTATTTTTGTGTAAAAGAGTTATGTGACTTATTATGATTAAAGCATGTTAGTGTGAGAAAGTTAGACTTCATGATCATGTGTTTAACTATATAGGATTATGTTATCATCAAAATACACTAACAAGTGTGATGATGCATGAAATGAAATCTTGAGAATGATATTTACGTCTAAAGGACATTGGTGTAGAGTGTTTAATCATCTTTCTAATTTTGAGATGCATCAATTAATGTAATTTGAATTGGCAAGTGCAAAGAATCTTTGATCTTATTCCTCGGTATGAATTTATCATGACCTCATATCTAGGGTTATGATCTAGCCTAGATTGTGCTAATGTATGAATGATATTGCATGACGATGATATCATGTTGATACCTTAGCACCTCTAAGAGTACATGTCCAATTTGATGCCAAGATCAAGATGCCCACTATGATGTTTGCATAAGGGAAGATATAAAGAGAGAAGAAATTATATCCCTACTCGTTATCATTCTTTGTATTGTCATGACATATTCATATGTTCCTGATGGCATTTAGATAGTTTCTTTGTGCATGTATGAATGATAAGATCATGTTATTATGTGAAATTGATATTGCTTATTGCTAACAATCAAAATTAACGTGTAGGTAAGATCCACAAGAGGAGGAGGATATATCAAGTAATGAAGGTTTGTAGATCATGTTTATGCTCAGAATTAAATGCATAGCTCAAGAGGGAGCTGAGTGATTAGGTACAGCAGGAGCAAGTGGCTCCACAAAATATAGAATCAGTTATGTTAGACGTTCATGCTCCAAAGTGTCAACATAGAGTAACAACAAAAGAGAATCTGCGAGGCATTTGTTACTGATAATTTGTTCCTTACTAGAGTGGAACAACTAGTATGACCAGATATCAACATGGAGCCAAATGTGCTCCACAATCTTGAGTAGGATGGGATTGCAAAGAAAAGTTGTGATCTTCCTTGATAATTTTTTTTTGATAATCCTACCAGTGATATAGACATGGAAGTAAGCCCAGTCCATGAGTCATCTCTCTTAAATGAGTAGGGGGAGGAGGTCCCGAAGTTTTTAGTTGATCTCTTTGAGAAACCTATTGAGAGGTTTCATGAATTCTTTGGTTTGATATCTCATATGAGCCATGTCAATGTTTTAGAATTTTCCATTTATGAGGAGGAAACCAAACATAAGGTTCAGAACATGTAAAGATGTTAAATGATGTGTGAAAACTGGTTCTCAACTATCAAGAGAAGTTAGTTATAACTTCCAAGTGGATCTATAAAAGATCAAGATTCTTGCTAACAATTAGATATGTTTAGAGCTCTCATAAAACCATGTACTTGATGATAGGTCAGAACACATCGAGATGAGTTATAACTATGTCAAGCACATGGTGCAGTATGTTCTATTAAGAAGACATATTACTGATATGTCTAATGTTGCTGAGAATACATCTCTTACTAAGAGGATGTGTTAAAGATATTGCAACTGCGAGACCCATTCTTAGGGAGGACGATACCCTAGTCAATTAACTAGGGTTCCTAGTCAGTTAACCAGCTAGGGTAGGTCCCTAGAATGTACCTTAGGGAAGCCAGCAGTCCTCTATGGTTCTTGGTATAGGAACAAGCAGGTTGATTCCATGGAAAAGTCCCTAACATGTGGTCAGGGGCCCTATATGCCTCTAGTGTATCTTGGTCTAGGACCAAGCACATCCCACAAGTTGAGGCATATACTTCTTGGTCTGGGACTAAGAAATTCTTGTAGGTGCTAAGAAATTCCTGTAGGTACATACTTGGTCAGTTAACCAACTAGATCTTGGTGAGTTGACCAAGATGATGATGTGTGATGTCCTCTCTCCTAATCGGTTATTTCTAGGTTGTTTCTCAAGGGACTAGCCACCTCTTGATGATGTTAGTAGCACTTAACCCTTAGGAGCAATATCGAGAACCAAATGATCACATCATCCAGTTTAGATTTTTCATTATATGGTTATTAGATAAATATGTGTCTGAAGGTAAAAGCATGGTAATGTGTCTCACTTTGGGGAAAGATAAATGTATTATTTTATTATAAATGTATTAAAAAAATATTATAAAAATTAAAAATGTATTTAAAATTTGTAAAAATAATTTTAACAATCACTTGTATATTATTTCCATATTCATATAAAAAATATTGATTTTGATGTTTTAAATGATAGACTTTTGGGTTGCTCTTTTACGTACACATAATTTTTTTTATTTATATTAATAATTTAAGAATAATTAAAATATGCCATAAAATAAAATTTTAAAAAAATGTACAACAATCTTAAAAGTGTCTCTAAAAAACTTGTTCAAAATATTCGGAATTAAAAAATAAATAAAGATAGATATGAGTGGTGATTGTTTTGTGAGTACTTATGAGATGCTAGAATAATAATCAATGGGCTTTAAAGAAAACGAAACAAAAAAGATAAGAATATTTTTTTAATATGAAAAAAATACCATATAAAAGCTCATTGACAATGAAAGCTTTTGTTTCATTACACCATTATTTTATTTCTCAATGGATTTGTAGATATTTAGTTCATTATCTTTTATAAAATTTCATCGTCGCAAAAGGGGAAAAAGTGAGACACATTACCTTGCTTTTACTTGAAAATATACCTTGAGAGAGAAAATATTAAATTCCTTGTTCTTATTGGTCGTGTGGGTAAAAGGGTTGTTTCCCCACTTTGATAGTACACCTTATTCTTGTGGGTAAGGGGTTTCCTCACACCCTTATTGTGAATTCTCTAGTTAACTTATGGTCTTATGTCTTTATTTTAGTCCTAGTGCCCCTATTGTTTGTGGTACCATGAGCGTCATTTACTATGGTGGCCTAACCTTATTGTTTTTGTCTTATATGGCCATTTTACCTTGGTACCCTATTCTAAGTCAACCTAACTTTATTTTATGTTTTATTTGGAAACTATCATGATTCCTAAGATCATCTAAGTGACCCTTCTAGAAAGATTGTCAATATCATAAATTAATTTCTATTCTCATTCATGGGTGCATCTTGACATGAGAAAAGTTTAGAGCTAATCCTTATCTACTTGAGAACATTATGTTGTTGGTTTGTTCTTGACGCCTAGGGTTACTACTACTTGGAGTGTATATTTTTGGGTCTTTTCTTCTTCTTTATCCTTGTGAACTAGACCGTGATTTTTTCATCCCTCCTTAGGTTGATTCATGACCACTTTTGTTGCTAGTTATGTAGTTCATGTTCATCTCTATGGGTTGTTCTTAGAGTGTTATCTTGGGCGTCATTATTTTGGGGCTAATTAACCTGTTTTGACTAGGCCGCGTTTGTTAACATCCTTCCCAAGATGGGACATTACTATGGGTTTACCCTCTTACTGAGTTGTGGCTACTACGGACCTTCAAGGTTGGGCCATGAAACCTTCCTGCTAGTCCATGACTATTTTTATACATCCTTTGGGATATTTTGTCACTATGTTGTCTTTATCCTAGTAGTCCATGACTAGTTATATTCCCTTCAAGTTGGCCATGACTATGGTTTCCTTATCTTAGCAGGTCGTGGTTCTTTGGATTCCCTTTGGGATGACTTACAATTGTATCCTAGCTAGTCATGATTTTGGTTTCCTTCTCTTATCAGGTCATGCTTGCTTGGATTCCCTTTGGGATGATTTGTTATTATATCCTAGTTGTATGTGGACTGTGGTGACCCTCCCTCAGCCTTGACATGGACTATGGTGTTATCTCTTGGTAAGGTCGTGACTGGTTTAACCTTCCTTTGTTGAATGTGACTTGTTTGTAGCCCTTCTTGGGTTGAGTTATGGCTATGTTAAGCCCTGAATGATAGATAAATGGTGGTGTTAAATATGCTAAAGGGATTCGTGACCTTTTTATGGTTCCTAATTGTGGTTGGGGTTGAGTTTCAATGCCACTATCCTATTAGATGTTTGGGATTTTCTATTGTATGTATATAACCTTAACCTACAACACTCTAACCTACTCTCTATCAAGGTATGTCATATGTTCCTTTGGTGACATGTCCTTTCAGTGACAAGATATGATTCCAGAAGTGTATGAGTATAAGGGATATCTAAGCCAGATATAAACCATCATTGTCATTGTTTATTAATTATTGTTCATTATTTTGTATTGTAATATTGTTATTGTTTATGTTTTGTATATTGAAATTGATAAATTATCTCAAGGACCAACTTTAACACAGTGACCATTAGAGTGTTAAAGTTGAAAGAGATGAAAATTATGTTTTGAATTTATTATAGCACTATTGTTCTGGATCTAGTTTTAATTTAGTTCTGTTTTATGCATTAAAGTATAAAATTTTAATTTATTATATCCAACCCTAACCTAACCCTAAGCTTTAACAAGGAGATATGACCCTTTGTATCTTAGTAACTAGTAGGAATTTCTCCAATTGGTGATTTTGGAGAGGAACGCGTAGTTCCCTTCACTGTGCTTAATTCGGTTTCTACATACTCTCTCTCCTCCAATATAGATGATAGAGATTTCTATGATCATTGATTCCTTTATATTCTAGAAAGCTTCTGTGCATCCAAATATCATTCCTGTTGGAGGTTTCAACTTTGTGAATTCATGATTTTGATGCTAGCATAAGAGGGAGATTCACTACTTAAATTCCACATTCTTCAAATATTCCTACAGGTTATGGTGGATCTATAGTCAATTGGATCCTATTGTGTTGCATGAGGTCTCTATTGTTGAGATCACATCTATCCTCTCTCTCCTCTTTCATTCTTATCCATTCTATTGCTACTATTGCTAACCCTAGTGCAACTATTCTGATGTATACATGATATATGCTACTATATTGATAATAAAGAGCTCCAAAATTATTCGAGTGTTCCTATATTTTGTCCATTGTTCTCCAATTGCTAATAGATTTTCCATATAACAAGTATAATCTTAATTGACTATCAATTGCATCCCATTGGTATGTTTAATGTGTGCATAAGTTAACGAGGAAGTCATTTGTCCCATCCATGGTACTAATTCAAAAAAAATTATGATCCTCTTTTAAAATTTGCACTGAGTTAGAAACATGCCATTTCCCCATGTATTGCTCCTCTAGTTAGTGAGCCAATATTTCCTGAGTTGTTAGTTTCTTCCATATTTGCAAAAAAAGTAGTGGAGGTTCCATAGAAGTACTATGTATATTTCCTTGAATCCTTTGGTTTATTCAAAGGATTCTACCAAGGTTTGATGCACTCCTAAATGTGCAAGTTGTTGAAGTAAGGCACTTAGTCTTCCTACTTTTCCACCTTTTTCCCAATTATTTGTCTTGTATAAAAATTTATAAATATTTTTGGGTTTATAAACCTATCCCATTGCATCATGAGTTCTATTTATAGTAATTAAAACCTTTTGTTTCATCCAAAAAGGTTTATGAGTGCCCAAGTTATGATTGTTTTACCAAACTAGTGCATCACTTGTCAGAGTCACGCCCTAGTCTTGAGTTTCACTATTGCATGCTCCATTAAAGGATATATGAATTCTATATAAGGGAAGTTTATTTTAGTAGACGTTTTGTAGATACCACCACTTTTTACGTATCATAAATTAGTTTTGGTTGGATCTATTTGAATCCATTTGGAAATAGGCATCTTTTGTCTTGCAAAAGCTAGGAATTGCACCTAGTATCCAGGTTTTGATTGGTTCTAGGAAGGGGGAATTAGTATCTCTAACTTTTGGGTTGGTGATATGAAATTGTTATAATAGCATCACCCTTTGCACCCATGTATTATGGCCATCAGTTGAAGAGGATTTTTTTTTACATATGTGAGGCTCGTTCCAATTGAAGATGTTGGTTTTAAGGAAGAGGTGTACTATATTGGATACTTTCAATTTCCAAGAGATTAATATGGTTAATTTTGTGACCAAATGTACATTGAGGACATGAGGAAAAATACACCAATTCTTCATATCATTGATTATAGAGTGTACTTTGTAGGAAATCTTTAGCAAGTTAATCCTTAAGAATGCCATAAACAATACTAATCTTTAATAATTGAGGTCAATGAAGAAATTCCTTTCTTAAGTTACTCCACCTACAGATTTCAAGGTATGTTTCCAAATGAGGATTCTTATGTGTTATATCATGTTTTTACACACCATATGCAACATTCCTTAATGGAACTCCTTATCCCACTGCAGACTCACCATAACCCCCTTGCTTAGTTAAAATCCCAAAAATCACATTTTTGTGGATACACATGGGTCATTAGCAATACAACATGTATACATGCCTTTTTTCCATTATATCCCACGTACATCGATTTTTCTGCTCAAAATTAAAATATATTTAGAGTTTCCTTTTCCAAGTCAAGACTGTTGTGATTCTTGGCCTTCCATATACTCGAAAACACTTGAATTCGACCATGCATATACTTTGAGAGATAAATATTGAGACATTCCAAAACACTTTGGGAGGAGAAATTAGAGAGTAAGGAAAATATGGATAATTTTTTCCCCATTTCGATACCTTTAGTCTACATCCCTTTATCCTTATTAGAATGAACTCCCTTATGTGCATCTCCCATGCTTTTCCCTATATTGTGAAGGAGGAACCCAAATACTCATTGAACTTGTGAGCTTATCATTGCATGGAGGAGTGACATGGTTGAGGCCTTGGAGGAGGATCATAGTTTATTGGTTTTGATGCATTATTAGTAGAAGGTTGTCACTATGTAATTATGTTCATTATATCAATAGAAATACTCTTTTCTCGTCAAATTCATGTGCAAATGTGTATATTATTTTCATTCGATATATTTTAATTATACATGTTAAATGGATTATGCTAGAGTAAATGATAGTATTATATATATATTTTATATGTTTGCATGCCTTGGTTGTTGAGGACAAGTTGCAGGTGAAGAGCATTAGATCGAGAGCTCAACGGTGGTCATCTTGAAACATCTGGTTTAGGTAAGGACCCTATGCTTTTGTTTTTGGCATTTGATATTTATATTAATCATACTTGAGAATTGAGTTGATTATTGGTGTCACTGCATCTATTGTGGTTCTACTCCAAGCCATAGGAATAATTTCTCCGTAATAGAATTGACGATTTCGTTGGGGAATGTTATTTTTGGGGTGTCTTTTTGGGTGCATTTTCTCTTTTATTGCTCTATGTTTCCTTGAGTTTATGTGTCCTTGGTATCTTGATAGTAAGTATTTGGAAGTTTCTCTAAGTGGTTTGGTTTTATCCTCATTCTTTTTATCCCTTTTAATCGCTATACGTTGGTCAGAGTTTTGACAGTCATGTACATACATGGCCAATTTGTGTTTGACCTACATACATGCATTGTTGTTTTCCTAACACTCGCGTACATTTAAATTTTTGGATTACTTCTTGATTGATATGATTTCTAGATGAATTATAAGTGTTGCTAAGTCTTCTTGGGTCTCTGTGCTTCATGTTAGTTGCCTTTATAGTGACTAAAATATCTCTTAATTTTAGATTCTAGGAAAATTTGTTTCTTGTCATTTTTATTATTAGGAATCAAACATGTCTTCTTAGTGTTTTTGTTTCTTGGTCTTCTTGTACTTGCTGTAAAGCTTGAGAAGTTGATAGTTCTATCTTGCATTTTCATTTTACATATTGAAAATACAAAGAGGTTTGCATTATTAAATGGTTTCTTATGCATTTGTAATTTTGATTTTAATTGCATTAATCTATGAATTATTGGTGTTTGAATTATTAAAACATTGATCTACAACCAATTAGTGCAATTAAAAGGTAGAATTTTGCAGTGGAATAGTAAGAACAATGTACGCTGAACAAGACACATTTAAGATAAAACTGATAAGAATTGATCAGTAAATTACAACATTAAGCTTCATTAATTCCAGTAGTATACAACAGTGTTACAATAAGGAGAATTTGAATCATGTGGATAAGATTTGAATCTACCAACTCAACCTGACTGACTGCTAACTAGGAGTGTCTAAATCACTACATGGGGGCCACTAGTCTAACTATGGATAACTAAATCAATATGACAATTAGTTAAACTAGTTAAACTGAAAAGGTAGGTGGAAAAAGACGCCACTTCCCCATGCAGCCATGCATAACTGGTGCTAGACTGGATGAAAGTGATCTAACTGAATGGAACTGAAGAAAGACTCAGCATAACTGGTTACCTACCACAACCAACTGATGGAGGATACTGGTGGCACTCATAATGGCTCCTAAAATGTAGGGAACATTCTTAGAGGCACATTAACTGATGCATGAACATGCATTAAGTGGTAGTTAACCTCTATATGAGTTCCCCACACTTTAGTGGTTGGTACCGATAGCACCAATGGCACCAATGACACCAATGGCACCAGTGGCACCAATGGCACCAGTGGCACCAATATCATGGTAGCACCAAACTCAAGTAGAATCCTCCTAAGTTAGGAAAAATGATCTAATAGACTATATATGGACAAGGGAGGATTATAAAATCATAATAACCCCCTTAATCCTAACTTGGACAAATTTGGGCCCTGGCAACTAGGCCAAATTTCACCCATTACAATTTAAAAGAATTAAAAAGATGCTTAATAAACTGAGGAAAATGGGGAAAACCTCATGGTAACCCCCCCCCCCCCCTTCAAGATAAGCGATGAATCAAGAAAACAAGCTATACTTAAGAGAAAAGTTTCCTCTTTGGGTAATAACTTGTAAAAATTTTGTTGTAATTTGCAGCAGCAAATGTAGTATATTGGTTCTTCTGTGTAGCAGCATCCTAAGATTGTGCATGTGAACCTCTACAAACTAATGATTATGTCTGGAGGTATTTTCCTCTTTGGGAGAAGAAGAATATGCTCAACTAAATCAGAAACATAGACAACCGCAAGATGAAAATTGGACCCATGTAGAGCAACTAAGATCAACTGATGAGAGATAAAAATTGATTGAGAATTTGAACCATACGAGGAAAACCCAACAAACTAATATATTGCAGCCTTGAACATCAAATTATGTGAGGTAAAATCAGCTCCAAGTGTTAGGTTCAAGTGTCAGGGCGAATGCAGAATGTCTCCATATTTACTAATTATGTCAGGAGATGAGCATGTGATAAAGTATGAAGGTAGAGAAGGCCTGGGACTATGGAGAGAGAATTATTCAGCTCCATAATGTATTATAGCTTCAAAAATAACCAACTATTCACAAAATATAATATCATCAAAATCATGAGAGAAAATGACATCAAATCCCCAACATCAATTTTGAATGAGACTTGCGGTACTTGTTTTTTTACACCAAAAATTGATAAGAACAGCTATAAGCATGACTAGAGGTTCTTGAAACATAAAAATCGAACCAAATAAGGTCATATCAGATCCAACAGTGTGGAACAAAGGTTCCAAGTGCCCCACCGAAATGGTAGATGCATTGTTTTCTCCTTCTTCAACAAAATTTTGAGTATTGGTGCATGCAATCATGTAGGAATTTACTGGAAGGTATAGATCAAAGAGAGTGAATGGATCACTCCTAATATATGGTATTTCTTCCAAAACATCCAAATTATTACTTCTCTGAACACCACCAACAATATTAGAGATAGAAAAATCAAATTCCTCTTCATTTTTTGAAACAATCACTAGCAAACTTTGCATAGAATTTAAATTAAAAGAATCACTAGGGAATGTTTGCATAGAATAGAAGGAGATTTTTTCTTCAATAAAAAATACTCAAATGTCTTCTTTTGGATACATGAGAATTTGAAATATCGGAGATCTCATAAACTTCAGGTGCAGCAGGAGAAGTAGTCAATCCAAGGAGACTTTCCTTAATTCGAATTGACTGTGTTGAATATTCGGATTCTTCTTCATCTTTAACAACTTGCTTTGCTATAGGAGAGGGAACATAGAGTACATTCTTGAACTCATCATGCTAGATTTTAATAGAACCTCTCCCAACGGCTGGGATTCAGAAGTCATCTCCCGTATGAGTGTTAAGTCCCCCCGATAGAGTGAGAGTGGTGAAGGATTCCCTAGAGGAAACTATGTGGTTGGATGCTCTAGAATCTATCAAGTAAGCTTTTGAAGGAGTGAGGCCTGCTTTCAAAGCAAGGAACCTCTCATATTTGTCATTATTCTCTCTAGCATCAAACATCTCTGCACCTTGTGGAAGGGAAATATTGTTCTGTTCAAAGAGTAATGTCAACTAGTCGAGGGTCTTCTTCATGCATTGGATTTCTGGATGAAAGCCTCTAATACAGTATGGACACTTAGTCTTCTCTTCTCTGGAACTCAAGATCTATTAGAAGATATCTGATTCTCTTTTGGCTTCAAATAAGTTGCTTTGGGCTCCTTCCACTTGTTCTTCCCTCTGGCTTGTGCAATTTTTAAGTCTGAAATCATAAGAGCTTGATTCTTAGAGGTTTGAAACACTCCCATTTGAACCAAATTATCCTGCTCCTGTATTAAGAACTCGCCAAAAGAATCTAGAGAAGGAATATTCCAATTGGGAATAGAAGCACTTCCGAAATGGAATGTGGAGACAAAGACAGAGTACTCTAAGCCAATCTTGCTCAATACTGATAGAACCAGTTGCTCATCTTTCCTCTCTACTTCGCATTATTTACATTACAGTGCTAACGACTTGAATTTTGTCAAAAACTGTCGAATAGTTTCGAAACTGCTAGGTTGCAATGCAGTGATCTCATTCTCCAATATGTTCCCTTGAAGCTCATCTTGTTTTCCCAACAAATATTCAATATTTTCCCAAGATTGCTTCGAAGTCTCTAGTTCCTCAAGGTGAAACAAAAGATCCCGGGAGATATGAGTTCATAGGAAACCAAAGGCTCCAATCCAACCGATTCAAGAACTTGTTTTTCTCAGCAGGGTGATGGGGCTTTGTCTCTCTTCCCATTGTCATATTAAACAGGCCAAGCTTACACAAGGAGACTTGCATATCTGCCCTCCAAATAACATAGTTGAAGTGTGTAAGGACCCGTGGTACAAGAGCTATAGAATCCATTAATCTTCCTCCTGAACAATCAATTTCTCAACAAGCTATGTAGGTACCTACAAGTAACACTGCAAAAACAACAATCAATTCACAATCATGTCAATTGCAATCCTTCCACATCGACATGTACACTTTCTTAGGGTTCGTGATACCTGTAGAGACTTATAGAGATGAATCCAAAGTTAGCAAGGCACAAGTTGCAGGACTTGTGTGGAAACCCAACTACTTCTAGTGTACAATGGAGGTCATATAGACTTGTTGCTAGCTTGAACAAGGATTTGATACCATGTTTCAATTATTGAAACATTTATCTATAGTAAATGAGTACAATTGAAAGGTAGAATTTTGCAGTGGAATAGTAAGAACAATGTAAAATGAACAAGACAAATTTCACATAAAACTAATAATAATTGATCAATAAATTACAACATTAATATTCATTAATTCCAGTAGTATACAACAATGTTACAATAAGAAGAATTTGAATCATGTGGATAAGATTCGAATCTACCAACTCAACCTCACTTACTAGCTAACTAGGAGTGTCTAAATCACTACATGGGATCCACTAGTCTAACTCTGGATATGTAAATCAATCCAAAAATTAGTTAAACTAGTTAAACTGATAAGGTAGATGGAAAAAAGAGCCACTTCCCCAAGCAGGCATGCATAACTGGCACTAGAATGAGTGAAAGTAATCTAACTAAATGTAACTAGAGAAAGACTCAGCATAATGGGTAACTACCTACCACAACCAACTGATGGAGGCTACCAGTGGCACTCATAGTGGCTCCTAAAATGTAGGTAATGGTCTCAAAGGAACATTAGCTGATGCATGAACATGCAGCACATGGAAGTTAACCTCTATATGTGTTCCCCGCACTCTATTGGTTGGTACCGGTGGCACCAATGGCACCAATGACACCAATGGCACCGGTGGCACCAATGACATCAATGGCACCAGTGGCACTAATATCATGGTGGCACCAAACTCAAGTAAAAGACCACTAAGCTAGGAAAAATTATCTAATATACTATATATGGAGAAGGGAGGATTATAGAATCCTAACAATTCAACTGATTTCATTGGGATTGAAATTCAAAGATATTATCTTTGTGCATTTTCAGTACATAGCGTGCGAATTTCATTCGAAAAAAAGAGAGTACTTAGTAATGTTTTTATGTATGCTTCTTTATTTCTGCTGATTCACAAACATCATTAGTTGCATGACCATATCCTTTTTAGTAAGAAATAGCCAACTAAAATTAATGCTTAACTTTAAAAATTAATTAGAAAGATTTCATTTTTCTAGGGTGCACAAACATGTGTAGGTTTTAGAGTCTTGGAATAGGATTGTGTGAGTAAACTTCTCCAAGACTATCAAACCCAACAGTAGACATCCATCCCAGGAGTGGTGAAATCCATTGCTATTATTGGTTTTCTTAGGAATATCCTCTTGAAAGGCGGCCAAGCATGAGAAATTACGAAAGTTGGTTGCGGAGATATCCTTGCAATACTTTCATAGCATTTGAGATATATCGAGGGTCTATTCGTATCTAGGGGTTCTTGAGGTACCTAAATGATTCTTGAGCTTTCATCTTAGCTACTCTTCTCATATGCTGGACCTTCCTGCAACTGTCGACCTGAGCATTGGTTAAACGTGGTGAATTTAATGGCTTATCCTTGGTACCACAATGGGTGTTTGGAGGGGTAATTTTCTAAGTATCCTAAGAAGGTAGGTGTAAAAAAACACACTGTCATTGCACTGTAAAGTTGAGGGCCTCTATAAATTGTCTCTTACCTCTGTTTCTCATGGAGGGATTTTTAGGCTTCCCTTAGGCGAGACATACCTACCATATTTCAGGAGGTCCCTTATCCATCTCCTTTGTTGTGTGCATTTGGATTAGCTTTCTAGGATTGTGCTCATTGTTGATTAGTTAGCCTTAGTGATTGGTACTATTTCACGTTATTTTTCTTTGGAGTCATCATTGATTGAGTTTTGACTATCTATCATTCCCGTCGCTTAGCACGTTTACCACCTAGTAATCCTTTATAACCTCTCCATAAGAGGCATAGACTTGATATAGGTGGTCCTTATATATCCCATAGTGAGTGTCAAAGTTAATTCTTACCATCAGCTATATGTCCAATATGTCAGAGTCCCATTTGACACTATCGTCAGCTATGGTTGGGGGAGTCCATGTGACTCCCTCCTATATTACCTCATGGGTTCCATGGACCCCCTCTATTCACAAGATCTCACGCCACTAGTTCATCTAGACCTACCAAACTGAATTATTTCGATTTCACTTAGTCATCCAATCACGTGTCCAGCTCTTCTTTAGAATTATCGAGCACTAATGCATAGTTAATCGCTTTTAACTCTAATCCTTTTACATTTTGCATGTGTAATTTATCATTAAGTATCCCATCCTCCATCCAAGTTTCTATTGATAACTCTATTGTTAGGCTTGGTGGTACATCATCCCCCTTCATTGCATATAAGCTTGGGAGTGGTCATATCCATCCTTCCTCTCCTTATGTTACCTGATGGCCTCCCCCTTCATCATACCCTAACACCAGTTCCAATCCTTTTATGGATGGGGGTGGGCATGTAGGCGGTGGTTCTACTTCTTATATCCCATGTTTCTTCTTGTCATCTACTACACCAATTCCTACAAATGTGTTTATTATGGTGAATCCTCATCCTATTTTGAGTGTTACCTTGGGAGGGAATGTCTCTTTTGGTATGGGTTCCCCCTTGTCTAGAGTTCCATCATCGAGGGGGGGGGGGTTTATATGCATCCTCCTTTAGCTGGGGGAAATGCTTCCATTCATATTGGCACTCTTCATAATATTGCTTTCTCTTCCCAAGGAATTCATTCCATACAAATGCCTATAAACCCTTATATGGGTCGATTTGGAGGGGGTTACTATCCTATTGGTAAAGATCATGGTATTTACCATAATCCATCGTGGTCTATGGTCTTGAATCTGATGCCTATGGAAAGTTATCCTCATAACCAATCTTTCAAGGGGGCATGGTCTTAGATGTCACAACCCAGGTTCCCATTTCTTGCCACATTGAATTTTCTAGACTTGTCCATATTAACGAATGATCCAGTGTGTCATGATTTGACATGGACCTCGGCCCCCGCCAAGTTTCCTTCCGACATCACCAAGTTTGAAGGTAAGAAGGTTGAGGATCGAGATGATCATGTTCATACATTTGACCTTTGGTGCTTGTCTAAGTCTTTGAATCATGATTCTATTCATTTAATCATGTTTCAATGCACCCTTACGAGGCTTGTTGTAAAATGGTATATCAAGTTACCGAGAGGCACATACTAGACCTTTAATGACTTAGTCTTTAATGGATTAGTTAAGACGAAATTATCATAAAAGTGTTGGTGTTTATGTTGATTAGGAGGAAAATTAATTGGACATCAATGAAATGACTTGATTATAAAGAAACATTAGGTTCTATTACAATTTGATTTAGATAAATTATCATTATCAATACATAATCAACACTATTCACTAAACACTATTTCATATATTCTACATTACAAAACATTATTGATATACCAAATATACCTTATGAACTTATACCAAACACACTATTATTAATGTGGTAGTTGCTAGTGATACTTAAAATCATGGAAGCTACCACGCGATCTCTACTGAATTAGATGAAGTCAATTAGAGCCATGAAAAATAATGGCCTAATTAATATGTTAAAACATCTAAAAATACGTTTTCTGCAGAGTAATCCGATTTGTGAAGTGAGTAATCCGTGAGACGCTTGAAAGCCACTTCTCAATTCTCGAAGCTTTTCCACATAGTCTCGTTTTTGGATTGTAGTCCTTTGTCCATGGTCATGTCTTTAACGAAAGTATTTAGGTTCACAAAAGATGATCCTCCCGGGAGGACTGCCTTTCTTGCCGACTCCTTGAGCATCAGAACGTTGTCTCTCATCTTCTTTCCCGCCGTTGTTCTCATCATTCTCCTCAAAACATTCTCAACCTCTTCTTTCATTACAACTTTCTGGTCATCAAGATCCACATCTTCAAAATCCAAGCCGATCTTCCACACCTCCTTGGCAAATCTGCAGTTCAGAAACTGATCCCCAAAATATGGGAATCCCACTACGGGCACTCCCATGCTCATGGTCTCCAAGGTAGAGTTCCATCCGCCGTGTGTGAGGAACAATCCCACTGAGGCATGGGCAAGGACTTTTGACTGTGGCGCCCACTTCACAAACAAAGCCCGATCCTTTGTTCGGGCTTCAAAGCCGTCAGGTAAAACCGCCGCAGTCTGCCCTTCAGCAATATCCAAGCGGAGAACCCACAAGAAAGGTTGTCCGCTGCCCTCTAGCCCTAGCGCCAGCTGCTCCAGCTGTTGCTCAGATTTCACAGCGATGCTCCCAAATGAAACATATATAACTGATGCCTCCTGTTGCATGTCCAGCCATGTAAGGCAGCTCTTCTCCTCCTCCCACAGACTGTAGCCCGAAGGCCTTCCATCTAAAAAATTGGGAAGAAAAAGCGGTCCTATGGCCAGAGCAGCACAGCCATTCAAGGAGAGCGCTGCTACTGCGTCACTCCCTTCGAGCTCCTCAAACGTGTTCACTAATACGTAGTCCCCTTTACTTTGTTTCTGCGATTCATTGAGAAAGACATTGAAAGCAGTGTCGGATGGATCCTGAGCACGATAGAAGGATAATAGATCGGTTGGCTTCAATGGTGGGATGTTGCCCGGAAGACAAGTGATTAGCTTTTCTGGATTTTTTGCTTCGCTTACTGAAAAAGTTACAAACACAAGTATAGTTATTGTCTTTTGAGATTAAGAGAAAATAATTTAATGAAAGAATAAGCGGATATATAGGAACAATGATAAAAAAAAAATCTTTCATTTTCAATCACCCATACTAAATTGCATCTCTCGTAGTCAGGAGCCTGAAGCATTTAGATTAGGTGCCTGGAATTTATTGTCTCTAAGACAGAAATAGAGATGCCATTACCACACCATTACATGTAATATATCCCTTAGACAGAAGGAAGTTCGCGTAGCATTCAAAAATTCTGAATTCGATATAGGTAGGGTTTGGAGAGACATACCCTTAGCCGGAATATGTCCGTGATAAAGAAGGTTGTTGGCGTAGCATTGAGAAATAGAGGAAGCAGCACATAGAGGCCAGAAGATAACCCTCCGCACTTTCATATTGATAGCAACTTGCTCCGTGCAAGACATGAAGGCATCTGTGATGATGAACGTGATGGGTGGAAACGATGGTGATTTCTCATCAGCGGTTCGAAGGAGCTCTTCCAACGCGGGAGCTAACTTTTGCAAGGAAGTCAGTAACTCGCCCGGGTTGGAGGTACGACCATGGTCGGGCGGTAAACCATCCGGAATAGACACAAATCGAATTCTCCGGCCTGGCTTTTCCAACTGGGTATCGTCTGGGGAAACACGGGATTTAGAGTCTTTTGAAGCTTCCACCATGCGTTTGTGTATCCAGACAGTATTGACGAAAGTAACAAAAACATCCCTTATAGCCAGCAACTGGGCCAAATTCATTAGAGCGTTAACATGACCCTGTGCGGGAGCTGGTACAATCACTGCATGCAGAGCATGTTTCCCCTTTTGATTCAAGATATCCATATCAATTAATTAATATTGCCAGACTTGTACAAGAGTTTACTGCTATGGATTTGAGCTGCGAATAGTGCACCTTCTACAACGGATTATAGCGTTTATAATCGTCAAATATACAGGACTCAGGAGTGACGCAATGTAAAAAGATGAGCACGGCCACAAATCCTTCTAACCCCAAAATATCTACAGAATTAATGTGTGGTTCATTTCTTGAATTGATTTAAGCAACTACGACAAGCTCTTGTCCAACTTGTTGTAATTACGTCTCATTCTTCTCGACTTATTGAATCGATATGAGCAGCCACGACCAGTCCTTTGTCCTACTTGTTATGATTGCGTCTCATCTCCTTCACTTATGTGCGTCTCGGTCTCATTATCCTGCACCGCCACGCTCATCTAAGCTTAGGATGATTATGGAAACTTGTTATTTGTCATCAATTGATTGGTTGTCAGCGGAGGAAGTAAGGATATGTAACGCGGCACCACCTCAGGAGTCAATGTCATCAATCTATCAAATCCCCAGCTAAGCTTTCGTTTATTGAGAAGATTTTTAGAGATACGCACCTTATTCCAATTATAGTTCGTTGATGCAAGTCTTTTTGACTTGTTGCCAAATCTTAAATAACTTTTAGTGCCTACAAAATGTAGGCATTTTAATGGGTCTTCAATCGAATTTACTTGCCCAAGATATATTATGTTTGATTTCAATATGTATTATTTTTATTTTTATTTTATTATGATAATTATTAGTTATTTATAAATTTATTAATTATAATGTATAGATATTTATTTTTTCAACATTTTAAAATGAATATTGAAATTGTATAAATCTGGTTCAATATTGGACAACCTTGTCCTTCTCTATGTAACAATTTACTTTTGCATGTGATAATTTACTTTTATTTCTCTAAGTTATAGTGGGTGTTAGGTGGTATTGATGATGTTATGGAAGTTTGATATCTAGTCAAAATTGCTCAATCATGTTGTTTTTTGTTTGTTATAATGGGTGTTAGGTAGTATTGTTGATGTTATGAAAGTTTGAAATCTTATAATGTATTGGTCAAAGTTGCTCAACCATGTTGTTTTTTTGTTCACTGAATATATATGAATCGATTAGGTCAATTAACTCGACATGTATATTTAAATTTTTTAGTTTTCAAATGTTTTTAATATAGTTTCAGTAAATTTTATTTTTTGAATTATTTAAATATTGATTTAACTTAATTTTTATTGGTCTTTTTCAGGTGACGTTTGCTTGGATCTTTTTGCCCCAAGACCAGGCGGTGTGATGACGTAAGTGCAGTGAATTATATAATCGACAATGTTTAGTAATTGTTTAGTAATTTATGCACTTAAAATTTCAGTTTTTTATGCTATAGTTTTTTCCACTTTGCATAAAGTTTTTATGCCACAACCTTTTATTGCGGAAGCAACTTTTTATTTTCTACAACTGACATCTTCTGACATGGTCTGACTGCTGACATCCTCGACTGTGCAGTCACTCTGGGTCGGGGCTCCCGACACAATGTTAAGGTGGCGATCACAATGTTAAGGTGGCAATCAGGTAAGGTTCTAACTGCCCTTCTTGTTGCCACGATTGCGCTATACATGCCATGCATGCCCTTCTCATTCTTCTTGTTGCCACGATCACTCCAAAGCTCCATGTTATAAAATGGATTGCTCGAACTACATTTAGACTAGTCTGGCACTAGTTAAGCATTTGCTTCAACTGCAAATCCCTTTAGTGCCCCGTCCTCCTTTATGAGCCATGGTTTTCTTCTTTCCAAAACCCCATAGCCCCATAGTGTTTGAATTTGCATCTCTCCCTGCATGATCTTTAGTAATCTATCGGCCAGAATTCGATCTTCAGGGCACAATCTGCAGGAGTTGCTAACTCCAGGTACTTGTTAAAAACCCCTTGGATTTGGTTCTTGTTTAGGCATAAGAATGGCCTAAAGGAAGTTCGATCTTCAGCAGCACATTCTGAAACGCCGGATCATCCAATGGAAGTAACACGTCATCATGTTTTGTTATTCCATGCAACTACTGTAGAGCCTTACAGGGAGAAGTTCTAGTTCCAGGTCCTATATTTCACATTTGCTTGATGCCATCTGATGATTTCGTATATTCAGTTAGTTCTTCCATGTTTTCATTACAGCATTGATCTCTGATCAGTCCTGTATACATTAGCTAGCATAAACCTTTTAATGTCCTATTAATTGCCACTCAAGTGAATGGGGATTTTACAAGCGAGTTTTAAGTATCACACTTATGCTTTGATTTCGTTTAACAGCTTTTGAAACATTTGCAGAAGAAGCAGAAGGGCCCCATCGGCATCTCGATCTATTCCCAGTGGTATGTACCCATGAGAAGCTCGTCAGAAGACATAGCTACGACTCAAAGGATCTTCGATTTCTGTAACTTCTTCGCTCCGTTGGAGTGTCATTCAATTTTCCCCTCTGTGATTGCGTTCATTGCAGGTCGCCAGTGCTATGATCGCTTTGAGAACGTAAACATATGAGAGAAACGTACGAAATCATAACATATGAGCCCGAAACACCTTGAAACTCATAGAAAATCTAGTTTGCAAGTATCGATTGTGCTTAAGCCTCCTGCAGCACAGACCATTGGTTTTAGTGTTATGTTTCGCTTTCTGTTTTATTTCATTTGTGTTCTCTGTAAAGAAAAAGATTCGCAGGACCTTTAAATATCGATTCATTGAAATCAATACCTGTGGCGAAAGGAGGTGGAAAATGAAGTAAACTGCATGTCGGAATCATCAGATACTGTAACGGTGAAGTATTTCAAGAATTTTGTCTTAAATGATTTTCTATGGCCTCTGAATCTGACTTTTCCTGAGGACTCTGCAAGACGATTGATGGAGTCTTTATTGTTTCTTATGAAACGCTTTGAGTTTTGTCCTATTCTGTTAGGTGGGGTGCCCGGAATGGATAAGGTCTCGGCGGAAAATAAAAGAATACTTCGATAAGTATGGTTATCGGGAGGCTATGTTATTCCTCGCTACCCAAAATTGTCATTATCTACCTCGCTACGTGGATTCCCCTTCGTAGCAACTAAGCATGGATGAGGCAAGTGTTTAGTAAGCCCGCCCATACAATGAATGATGATCCGCCCCATCGAATGGTTTTTATCCACTTTATTCCGGTAGAAAATGAACGATGGGTGGAGATATATCCCCAGAATGGGAGGTGCCCATTACTGCTAGTGGCAGTTATGTGCGGCAGCTAGAATATAGGTTAAGGTGTCCTCAAGATGTGCACAAACCTTCTAGTTATTATTTAATAGGAGTTTGATGTAATGCAGGCACAAGTATCGTGCAGGAGATCAAGTGCAATCACACCTTATATGTCTCACACCGCTCTTTTTTCTCTTTATCGTTTATCTATCGGAGCGCATTCTTCCTATAGTAGCGGTAGTAGCCATCATCTCATGGGGATCTTGCGTAAGCCATTCTCCCTTTGGGTTAGCGGTTATAAATTAAATATCTCCGAAGCTCTGTCTTATAGTCATTCTTTGCTTATAGGTGGAAAATGAAGTAAACTGCATGTCGGAATCATCAGATATTGTAACGGTGAAGTATTTCAAGAATTTTGTCTTAAATGATTTTCTATGGCCTCTGAATCTGACTTTTCCTGAGGAATCTGCAAGACGATTGATTGAGTCTTTATTGTTTCTTACGAAACACTCTGAGTTTTGTCCTATTCTGTTAAGGAATTGCCCTTGCTTTTTTTAGCTCATCATTAGGTGAAGTGTGAAAGAAATTTAAGTCATTGCAAATCAAATCCTGTTTCTTTTGAGGACAGTATAATAAGGTTGAAGACCAGCACATAGTTTCCCAAGATTTTCTGTTTTGAACTTCACTGCAGGTGAAGGTCACTTATTTTTCTTAAGAACGAGCAAAAACAACAAATGACCATAAATTCACTCACCGTTTCTCTCACTAAATTTCATTAATAAGAAGTGTGAATTCGTTCTCTGAGCAGGTTCATAGAATCTGTTATTTATGGAGATTACCCTTCTTGCATGAAGGAGATTGTAGGCTCCAGATTGCCTTTTTTCCACCAAACAAGAATCCGAAAAGCTGAGGGGATCGTTCGATTTCATTGGTATCATCCATTATACTATCAGTTATGTTTCGGATTCTCCTAGTTACAAGGATCTACCCAAAGAGACTTTAAGAAGATTCGTTGACAACTACTTCAGGTATATTCCTGCGCTTAACCTATTTAAAAACCTGGCAATGGCAGTATAAATTATTTGATGGAATGCTCTACAAACAAATAAGACATAGTAAGGTTCATCTTAACCTAGCAATTTTTTAAATTATGATTGAGTACTATCTCATGTCAAATAAATCCAAAAAGTCTAAATTATATTCTATTCAGCACGATTTGTACTCTAATCCATTGTATGATACAGTCTATCGAAATGGCATCCGTATTGGTGAGGTAGGCATGTCATATATTCATCTTTGCATCTTATACGTTGCTCTAGATGGACTGTGGACTAGGATTCAGTTTTTGTTCAAGTTGCATATTACACATGTAAAGATATTATTATTCTGGAAATCTTTAACAAAAAAACCTTTGAAGTTTTCTTGAGGACAGATTGCCATACACTTTGCAAATTTGTGGACTGCAGTTAACAGAGTTAACACGTGATGATGGGTCCACATTTTCTCCATTCGTGGATGAATTGGTACACCATCCAAATGATGCAATCAACAAACATGACATGTCTCCGCAATTTTGTTGCCGCAATTAACATAGTTAACCCGGTGATGTTGGATTGCCATTTTCTCAATTCGTGGACTTAAAAACACGAGTTGCATTGAGGTCATCCATAAGATTTTCAATGATATTAGGTTAACAAGACGAGGCTCCTGCAACATTGAATCTTTATGAATTTTCATTGGAGTGGGATTGCTTCAAATCCAACCGTCGTTCATCAAACATGGATAATGTACACAATTAAAAAACAAATAAATCCAAAAAATCGAGAGTATAATAAACAAAAACTTAAGACATAAATATTTCAATCACACGTATCATTCATTGTCAGAAACATACCTTGATTGATATAATGATTTATATCACATGACAACAACCTCGTTAGATTGATATAATGATTTATATTTCTTTAGCCATTTTGAAAACATTTTTTCATTTTGTATTTTGGATTATTAAATAAAAGTTTCTATCGATATAATTATTCCTAATTTAGTGCTTATTCATTAAACATTTGAGATGAGAATATATAGGAGGCCTTCATGTATTCCTATGCTATGTATTTTAAATCATTACTTTTAAATTGTCATTTTCTAAATGGAATGAGTGTTCAACACCTTATCGATACTATTTAATGACATTGAGGATTTAAAATTAATTTGAGTGGTTTCAAAGATTGAAACTGGAATCTAAGACATATTTCTTTTGGAAAAATTCATTTTTCATCAATCTCCATTTAATCCATTAGTCCATGTGGTAACACCTAGGCATTCTTGTGCCCACTCCATTAATATGCATTACCCATGTGCTAGGTGTGCATGGCAAATTTGGAAATTCTAACTTGAATGAGGAAACCCTAACTCTAGTTTCTTCTGCATCCGATTTCTTTCATGTAGATGTTACCCTCTTTGGAGTTTAGCCTGCAAATACATAAGCATATTTGTTAAAAATATGGTACCTTAAAGATTAATTCAATATCCTCTCTTTTTGGAGGCATATCGAACATGAGAGTATGAGATTAAGAGATAAATGAAATGAAGCAAGATTTTCCTCTTCGTTTCCAAGAAAGCTTTTCACCGAGTATCATTTTTGGTGGAGATGGAAGTTAGAGGGCTCCATATTCTCTTCACAACGATAATCTTCTTACAAGCACTAGCATGTTTTGGAAAGATAATTCCTTACCCGAGGCCCAAGACACACTTCAAGTGACGGGCATGTCAACTGTCACACTGCCATTGTAAAGCAATGGCGAGCCATTCTATGGTTGAGTCCGTATACCGTTTCGGCCATACCAACTTTAGAGTCCCATGTATAATATTATACGGTGCGTGCATGCATATGTGTATCACTCTTTGATCTCAACAGTTGCCTCTAATTAAAATTCAACACTCTGCAAAGTCTTGTCAAATCACCACAAATAATCTAATCTGAGTCTCGTCAAATCACCCCAAATAATCTAATCTGAGAATATGTTGTCGTGCCAAAGATTTGATGTGAGATATCCACTCACGCGTTGGCTAATAGAGTGTTTCTTCTTAGAATCTTGACCGGACTAGTTTTCAGTTTTTTTTCCCTTGCCCATACTGAAAAGAAGGGAAGCTGCCTGGAAAATGAAAGCAAGCGACCCAATGGAAGATGAACTAACTATATAGGCGATTTGAAGTGGAACGAAGTTAGTGAACCTATTACCTTAGCTTTTATTATAAATGATGCAATATGATAAATAACGCGAAATTTGTGAGTTACTCATATCATTGGAAGAGTTCTCTCTTCAACGCCAGCGGTAGATAGGAACCAAACTGTCTCACGACGTTTTAAACCCAACTCACGTACCATTTAAATCGAGGAACAACCGAACCCTTGGGACCTTCTTCAAGCCCAGGATGTGATGTTGACAACCATTCATCTTCAAATGCATCAATTCTCAAAAACTATATACAAATAGCTCCTCCACATAGCAAGTGACAATGTCAGGAACATTGCCACCACGTGGCTCTTGTTAATAATAGTCATGTGGCATTTATTTATGCAAAAACCTTTGTTGTTCACTATAGGGTAGTGAGAACAGTAGTTAAAAAAAAATTGTTGGCACTCATTTGTTTTTTTGTCCAGTGACTTGTTTGGTTGTTAATAATAATCATGATTATTATGTTTTCGACGGGGAATATATGAATCGGTTAGGTCAATTAATTCGATAGGCATATTTAATTTTTTTAGTTTTCAAATGTTTTTAATATAGTTTGATTAAATTTTATTTTTTGAATTATTTAAATATTGATTTAACTTAATTTCTATTGGACTTTTGCAGGTGACGTTTGCTTGGTTCTTTGTGCCCCAAGTCCCGGTGGCATGATGGCGTAAGCAGTAGTAATGGGAATTATGTATTTGGTACGGTTTATTCTCGATATGCCTCTTTCTTGTAGGACATAAGGTGACAGGTGGCTCATCCATTCAATGGTTTCCATTAATATCATTGGAATCGAGTACATTGTTCCCAGACCTTCACCAGGATGTGTGCAACTGGCTATTCGGAGTTTAATGGCTTTAGTTAATGCCATTCAATAGCACTACGAATGGAGCAGTACTTCTCCACTTGTTCACGGTCTGTTTTTCCTCTTGGATGGTGGCTTGTCGGATCAAGGTAATTGTGTTGATATTTATGGCATTTTGAGGAGATTTTGAGTTTTGATTATCCATTTATGAAATTGAGATATAGTTATATCACATTATTTTCTACTTTGATCATATAATAATCTGGTATCAACATGCTATGTTATTATATATATTTTAGGACCTCACTTAGTTATGCTCGAATATCAAGAAGTTAAAATTTCTGAGGTTATATTGGCAGGTATGACAAAGAAAAAGTCAATGTGGATTCTATGAATCTGGTTCATGACATTGCCAACACAGGTTAATAAATAATTCTGCTTGCATGCCAACGCCATTGAGGATGTGTCATTGAGATGAAGACAATACTATACCAAATCTCCAAGTCTCAAGTTCATTAATTTGTTAATCCACAAGTGAAGGAAGTTATTAACCATTGAAGGGGAATATATATTGAGTTTTTAAAAGATCTATCATTTATGTGATGAGAGAAGGCACTATTCTTGAGATAACTAGAAAATATTACTTAAAAAAAAGGAGTTTTTGTTTAAAAAGATGTTACTAGATCTCTCCAAATGGCAAATGCAATTTACCACACCGACATAGGAAAGATAAGAAACTGAAAAAGAAACCTAAAATGAGGTCGTGGGATGAAAAATTTCGAATACAAATTATGGTTTTGCAATGTCCTCATGAAGTACTAGATGTAGGGGACCAAAACTACTGCCAGGATGGAAACCTAACGTTAGAACATGAAACTGTGGTTTACTGCAGTTTTATATCTACATATTTTATCCACTCTAGGGCCATTTGGTGGTTTCGTGTTGTCTTTCAGTTGTTTTCAATTTCTCAAAGGAAGATAATCCGATATAGGATTTGATAGTGGGAAAGCACGGAAGCAAACTTGTTTTCTATATTAAACTTAAGGTGCATAGTTTTAATGCAATTTGCCACAGCGTGATGGTGGTTTTGAGTAATCCAAAATTGCAAACACGAAGAAGCTTTCCAGACTTGATCTGCACGCGGACAGGGAAAGCAACTCAAGCGTCCACCGAAGATCTGTATTGTATTCTAGGTTCATCACAAGGTAAAGTTTGGTGTGCTATGTGGGATTATTCTTTGACCTTTTTCACCTATAAATTTTATCCCGCAAACCACATCGGTCATCGAAATTCTCTCCAGTATTGCTCTGTAATTCCATCCCATTTGAGCCCTTAGTTCTAATTATTTCTCCTTAGGCCTGTATTTTAAATTTGCTTGGGTAAACTTTTTATTGTTGGTAGATCTTCCAGATAATTGAATTAGGGAACGATGGATCTAGAGCTGATGAGGCTGGCACAAGATAAGATGAGCAAGATTTCCCCCGATGATTTCTTGAAGATGCAACGATAGGTGAGTTTGGTGACTACATTCTAATTTTTATTTATCATTGGAATCAATTTCGCCTTGGACTCTCCTTGGTCCATTGCATTTGGATTTACAGGTTCCAAATCTCCAATTACCGTCAACCAAGGCTTGGATTGACTGCAAACAATCCGAAGTAGCTTATGGTCACAAGATAGTAAACGTAACAAGTGATGAAGATTTATAAGAGTGGTGTAAATTAACATTAAATCTTCTGGAGTTACAGTTTTACCTTTTCAACTATTCCATGTTATCGAAGGGGATTGGTATCGATATGGGAACTACTTACAGTTGTGTGGATGTTTGGGAGCACGACAGAGTAGAAATAATTCCCAATGACCAAGGAAACAAGATGACTCCTTCATATGTTACTTTTAATGATACATAGCGCCTTATTGGGGACGTCGCAAAGAATCAGGTGGCCATGAATACCCAGAACATGGTCTTTGATGCCAAGATATTGATCGATAGGCACTTCACCGATGCCTCTGTGCAGAATGACATGAAGCTCTGGCCTTTCAGGGTCTTATCCGCCCCGGCAATAAGCCCATGATCGAAGTGTCATACAAGGGCGACAAGAAGCAATTTTCACCCAAGGAGATTTCCTCCATGGTGCTCACCAAGATGAAGGAGATTTTTGAGGACTTTCTTGGACAGACTGTGAAAAATGTTGTGGTTACTATTCCTACCTATTTCAATGACTTGCAAAAACGTGCGACTAAGGATGCCGTTCTCATTACTGGGGTGAATGTGTTGAGGATTATCAATATCAATGAGCCCATTGCTGCTGGCATTGCTTATGGGATTGATAAGAAGTCCGCTTCTATTAAAGAAAAGAATGTGTTGATACTTGATTTGGGAGGAGGGACGTTTGATGTTTCAATTCTGACGATTAAAGAGAGAATCTTCGAGGTGAAACCCACTACTGGAGATACCCAATTGGGAGGTGAGGATTTTGATAAAAGGATGGTGAATCACTTCGTGCAAGAATTTAATAAAAAACACAAGAAGGACATCGGCGGGAATGCCAGATCTCTTAGTAGGTATGGGAATTCTTTTTTTTGTGACTCTCTTTCATTTATGGCTCACATAATTCTTTCTTTCTGTGGTCCTTTTTCTGTGAACAATTTATTTGCTTTAAATAGTTGATTAACAATAACCAATACTGAACATTTGGGTAGGTAGCTCGTCCATTTATCCATTTATTAATGGTTCTGATTAATGCCAATAGAAGAGGGTAGTGTTCTAGGACATATACCAAGATTTATGCAGCTTGCTGGTTAGAGTTTAATGCCATTTAATACTTTCATGTGCATTTCAGTTAATTACATTCCAGTAGCTTCCATTGCAGCAAGATTGAACTGATGATTAGTTGTTGGTAAGTTTGTGTTTTATTTCGTAATCTACTCAAGCGAACAAGGTATCCAGAGGTCTGAGAGGTTTAGCTATATTTTCTGTTGTTATTTCTGTTTTGATTTTACCTAATCAAACTCAATTGAGGTGTTGTTTACTGTTAGTAAAAACTCTACTCAAACAAATTTGAGACTATAGGGATGGTGAGAGTTTGTGAATATTAAGATGTAAGTGATTGAAAAACATTGCTGAAATTTTTTCTTCCTCTGTTAAAATTTAGAGACTATAGGGATGCCCTTGTTGAACCTACTAGACATACTCATGGCTACGGATAGATCCAGGCACAGATACTACAGTAGATCCATTTTGAGAGATTAAAGCGACAAAGACAAGTTCGAGTGGATTCAGGTGACTGCCCTCTAGTTGCATTTGATCTTGTGATCTAAAGTTGACATTTAACTTAGCAATTGTATTAATGATAATTCACCATTCTAAGTAAGCTCGACTCTCTACATTATTGGGAAGCCAGCTCATAGCTTCACATGCCATGTGCAAGCATCACACTTAGTATAATTCCAAGCAATACCTGGTATTAAAGAATTGATAGAGCTTAAGAGAGTTTGAATGTGAAGTTAGACAAGAATGCTTGCTTCTCCAAATGGCTAGCTTGAGAGAAAGAAATGGCCACCTGCAGTAGGATGGAAAGCAAACAATACCAGAAGACAACACATGGTGTCCATGCACACATTTGTCATGTCTATCGGCCTCGTGTTGGTCTTTTCAGGTTTATGCAAATGTCTCTTTTGTCGTTTCACTTTTATCATTTTCAACCACGTCAAATTCACATTGTTTATCACAATGCCAAACAAGTAAATCCAATGTTCCTGAATGTGCGTTGGAAAAAATCTTTGATATAGTTGTTTGATATTTCTTTCAATTAAGTTTGAGCTCAAGCTAAAGTCTTAAATTTATATTTCTTCTTCCATTTTCTTAAACCATTATCTCTTCCATTTTCTTAAACCATTAACTGGTTACAATTTACAACATACATTAGCTTAGCCGAGCCCAAGTGGGAATGCCAAGGACATTGCCATCTCGTAGCTTTTTGTTTAAATTAGTCATGTAAATTATGGATAGGAATGAAGCCTTTTGTTTAAATTAGTGATGTAAAAGGTGTCAATTTTTTTATATTGTGAAAAGCCTATACATTCTTGAAATTTCATGTGGATATTATCAAATTGTCGAGGAAAGTTACCATGCATTTCAGCATTTTGAAGATTCCTATATATGCTCATATCTAATTTCTTTGAAAAAAAAGGTTATGCTAATATGCTTGCTAATAACGTCTTTTTTTATTTCATTTTAAGAAAAAACAAACATAGATATGATGTTAAATGATGATTCAAATTGAAGTTAATTCTTCTATTAAAAATACAAGTAGTGTGTGTTTATCACATTAATAAAATTAGTTGTCAAACAAATCGAAGTTATCTCATGAAGCTTTGATGGTCCAATTTTAACTTTTAAATTATTATTATTTAACTTCATACAACTACTTCAACCAATTTTTCAATTGCAATTTTTTTTTTGTCATAACTAGTTACAAAGTTAATGGCAATGTCAGGAACATTGCCACCACGTGGCTCTTGGTTTTATTATGTATAAAGCTTTGTGCATTGTATTGTGGTGTGAATACTAATCAAAAAAAATTTCTTCAATTGATGAAGTATGTACTCTGATTCTTATGATAACAAGTATTGTTTTTTTTCAAGATAAAAAAAAGAAAACAATTATTTATGTATGGATATCACACAAACAAATAATTTTGAATTATTTACATTTCTTTGAGATGATATACTTATCCTTGAGATTCTATGTATCTTCGTAGATATCAAGGGTTTTTTAAGTCAATAGAACATATAAATTACCTTATTTCCTTGTAAGAGCATGCCAATTCCTTCTCCATTAGTTTTGAGATTTCTCATATCATCCTCAAGTGTTGAGGTTTTTTTTCTTAATCTAAAAGGTTCACAAAATAGTGTATGTGATGCAGAGAGAAACTCAAGAAATATGCATGCAAATATGCATAACATCTAAGTATGTAAACATAGTCCAATAAAAATTGAAACAAAAAATATAGCTGAGGGGCATTCAAAAACCACATATTATTCACAAGAAGGACCATAATTTTGAAACATTTATTTATTGAATATGGAATGCTCCCAAATTACATTATATGGATCTAATCTCTAGAACTCTAGGCTTCACTCAACCTCTGCAAGATTACCCTAAGATCTCACGACCTAGATTATCTTATGTGATCTTCCCTCACCACATCAATGAACTTACATATGTAGAACTATTGGAGGAATACCAAACACTTCAACTACCGACTATGTGGTTTGATATATAAAACAAGGAATCACTTCACATTCTTAAGTGTCTAACATGATTTATTACTTAGGTTGTACAACATATATTATTAAATATTATTTTCTTTGATTATTAGTTTTCATATTAATGTATGCATTACAATATCTCTTCATCAAATATTTGGACATGTGTACATTAAAACAAGGTAGAAAAGATGCTACATTGTTCTCTTTATAGAGTTCTTGGCCATGAAATATATGTTGATCTAAAGGAAACCTTTTGTAGAAGCTTTGTAGATTGGTACCATCACACATAATATGCCAAAACCTGCTAACCTATAACATCGGGAGAATATATAAGCTATTTAAGAAATTTATGGGAAATATATCCTGCTACATTAGGGCTAATGCTACATTACACTCCCCTACTTGAAAATTTGAGCATATTGCTCAAAATGTAGGTGAAAAAAATGCGTATATTGGACATTTGACTCTACACATCCATATTTCCATCATCCAGAGTATTTGTCTCAAGGCCTTCATCCAACATTCTTTTGCATCAACCTCACTCATTAACATTTCCTTCATTCTTTAATAGGAGGAAATCTGCGCTGGAGAAGAATTTTATCTAAACAAGTTTCGAACCCTAAGGAAATTTCATCACTAGGAGAGAAACTCAAGAATTCTGCACACAAATATTTGCACTACCTCCATCTCCTTTACTATGTTTACTACCTTACCATTACCAACCATGTTTACTACCCCAACTATGTCTACTACCGTACCATTACCAACTATGTTTACTACCTTACCATTTTTCCTCTCAAGCACCATTTTTTCCCTTTGTACTATGCTCAAAAGCACACCATCCACTTTTCCTTTAATTGTCTTCCATTCATACAGAACTCCCACCTTCTCTTCTTCATTTTCTAAAAACATACAACCACTCAAAATATTAAGGGAATGAAAATTTCCCATGCTATCCTCCTCCGAAGGTGATTTTGTTGTATAAATAAAGTCGTACTCTTTATTTTCTTCAATCTACTACTGCATATGTTCATGCTACTCCATCTTCAACATATGCAAAGATTAGATTTAACATTGTGTTTTTAGCCATATGTGTTTCTTCATTTGAAGGGTGCAAATTAAAATCATTCCCATCCTTCTCAAATTGATATGTGTTCTTTTGCCAATCATGCATAACCCTTCTATAAATATACCATTTCCTCCCCAACAAAATGTGACTTGCATCCAATGGGAAAAACCTAAAATAGAATGATATCATCATAACCCCCAATATTAAAAGTAACCAAACACTTCTTTCTCACGGTGACCTTGTGGTCATTTTGTAACCATGACACCCTATATACGTGTGTATGAGTTGCACAGTTCAAATTCAATTTGTTAGCAACTTCCATAGACACCAAATTTTAAAAAATATCACTATCAATAATTTTATTGCAAAACTTACATTCAATTTTGCATTATGTTCTAAAGAGGGTATTCCTTTGTTCTAGTTCTTTCTCAAGGTCTCTCTTGGACAACAAAAATATATTCCTGATCATTAAATTTTATCCTACTTCTGGATGTAGAACAACTACTTCGCTTGCTACTGTTGTTGGTTTGGTTCAACCATATGCATCCTCCCTTCTTGTGTTATTTTGTCCTTCATAATTTATGGACATTAAAATTCCCTATGGTCTTGTGTTCCACATTTGAGGAAAATACATTGATATTTTCCTTCTCTATTGCTTCCTCTTTCCAATCGAACTTGTCCTCTATCAACATCAAATCCTCTTCTAGCAGGATGGTCCATAGCACTAGAATTGCTTTCATCTTACTCAACTTGTTTTTACTTATACTAATGTCTTCCATATCTTGGACCTTTCTTCACATTTTGTTGCTTTCTCAACAATTTATTGTTAATATTCAAGGTTGATTTCTAATCCTCCTCCACTAAAAAAAAATTGAAAATATTAAAATCACCATCAATGGCATAACTCAAACCATTTACATACTAGGAAATGGATTCTACACTCTCTTCATTCCATCCAAACCTTACATAAATCCCATAAACTTCCACAGTTTACTCCTTGACTGACATCTTCAATTGCTTGTAATTATTCAACCTTCTCAATAAATTCAAAGCATAATCCACAAGAAAAAAATTGTACATTTCAATTCTGACATCATCTTGTGCTACATTTTTTTCTTCCCTCTACCACTGCATTCTCTATTTAGCTACAAATTATCCCACCACAGAGAAGCATGAATTTTCAATTTTGTGATAGCTAAACTAACCCTCATATGATCTCTAATATGTTCAAAATAAAATAAAAAAATTATTTCATTTTTCTTATCTAGTCTATCGATTCCTCGGGATTTAAATTTCCAAAATAGATAAGGGTATCAAGCTTAGGTTTACCTTCAATACGATTGATGGATTTGATCATTATATTTTCCATTTATGTGTTCTCTTCTACTTCTTCTCTTGTAGTCTCGAATTATGCTTCATAATTGTTATTGTTTGTCACCACCTGTGTAATACTTATCCTCTAGAAAACCTTTATGGCATCCATTATTTCCATCATTTTACTCACCATTACCACAAGCTCATTCATATATTCTATATCTTATGGTCTTCTATGTCTTCCATGACCCTTTCCTATATTTTTCATCACTCTTATTCTTATCTAAGAGATCTTTTTTTGTGCTCCCCACTTAAACACCATCTGTAGGTTACTTAATATACAACCATAGTTTCTATGGCCATCCCTACCATAGGTTCAACCTCTCTAGTACCACTCATTGTTGAGAGAAACTCAAGAAATCTACACATAAATATGCATAACATAAGTATGTACACACATGAATAAAATTTAAAGCAAAAAATGTAGAGTGGAATTCAAAAACCACACATTATTTACAAGAACCACAATTCCAAAACATTTATTTATTGATTATGGAATGGTCCCACATTACATTCAACAAATACACTCTCTGGAATTCTAGTCTTAACTCAACCTCTACATATCCACCCCAAGGACTCACATCCTCTCTCTTCTATGGTTTACCCTCACCACATCAAAGAACATGCATATGTATAACTATTGGAGGAATACCAAAGAGTTCAACTACCAAATATTCGGTTCCAGATTTAGGGAAAGAAATCACTTCAAATTCCTAGCCATCTTATGGGATTTATTATTTATATTGTACATTAGCGATAATTAAATGTTACTTCCTTTCATTTTTTGTTTACGTATTAATATATGCATTAAAATATCTCTTCATCAAATATTGGGATGTGTACATTAGAACCAGGTATAATTAAATGTAGTGTTGTTATTTTCATAAAGTTATTGGACATGAGAGATATGTTGATATGAAGGAAACCTTTTGTAGCAACTTTCTAGATATATAGTATCAAACATTATACTCCAAAACCTATGTACATGTAGCATCATGGTTTTCTTGTAGTAACTTCTATAAAATGTTATTAATCATATCTAACTAAATGAAGAAATTGATACCTAACCATTTTCACTAGGGATGCTAAGGTGCACACACATATATATATATATAGTCCTCTTTAAATTTCCCTCTCTCATAAATGTCATGTAATAAATTGTCAAAACCCCAAATTTTCACAAAAAATTAAAAATTTTGAGATAACATAAAATGTCGATTATGTGGTTTACTAACAGCTAACGGTTAGCGGAAAATGAAACAGTCCAAGGATTAGTATTACACATTTTCAAATTACGTTAACTAAAGCAGCTTCTTTTTCGCAACATAAATAAGATTTACTTGCATACTATTTTCTTTCAGTTTACTAATGAGTCTACTTTATGGCAAGTACGTGGAATCCGACTTTGAATCCTGGGCTTACTTAGCATTTATGCTAATGCATACAGATTGCTGGTTCTTATGGGTTCACAGGTACGATCGAACAAGTAGATGTTTTAAAATCATAAAGTATCAAGAAGTGTTTTTGTTTGCAAAATAATATGCTAGTAAAATAAGCTGATAATTTTCAAGCAACTTCAATGAGGTAAAGTAGTTTATATTTTCTAGTTTTTCTTGTAAGCAGAGTTCAGATAAACGAGTTTCTTTCTTTATCAAGCTTAGCGTCACCAAATATACTTACTGTGAACTCTAAGCTCGTAATCTTTGTCGCATATTCATTTCTATTTTAATATGGTTAACCAGCAAATGTTATAATTATTCGTACTATTTGTTTTTATTCATGGAAGGGCTTTTATCAATGCTGATAGTAAATATTTTCATTAGAATATGCAATTTGATTTCATTTTTAACCTTCTAGTTATTGTAAGTATCAACCTGTTACTTATATGTACAAACCAGTTGCTCACTAACAGGTTATCCGCTTCCTCATCAATGTCGTACTGCATGTACTATTGTAATCATATACAATATCGTAGTCCTTATTAAAGTACCAACTAATCGTTATTTATATTTTGTAGGGAAACTTACTACCTGTAAAACTCCTTGATATTATAAGCTTGATTATTGTAAAAGAAATAGTTGCATCGTTTTAGATGGAATACTATTTGCCCTTGCTTCCTAAATCTAAGTCAATCAATGTCGTTCCAATGATTAAAGATTTGAGCATAGTTATTCCATTGTAATTTTATTATTACCATAATGTCTCTTTTACATTGAGTTAATGTCTATAGTGGCTATTATGGTAGATCTTTTTACGATGATCATAATTCTACCCTATACTAAGTACAGGTTATCTTGATCAATCACCAACTATCTTGTCTAACATAAACAAATATGGTAACTTCTGTTATTGATAGGTTGAGAAGCAACTAAAGTCTAAGAAAGTTTAAAGCAACATTGATCTTGGTAAAAGTCATGTTTATATTCTTTTATTATGCTATTCAACTTCATAATTTATAACCACCCAAGCTGTTTGTTTATAAATAATAAGTTCAGACTATAATACAGGCATACTCCACAATGTTTACAAGTACATAAGCCTACTTGTAGTTTGAAAGGTTCTAAGCATAATTGATTTCGGGATTATCCAAAAGATTGAGTGGTTACACCTTTCAATAGGTCAACGTTAACCAATTATTTTTTTTACCCGAATCACCCACAATCGAGCTATCAAACATTATAATAAACATTATATACGATTAACGATGGGATATATATATATATATATATATATATCATAGCTCATGCAATGTTTGATAAATATCATTGTTTTAATAATTGGATAAATGATCGCAGGTAGACTTTGGAATCGAACCACGCATAGTTGGAAATATTTGAGGGCACGTGGTCACCTCCTATCCATGTATTGGAGATATAAAACTCTTGCAACCCTAAAATATTTGTCATTCTCCCTCCGAAGTTCACGCTAGCCTTCGCGCTGATCTGCAAGATTTCATGGTGGTCATGAGTGTTCTTTCTGTTCTAGCTTGCTCCAAAGCTTGGGTTTAACGTTGATGTAGTCTTCGATGTTCAGTCTCATTGCTAACCTTTGTAGCTGTGGGTTTTTAATTTGCAAGAGTTTGTTGGTTTTGTTTTCACTTTCCTTGCGGCCTGTCCGTAGCTCCATTTTTGCTTCCTCGTGGCCTGTCACTGTTGTGTGAAGCTAAGGCTTCGTTGTTGTTGGTTGTGCTCCATCATTGTCGTAGGGTTTGAAGATTTGTATGTGCAGTTCGCATTTGATGATAGTCCCGTCGCAAGACTATTCGTTACTCTTCATTAAGGTAAATATTTGGTTTTCTTCACAGTAAATTATTTTTACAGTAGGGTTTTTAATAATGGAAGAGTTTTGTGAGTAACACACAGTATCGTGCTTCTCCGTGCAGGAACTTGTGGCTACGCTTGCAACCCGTGATGAAGGTAATGTTGGTGTCTTTGAGGGCTTGTGGCTCCAATCCGGTAAGCCCTGGATTCAACGAAATGGGTTCTTACCCTGCTTGCAAGACGTTGTCGATGGTGAAACCCCAAGCTTGGAAGCTTGTCCAGTTTTGCCATTAGTTATATAATTTTCTTGTTTTTAAAATATAGTTGGTTCTACTCTGTTGCAAACCCTCGCTATGTCATTGGCATGTATTATCCTTGAGCTAGGTGTTGTAATTAGTTTAAGTTTCTAGCCTTACGACCTGTCAATGTAATACATTGGTTTTTAAAAAGATTTTCTTCGAGATCAAACTCGTTTTTGCAATGATAAAATATAATGTGACTCTGTGTATGTTAGGGTTTTCCCTAACTGACTGTTAATAAATAATTTTACTGTCTATTATATTTTGTAAAAAGATTAGTTTTTTAATTAATACTGTAATTGAGTTATAGTGTATAATTTATAAAATTAACCTACCTATTCAGAAAGAACAAACTAGGGTTTTCCTCAATGAAACCCTTGTCTAATTTAATTTTTCAATTTATTTTTAAATATGTTCTATTACTTATTAGTTTTCATTTTATTTAGTATTACAACTTTGTTGTGATAATTTTAAGTTGTATCTGTACATTTGTCTTTTCATTTGTCCTTAAAAGGACTGTAAACAGTCTATAGTAATTTAATGGCTTATTAATATAATAATCCAAATAAATGGATTCTAGATTGAATTTTTTTATTTGTAAAGATTAAATTTGGTTTCATTAGAGGAAATTTGAGGTCTAAAATGGGCCTCCTATGGAAAATGATAAAATAATAGTTATTAATTTTGGAGGAAAAATGAAAAAAACTACTTTTTTTTGTTCATATTTTCGACATATCTCCCTATGTTTCTACTCAAATTTCGGGTGGGAGATCTTGTTGGATGCGGAATTTAATCCCACATCGAACGATGACCCACACTGCATACTTTTGACGGACCCTGCTACCCCAAAAATAAGAAATACCTGAAAAAATGCGATGATGATGTCATCATCACATTTTTTCAGGTATTTTTTATTTTTGGGTAGAGGGGTCCATAAAAATTATGCAATGTGGGTACTCATTGGATGCAGAATTAAATTCTACATACGACGAGCTCTCCTGCCTGGAATTTGAGTAGAAACACAGGGAGATATGTCGAAAATACAAACAAAAAAGTAGTTTTGATTTATGACAAATATGTCAATTCAACCATTATGGTTGAATCATTTTATTGAAATTCTATTGGTTCTTGAATTCCAACTCACAAAATTTATTGTTCATGCATTTTCTTCTAAGGCCCATTTTAGACGCCAAATTTCCTCTAATGAGGGTTTCGACCGTGTAGATTTACTTTTACAGGTATAACCTGTTTGATAATTATAAAATAGTTATTTACATAGATAGATATTTATTTTTATAATAGTTATTAATCCTATTCTCGTTGTTTTTATTTACTAAACTGACAGATAGAATTTATTCAGAGTTCTTTGCAAAGATAAGCATAGATTATGTAACTTAGTTTGCTCTTTATAAGTTAAGTACTTATAATATAACCCTATTTAGTTTATATTAATTATTAGTCTTAAATGAATTGAAATTATTAAAATAAATAAATGATTAGTAGTTTGTTTCTTTGCTGAACTGAATGTAAACATTGTAATTTGACTGTGATTTTTCTGCTGCATTGCAATCAATTAGTAAGTGAACACAAAGAAATATAACCTATCACAGCACAATTTAACCTCTATAATAATTTAACTTGAATAAAATTAATCTGCTGTCTGTAATTACACAGTCTATCTACTAGGATATTTTCTTAACATATTGATCCTTCTACCTCTACTAGATTATTGTTATTTCTTTTCTAATATATTTACATAAATAAGCTGGTTAAAAAAATAAACATAGATAACCAGATCATTATTCTTTTTAATAATAACCTACATACTGAAATAAATTACTCTGCTAACTACGAAATGTAGAACCATATCTATTCTATTCAGTCACTTAGCATATTCTTTCATCTACTCTAAATACTCTATCTATGCTGGAGTATGGCTTGATCCTTCCAAGTGTGTAAAAACACTGACTAGAATTGTTTTCCATTCTAACAATTTACAAACTGAATATTTAACATTCATTTAATAGTCAGACTCAGATTTATCTATCTAAAACAGTAAAACAAAATAATGTAAAACCTAATTATGATAGACAACAACATCGTTATGAGGCCATTCCTCCCTACCAAACTCCTAGAGAGCACTCAAACAACGCTTCCACAGGACCCCCGAGCCTGTTCCTGGTCTTCTTAGCTGAGAACCGGTGGAGCATGCAAACAATAGACTGATCCAATAGCTCAGTAAAACACCTTGCACTCAGCAGTAAGATCTTTCAGCTTAAAAGCTGCACTAGATCACTCAGCAGTTATCCTCTCAAACTCTTTCCACAATTCCCTTCCATTGAATTTCTATGAGGTACATTCACCTGAATGATCACTTCTCTAGAATGAGCAGCCTCAGCTCTCTTCAATGGGAACATTTATACAGATTTCCTAGGTCTTTTGGGTCAGTTTTCATTAATTGAGCCACCTGCTTTGATTCCACTTTCTTGGGGAATCATGACCCCAAATGTAGGGAGGTTGCCACCTGCAACAGTTGGAAGTGGTTTGACGATGCTGCCACATGTCTGTTTTCTCTCCACCCAATCTCCTCCACCAATTTGACCAGTAAACACTCTTTTAACAGCTCTCTTAAGCTGTTGTCTCTTCCTTTATTTATTTATAATTAAATATTCAGAGTTACATTAAATATCCTTAACTCTGCTGAGTCATCAATTACAACTTAGCATAAAATTTAACATATTGTCCCCAAATAAAACCAAATAATATAACATCGTTTTTGCAAAATTAAAGCATGTAACATAAATACACTCAAATAAATCAAAATTATTAAATAATTAAGAAAAAAAAATACAATACTAACCAACTACAAATAACAACATAAATTATGAGGGGAATGCTAGAGATGATATGCACTTAATTTTGGTTGATATACTATATGTAATAATGGTCACAAAAATTCCTACTTATCGTGAGAATACACAACAATATCAACTTTTAAATCGTGCCTTAAGAGTAAACTACACATTATCAACACTCAATATTAAATTGCCTTAAATTGTGTTTCTAGGAAAATTATAATTTGGTAATAATTTATATGTTGCAAATTAGTTAAAAGTTTATTAGTGTCAAAATTAATTTATTTTAAAACATATATATTTGTTAGAGAAATTCAATTTCTACAACTAAGGTAATTGAGAAATTTGATTTATTATTTTTTTAGGATTGTGAATATTATTATAAAGATAAAGTTCGGTTGCTTTCTTAAGAGCACCCAAAAGAACAGATAATAACTAGCGAAAGATAAAATGACAATACTAAAAATACATTATACTACTACATAGCAATGGAATATTTCTCAATCCATGGCTTCCTATCGATTATCTTAAGCATTTTGTATGGTGCAACTTCTTGAGCTCTAGAGAATGTAAGCATGGTCTTATATGGATTTGAGAATTTAAAAAAAAAAATTGTTTTTTTCTTATAGTCCATGGATATGAACGTATTAACTAACAATAATGTATTTCACAACCTAGATTCAAATTACATGTCTCTAGTCACAACTTAAAAAACCAATTGCAAATCCTTTATGAAAAATAACTTTGTAAGCAATGGCATTGTTATTGATTTTGGTTTTCTTTCCCTATACTTTCTTTGCCAACTATTAGTTAATTATAAATGTACCATGAAATATACTCACACAACTTTTCCAAGTATGGATTTTTATTTTGTTGTATGAGTTTCCAAGTGGAAGGAAGATCGAGAGGGTGAGTAAGGTTCAAGCACAACCAACTTACATCTCTTTCATTTCTTCTTCCCACCTTAAACAATATTGATGTAAAATTAATGGATCTCTGGGAATACTTTGTTGTTTTCTTCCTAGCATTTCACTCACTATGATAAATTAGATGATGACATAAGTGGACCTATAAATTGGTATTTATATTCCTATTTCTCATTTCCAAGATATTATTTAGGATTTATTCAATAACGTCAAGTAACTAGTTCTCCCTATCATCTAGTGGGTCAAGGATAGGTGGTCATACATGTCATAGTACTTTGGCTTATCTATAACTCTAATTCAAAGGCTTGAGACCAACACTCACCCCATCACAAAAACAAGATAATATTTAACAAAACATAGTGAATCCTTGAAATAACTTACATGAACATGGAAGTTATCATTAAATTCATGTCTATTACATTTCGGTGACTTCACAAGCTGTAAATGTTTTGGTGAGTTTCAAAATATCAAATGAAGATCGCTTACATAGGACAATTGTGCTTGTTCAAGGCATTGTTCATGGTCATTGAGCTCAAGATTATTTGTTTATATCTTAAGGCCCTTTTTTTCCTCCCTTGACCATGGTAGGGGTCCTAAGGAAGATCCTTAATATAAAAATAGCAATAATGTTGCACATATTCCTAGTAAATTTCCTAATTAATCTTGTATATTGAGTGTGAATATTCTTCATTTAGTTCATAAGGCCCTTTCTTTACTCCCCTTTCCATGGTAAAATGCCCACCTCCCAAATTTGTTACAAACAAATCCTAATGAACCCATATCCCACCAGGTCTCCATATATAAGTTAGAGACTATTTGTATTTTGGGCCAAGGGCCTTATTTCTCACCCTTGTATATGGTGTAGAACTTGAGACTGACCTTTATCATGAAAAAAAATATAATGGAAGAAAATATCTCCCAAAAGACCTAAAAAATACTATTGGTGCCAAATATCCTTTAGAGTTGTTCTATGTCATCGTTCAAGTTTTTTATTCATGTCCAATGACATAAAAAAGATTTTCTTGGACACAATGAGCTTGCTTTCCTATGTTATCAATGATATAATTCCCCAAACCCATTCTTATTAAAAAATACATTATTTTTCCTAACATTTACTCCCAAGTGGCCCATTCCCAACCCTCCTTCCCGAAAGGCCAAAAATAACCTACAAAGGACATGTGTGGTGATTCAAGACCTTGTCCATGGCCATCAAACATGGAAATATTTTTGGCCCATTCCCAACCTTCCTTCCCGAAAGGAAAAAAAAACCTACAAAGGACATGTCTGGTGATTCATGACCTTGTCCATGGCCATCAAACATGGAAATATTTTTGGGGGCCTAAGGATAATTTCTCCTCACATGACCATGTTTGAGTTTTTAATACTTGTTCTTATCATGGGAAAATATAATAATAACTAGTTAGACAATTTGTTCATGGCAATTAACTATGAATATAATTTTTTAAGGCACCCGTCCCTTGTTTTCCCCTCCTATACATGGTTGCAGTTATATTAAAGCTTCGTATTGTGTAAAACAGAGTAATGGTACCCATAATCCATATCATAGGTATTTTTCATAGCCATTGAACATGAGCAAGATTTGTTGAGGGAACAAGGCCCTTGATTTCTTCCCCTAGCCACAACCTCCTACTTATGTGGCATGTATTGGTTTTATGTTTTTTACCTCTAACGTTTAGATTGGTTGGTGCTTCTAAAAGTAGCATAAAATCAAATAAGTAGGAAATTTATGCATATTAAAGTAAATTGCGTGTATAAAATGGGCTTCATACGAAAAAAACCACCTCGTAAGAAAATGAGTCACCTTAGAAGAAAAAGAGCCATTGAATCCAAGGACCAATATAATTTCAAGAATAGAGTCAACCATAGTGGTTGACTTGCAATATTTGTCATAAAAAACTATATTTTTAATTCGTATTTTCAACTTATCTTGAGTTGTTTTTAGTCAAATTTCAATTCGGAGCACTCAAATGGATAACTAAATTCCACATCAAATGGGTACCCATATTTCATACTTTTGAGGCGCCCCCCACCATGAAAAACATGAAATATATTAAAAAAACGTGTTACTTTAAGGCAACACTTTGTTTTAATGTATTTCATGTTTTTAATGGGGTGTGGCACCTAAAATGTATGCAATGTGGGTACTCGTTGGATGGATAATTTAGTTTTGCATCCAATTAGTGCTCCCGCTCAAAATTTAAGTAAAATGAAAGGAGATATGTTGAAGATACAAAGGAAAAAAGTCGTTTTTTTTTATCTCTTCCTACAAAATTCATAAATATTATTTTATTATTATAACTATTATTTTATTATTTTACTTAAAAGACCCATTTGAGACTTCAAATTTTCTCCAATGCTATTAAATATTAGGATCATAAGTAGAAAGGAAATAAAAAATATAAGAAATAGTAATAATTGTAGAAATCAAACCCATGGAGCATAGAATCAATCGAGGAATGTCACCCATTTATAGATTAGACTTGGAACAACACTTAAGGCCAACTTGATTTTGAGAATCGAACCCACTACAAGGTCGTCCCAACATCCCCATTAAGCCCTCCTAATGTAAGATTTGCAATCTTTTTTTTCATGTTACATGATTTTCTAATATATTTTATATTATTGGATTTTTTTTTTAATTCTATTTTATATAGTTTTTTAATCTTTTCATTTTATTATATATCTTTTGTTTTTTTATAATTTTTTCTTTTTTTTATTTAGCTATTTCATTATAGTTTCTTTACTATTTTTGTTTTTTATATGATTTCGTTTTATATATTTTTAATACGTTTTCTTATTAATTTTTAGAAAATAAATAAAATCAAAATGCTTACCTTATGGAGGTCATCACATGGATGGTTGGTCAAATGGGGAAATCCTTCAGACCATTGGCCTCCTCTAGTGGAGAACGTTGCGAACCTGCCTCCTTCTGAGTTTTGCAAACCCAAGACTAGCATAGTTTTGACTGTGTTTAGAATGATTCTAGTGGCTGTTTGACATTGTTTCCCAACTAGTCGTGCATAGTTTTTTGTTTCTTAATTATGCAGACCTATTCTGCCACCATTATAGATATTGACATAATATATTAATATTGTCATAATATATTAATATTCCCAAAATATATTAATATTTCTTCAAATATTCATTTCTTTTTTATCCAAAAGGCAGGAAATTTGTTGCTTGCATCCTTTGTTTATGTTCAAATGAAAGGAATAATTTATCTTAACTTGTCAACATAGAAGTATTACCAAGATTTTAACCCTTTAAATTGAAATGTATTTTAACAAATATGAAATCTAACTCTTTCCTTAGATGATAATGTCACTTCCATGAGCTAGCATCCATGTGTACCACTCAACAAGTGACACGTGTATGGTGGTAGACAAACTGACAATAACTGATGTGATCATAAACTCACATAATTTGTGGGAGCTATTCTTCAAACAGATTGACAAACTAAAATTTTAACAGAGAAAGATCGGTCGCTCCTTCCTCAACGAGTTCGATTTTGTTGGTGGGGAAAGTTCATACATATCGACAAATTTCATAGGAAATTTTATTCAAATAGTTTGTTGGAAGATGAAAATTTATCAGAGAAGAGATGTCACTCATTCTTCAAGGGGTTTTGTTTTTGTTTGGGTAGAATAGTCGATGGTGAGGAGAAAGTGCACTCGCTCTTTCTCCAAGTAGGTCTTTACGATGTTTTTGTAAATTCATTATAATATTTATGATTTTGGTGATTTTAGGTCCATCATAGAGGCCTATATTTGGATTAGTGGGTAAAATGTTACTTCTATAATATGAAATTAGTCACTCATGCAATCTAGCCAATTTTTCCAAAAAGGGTCCTTATATCTACGGTTCTTTAAGAATATAATATTTACATAGAAAAGGAGCGGTTGATCCTTCCTCAATGGGTTCTATTTTGGGAGTACATAAAAGTAGATGGTGAGCAGAAATAGAAAATGCTCTTTTCCCAATTAGGTATATTTTAGGGTTTTGGGAATTTAGTATGTCATTTATGATGTCCTAGAAAGAAAGCTCATCCTTTTTGGATACCATTGAATAGAAAGAGCAGTCATCCTTTCATAATTCAAATAGATAATCAATTTGAAATGAATATATATTTTTTGTCTACTACTCTATCATGCTAGTATAGTGTACATAGAAAGCCATTTTTCTATGATATTTATTTTGTCCATTTTAAATAATATGCTTAGAAAGGACCGGACAATCCTTCTTTTCTTATAGAATTGATTTATATTAACTTGAGTGATACAATAATAACTTTTATCAATTTTCTCATTGAGAATGTCATGGAGACTATTTTGACAACACTTCTCTATAATGGTGTTATCATCTAGTTTATACCTTGAAAACATTTTCCAAATATATATATATATATATATATCATGGATCATCGGTCATGTCTGATAAGAAGTAAAGTTGCATAAAAAGTGTAGTATATATACAATTGTGGAATTTTATTAATTATTTATGTCATGATTAAATATGGTAAATGTAGTGATGAAATCCTTTATGAATATTTCATTGTGTACATGTAATTATGAAATCATTTTGTTTGTGTGCCAAGCAATGTACAATTTTGAACCCACCCAAACCATTTCATAAATTTATAGCATCTCCAAGAAGTGCAAGGTTAAAGTTGGCCTCGTAAAAAAAATTAAAATTCTATTTTACCCTTCCATTTAAGAACGACTTAAATAATAACAATATATCAAAGGAAGGACAAGTTTTTTAATTACATGTCATTATGGATTTCAATTTACAAAGTGTGTTTCTAATAAAATCATCCTTCTTGGAGTGTGGTTCCTGCACTTCTTCAATTGGTGGTCCTTTAATCGACGGAGCAAATTTGGTGCTAAACAACATTGGATTAGAACTTATGGAATTGAACATCATCATTATTTAACTTATGTTTCACTTGCTTTGGAAAGAAAACACTTGATTTCGATGAGAGAAAAAATTCCTTCCAAGAAGAGGCCATCCCGTATGTTCGGACAATTTATATTTCATCTTTAGTATCTTCATTCCAAATTATGCCAATATATTAGGAAAACATTGTATCCATATTCAACAGGAGACCAAAATTTTGGAGACAATGAGTAGAGAATCAACCACCCTAAGAAAAGAGGATGAAGCATGGAAATTGGACCCAAATATGTTCAAACTTAGTCTTTGATTAGAGGGAATCATTCTTTTAATATCCAATAGGATATAGTGGTGGCGGTGTAGAAATTCAGCAGGTGGATCTAGCTCCAAATTTATTTCTTACACAGATGCATAAGAAAAATAGAGAGAGGAATAATGAGACTGAACACAAGAGAAGTGAAGAATGATTTGAGAATATTCCATGTATTATTAGTCAATAACAGTGTACATAAATAATACATCCTTGAGAGAAAAAATCATGTTGTTAAAGAGACACTACAAAAAAATATCCTTTTGGGGGCAGTTTTGGCTTGCAGTGGTTTTGCTAACCTCCCCCACACCCCCCCCCAAAAAAAAATTAGGTCTTTTGGGGTCGTTCTTAAAAATCCCCCTCAAAAGTCCTGAAAATTGG
>LPNX011034241.1:316805-347385 GCA_001517045.1 Pseudotsuga menziesii | reverse complement strand
GGGGGGGGGGGGGTTAGAATGACCCCCGCTAAAGGTGCCTTGTGACGGTTTTGCTAAAATCCCCCCCAAAATTTTTTTGAGGTATTTGGGGGAAGTCCTTAGAAACCCCCCTCAAAAGTCTTGAGAATTTGACTTCTTGGGGTGGTTTTAAACCCTCCCCTAAAAGTCCAACAAGACTTTTGCAGGGGGGTTGGAAAGACCTCCCACCCCTCAAAATTCCAACAAGACGTTTGGGCGGGGGGGGAGGGTTGGAAAGACCCCCCCAAAAAAATTCCTGTTGGACTTTTGGACTTTTGGGGGGGCGTTTGGAAAGAAACACCCCCAAATTCCAACATGACTTGGAATTTGGGGGGTGGGGGGGGTTGGAAATGCCCCCCCCCCCCCCCCCCCCCCAGCAAAAGTCCAACCTGACTTGGACTTTTAGGGGGGATTTTGGAAATACCCCCCCTTCCCAAAGTCCAACATGACTTTGGGGAGGGGGGAGGGGGGGTTGGAAAGACCCCCTGCCCCCCGCCAAGTCCTATTGGACCTTTTTATTAGTGGGGGTGGGGTGGAAATACCCCCCATAAAGGTTTACTTGATAGTTTTTAAAGGTAGCAGTATAATTCAAATATCATGTGCAATATAATATACAGTAGAATCACTAAAAGAACAACATCCAAGCATATAAATAATAGACAATATTTTGACCTTGGAAACCACAAGGGATAAAACACAACAACCTTGTGATAGAGATATTAGTTCAAAGTACAACATACATCCAAATATATAGTAGGCACATATAGCAGAATATCGATAAACCCCAAGAACAAAGGAGAAACTCCTCCAAAGATAGGGAACCCTGAAAAATACTTCTTCTAACTGGTAGCGAACTTCTTCCTTGAGTGGAATGAACTTGGTTGGGTGAAATTGAGTGATGCACCTTGTCATTTATAATTGAATTTATGTTTTTTTGTTCACTTTAACCGGGGCCAACTTGCACACTTAATCTAGTCTGACTTGTCTTTTATGCATAATAATAATTATTTATTATTATATTTTCTAAGGCCAACTTCATGAGGATGCCTCACACAGCTACTACATCAATAATCCCTCTTCTCTAGGGAAGAATCATCATAGTATAATACCGCGTATGGATATTATTTGTAAATCAAAATAGTCTCTAACATCTCTATATCATAAGTAATTTTTTCCAACATAGTATCACTAGTCCACCGATAAGTGTCAACAACTCAACCCAGTTCATCAGGGAGTTAGAATGCATCAAATCGACCCTATCCATTATGGAACCTACATGTAACAACTCAACTTATTCTATCAAAGAGTCAACAACTCAAACCATTACATTTGTGGGTCTACATACACTATATCAGTCCATTCCATTGGAGAGCCTACATGTAATATGCACTAGTATGCACAAGTTGTATGCACCAGTCTCTCCATCTCATCACAGGGTGTCCTAGAGATCCCGTCACTCTTTCTAAGAGTGTCTAGAAGAATGCACTAAATTCATCCATCACATCACATGATGTCCAAGAGATCTCCCCACTCAGTCATAGAGTGTCCAGGAGCATGTGTTGGTCTCCCCATCCCTTCACAAGATGTCTGATAGATCTCCCACTCCATCACAAAGTGTTCGAGAGAATGTGGTGGCCTATCCACCCATTCACAAGGTGTCCAAGAGATATCTCCACTCTATCATACTAGTTCAAAGTACAACATACATACATAGTTGAGAGAATGTTGTGGCATATCCACCCCTTCATAGGGTGTTCTAGAGATATCCTCACTCCATCACAAAGTGTTTGGTAGAATGCAATGGCCTCTCCACCCCTTCACAGGGTGTCTGAGATATCTCCCCACAACATCATAGAGTGTATGAGACAATGCAGTGATCTCTCCACCCATTCACAGGGTGTCCAAGAGATCTCCCCACTCTATCACAAAGTGTCTGAGAGAATGTCACTATAAAATCATCGTTCCCTCTCAACCAGGGAGTTAACATGGGGCTAATATCCCCACTCCATCACAGTGTTACCAGGAGAAGGTACGGTCCCATTTTTATTCATCTATGTACTATTCTCCCCACTCTATCATAGAGTGTTTGGGAGAATTCAGTGCCCCATTTTGACTCATCTACTTTTATCCAAGTCATGTGACTCAATAATGGGAGAATGTTTGCTTGATGTTGCATACATCCATCTTCACAAATGGCACATGTGGGCCAAATATTTATTTGCATGGGTATTGTGGTGTAGTGATATCCATAATTGATGCACACAAACTCATAATGATTTCCATGGAACACATGTACACCAAATATTCCCTTTATAGAGAATATACTGTTTTGTTACATGAAGGAAATGTTTTGGGCAACATTGCCTGCATTGGCGCTCAACCTTGATATTTTTTAGGAGTCGAGACATCAACATAGTATGAAATATTTTGATTCCTAGACTCAAAATTTAATGCCTTGGAAAATATTGAAATCCAAGTTTTGGCTAACGTAAAAAAAGCTGATATTTGATCAAATCAAGGACATTATCTCAAATCTATGTTGACAAAGTCAAGCCCAAAGCTTCTAAATCTAGATTTAAATATTAGAAATGAATAATAGATTGGATTGAGAATAATATCTCCCCACTCCTGTGGAAAGAAGTCTCTCTACTCACTAACATTGCATATCAGTAATTCAAAATTGCAACCATGAGGTTGCTACCAGTGATTGAAGAAGAAGAGGTGATCTATGTTATTGATGGATTGCAAATTTGAAGAGACCATGATGTTTACTTTTGTGAAAATGACGAGTATGAATACACAATGGTTGAACCACCAATGGATAATCCTAATAATGGATATTCCAGTGAAAACTTGCCCCACCACTACAAAGAGTATCTTGCATTGGGGGAAAAGATTTGTAAATTCATTCCTTTCAAGGACTATTTTTATTTCATATTTGGATTTGAGCCCAAGGATGTGGATGAGCATTCTTTCAATATCAGCAAATAATCCATAAAGGAACCAAGTTGTTCCAACTATGTGAGTAAGGAAGAAGAAATAAAATCCAAAAGAGAAGATGCAGCAAAGACATTTGTTGGTCCAATCATTATGAGATTGTTTGGGTGTTCTTCTAGCAAATATTGCAAAAGTAGTGACAGTAGTACTATTCTAAACAGTGAAGTTTCATCAACTGTCTTATAAAATAAAGAGCCACTGACAAACCACCCTTCAAAGGAGAAGGTCATAAACCTTCCAGAGGAATAAACATGTAGTGCTTCTAATGGAAGTATTGATGAGGAAAAAGAAGAAGGGCATGTTGGTCCAAACCATATGAATGGGAAGGATTAAGAGGAGGATGAGGTCCCAAATCCATTCTCAATCTTGGAAAAATGATATGATTCACTTAGTTCTTCAAGTGATCAAGGAAAAGAAAATATCCATGAGTTGAATTGCAAATCACCACAAGGTGGTTGCATAGGTGAAGGAGTTGAAGATGAAGGCACTTCAAGTTTTTGGGTGGGTGGTATTCAAATCATTACTCAAGGTTTTGGATAATGTATGGGTGGTGAAAAATATTTTGGATCAGATCCAAAAGAGGTACACAAATCAGATTTACAGCCACCTTCCGAGCCATAGAATGAGGAAGAAAAAAAGGCCACACCACTCAGGTGTGAACCAGTAAATTTGGTGGAGGAGCAGGCCACCAAAGTATCTGTACATAAAGATGGGAAGATGAAGAACATGGATGGTAAAATATTTGATTTTTGCAACATCCATGTACACATGCAACCATCTGATCCCTGGGAGGATAACAGTTCTTCACTTGCATCTGAGGACTACAAGATGAAGGACAATTGTGAGGGAGATGAAATTACTCCTAGTTTTTTTGTTGATGATCACAAAACCATTGCAAAGGAGGATGATGTTCTCAATGGTGATGAGGGATATTTTGTATTATATCCAATAGAAGAACATATATCAGATATAAAGACATCATCTGAACTTCCCAATGAAGTGGAAGACAAAACCCCACCAGTCGGGTGTGAACTAGGAAAATTGAAGGAGAAAAATACGATGCAGAGAGATGAAAACAGTTCAGAATTTTGGACTCTCTTGCAGCATGATGAAGATGAAATTCCAAGGCCTGATATGCTTTCTAATTTTTTTACATATCGCAGGTCATTCCATCCTTCAGAGATACCATCCACTTCACACCATGGAAGTGATTTTGCAGAAAATTCAAAGGCTGACTTGCATGATGAGAATGAGCTTTGTGTTGTGGATCCATGCCACAAGAAAAGTAGTGTTATATGCCAAATGTTAGAGGAAGGTACCTTGGTGTAGGATGTTCTCTTTGAGCCATATCATCTGAGTGGACCACTTAAGGAGGACAGAGAAAAGCTTAAGACAGCCTTGAAAAACCTTGTTGACATAAATTCCTTGGTGGCCAGATGTTGTTGGAAAGCTTTTGGAGGAGAAATGGAAGGAGAAGCATTTCTAGAGGAGTGCATAGAACTGAAAGAAGGCATGGCCAAGATGAAGGAGAGCTATATGAACCTACTATCTGACATATATCATCTCCTCCTAATGGCTGAAATGTATCATTGTGCAATCAAGAAGGAAGAAGAAGAAGTAGAAAGGATCACTAATAAGTTAGAGATCACTAATGACTTATTGAAGAGCACACAGATATCCCTTAAAGAGTCAAATTTATAGATATGTCAACTGCAAAATAATTTGAATGTGTCACACCTTTCATGTTTCATGGAAGAAAATGTTTTGGGTATAATGGAGGGACCTCATGTGGAGGACAACCGCGAGGGAGGAGCAGATTTGCAGGTGTTTGTAAAGAGCCTTGATGAAGATTGTCACGTCCCCGTCCCTCAACCTGGCGAAGAGGACGCGACGAACACATCAACAATCAACCGGGCAAACCGCCCCAAAAACCGCCCCATGAACATAATCCAAATTAATCAAATGCTGAAATTAAAAGCTTACAGGATGCATATTAAGATGCCTAAGCATACACAAATGCCTGAATCCTTCAATCATACAGTGGAAGCAACACAAATACATTCCAGCAATTACATGTTCATCGTAATTCCATACACAATTGATACAATTACAGAGATAGACTAGCAGCACTTATCTGTGGATGAAGAATTAACCCGCAACCAGCTACGTCGTTGCAACGTTCCACCCAACCATAGGCCAGCTTGCTCATCAGTCTCTCAGCAACGCTGCCACCCCCGAGCTGGGCATGATTCCTTCGGAATAAGGGTCAAATTGCAGGCTTAGACATAGCCAAGGGAACATAAATAACAAACCAACACAGCTGGGTTTCACAGGCTTTCAACAGACAAGCCAAGCCAGCACAGCCCGAAGGCTAACCATTGCACTCAGGAAACCAAAACAACTTCATTCACTGCTCTGTGATGAAGGCATAAACAATAGGTGACAGTCCCAAACGAAAAATGATACACAGCTCCAGCCTACAAGGCAACTCAGAGTTGGTTTTGGCCCTAACGTGGCCAAAACAACTCAGCTGCAACCCAAACCAGGGTACCTCAGCAGCCCAATTTCACAATGGGAACGACAGCAACTATGCACAGTCCCAAACGAAGGATAAGCAAACCCCCAGCATGGACAGAGGAGAACACAACCAACAAATTGGCCTTCCATGGTGGTCCAAAACGAATTTGGAACCCACAGCCGACAGAACTCATGGGGAAGACAACAGCCCCAAACACAAACAGCGAGCACGGCTCACGGCATGGGAAAAAAATGACCCAAACATCTTGTGCGTGAGGAAAAACTCGCACCCAACAGAAAAATGCACGGGAAAGACATACCCGATTTTCTGCGTGAGGGTTTCAGCCTGCGCGTAAGGGGAAACGACCTCCTCTATGCGCGCGAATCAACAGGTCATCGGGAGGATGAACATACCACCTAGGCACGCGCAAATGAGCAAAATTTCCCTCTGCATGAGGAAGAACAGACCATAGCCCTCCGTGAGGAGAAAACAACTCCGATTTTTCCTGTGGATGAACAAAACAACAGCAAGGACGTGAATTACAGTGCGTGGGTGCTTCAGCAACTCGTGGAGCCCCAGAAAATGTCTGCGTGAGACTAAAATCGCCCAGGGCCTATGCGTGAGGAGCCAACAGACCCAAAATCGTGGTGTGAGTGAACTGACCAGGGAGGAGTGCGTGAGGGAGAAGAATGGGCAGACATGGGTGGAGTGAGCAAGTGGGTAAGGCTGACAACCTGCCACAACCACCACCACTTCAGCAATAACTCCCCCAACCACCAGCTGAGCATTAAAGAGGTTAAAAAGGTTGGATGAGACAAAAGGTGCCAAAACAACAAAGGTGGTGAGACAACAAGGTAATAAAACATGGGTTTTTCCCCCCATAAACCAAGGTTTGACATCCCCCACCCCTTATCCTTTGGAACCATGCCCTTTTCATTCAACGTTGCACTGCCGTAGCTGGTTGTGGTTTATTTTAATTGATGTGCGGGTTTACATGATGCCAAATTATAATGTGCCTTATAGCACAGCATACCATCGGCAATTATCCCTATTGCCGAAACATACACAGACAAATCGATGGTGGGGCTTTTTCCTGGAGCTCCTCACCATGATTAATTACATTATATACATCATGCAAACGGGGTCGAAACCGGGGACATTACAAAGATTATTTTGGCCAAGCAACCGTTGGTATTTAGAATGGCATAAAGGAGTTATTAGCTATGAGAAATATGGCTTAGGACATTTCAAGTGAATCAACAAGAAAACATGATCATCTTTTCAGGGATTGGGTAACTAAAAATATCACAGAAATAGAGGATAAAATATGTACTAGAATTGCTTCCACCGATGAAGGGTTTTCTGATATATATGCTTGGGAAGAGACACACTCTAAAAACCCCCTATGGATTGTAGAATCTGATCCAGAGGAGGTGGCTGATCACATTCCATATGGGTCAGAAACAAAAATTCCTTGTTCATCCATTGATTGGGTGGAGAGAGACACCTTGGGAATGAAGACTGTGGAAGGTAAAGAGTTTAATTTCTGCAATAAATCCTTTGGTGTGAATGGCATTGTCCTGACATATGGACAACCTCAAAGACTTAATTTACATCCATTGGATACATTCCACACACATGCACATGAGGTGCATTCTAAATTTTTTGTGCTTAAGGAAGTTTTGGATGAAGATGATGAGTTCCAAGCACATGGCCATTGCTTGAGAAAGGATGAATTTTCTCATGGAAGGAGTCCTCTTTTCAATGAAGATTCAGAAGAGATCCCTTTGGTTGGACTAGCCCATGCTGGGTTTGATGCATCCATACCTTTGGTGGACACATTTTGTAGAGGTTTGTTTTACTATAAATCAGTCCACACTTCTAGTTCAGCAGGCACACATAGGGATGAAAATTGGGTGAAGGGATTTTTTCTATTGATGCCACACAAGGAGTAAGAGGATCCCACATATTCCATTGATGAATTAATGTTTCAGCCATGTGGTATGAAAATTTCACCATTCCCTTTTTGTGTGTACAAGAAACATCAGAGGTATCTATTTGATGTCTTCATCATGCATGGCTATGCATGGAAGTTCCACTTGAGTCAGTTTGGTGGAACAAGTAGCATAATGTTGAGTTTTTGCACCAGAACAAAGATAGCAGAGGAGGAATTCCATGTATGGTGGGATAATTTTAAAAATGTGCAGTTTTCCACGGGGAGAGATGAGCTTCCAGTATGGTGGCATGATTTTCATAACCTTATTTTCATCCTCTACAATGATAAAATTTTGTTGTTTTTACTGATGGGTGGAAGGAGGAAGATAAAACCATGGGATCCAGGAATTCTTAAGGATGACAGAGTTCAAAAGGTGGTAGTAAAATTTGGGTGTTTACAGAGGAGTTAGTTGGATCCAAGAACTATACTCAGTTACCTTAACTAGGTTTGCAATCTTGCTAAAGGAAATGGTATTAGAGAAATGGCTTTGATCAGAGTGGTGCAGCAAAAACATGATGGAAAAATTTGCAGCACTTTATGGTGCTTTTGCTTGAGGAAAAGCAGATTTGGGAGGGGAGGACTGTCATGTCCCCTCAAATTGACCATTAAAAGTGTTGACCATGCTAAGTTCCTAGGGGATCAAAGTGATATTGATTATTCTTCCTAGGAAAAATTTTGCTAATAAGTGTTTTAAGGCATGTATTTAATTTTATTTCAGCAAATTTATTTATTATGCAAAATAATGATGTGGAATTAATGTTTCCATGTCAGGAGGGTGCATTGGGGAAATCTAGTCAACTTGCCTTCGTAAAAATAAGAAATTCCATGACAAAAGAAAACAGGAGAATAAAGGGAAGTTGCCTAAAAGCAGCAGAAAAGAAGACATAGGTAAAAGCAGGAAAGTATTTCAAAGGGGAGGGTGTAGTTTCCTCTTATGAAGCTCAGAAAAGTTGTAAGAGAAAAGAAGGAAATTTTTTGAAAGGAAAAAAACAGTATCCTTATGAGCTAGGAAAAGCAAAAAGCTGTCATAACTCAAAAGAAGCATATTTTGACTAAGGGAGGGTGCAGTCTCTAATTGTGAAGGATGATTTGGACTTGGAAATAGTTCCACACACTACAACAAATCCTGAAATTAAGGTCCCATTTAGAGTCCCTTTTTAGTGTAATTTTTTTTAAAATTGAGTGGCCAAACTAGACGCTAAATGGGACGCGTCATGGACAAAACTTAAAGTGTCTCAAAAAGCGTATTTTTTGCGTCCTTCATAGCATCCTTTATGGCATCCAAAATGGCGTCTATTTTTTGCTTCCAAATTAACGTCCAACTTTGCTTCCTAAATAACGTCCTATTTTGCTTCCTAGAGAGCGTCCACTATTGCTTCCTAGAGAGCGCCTGCTTTTGCCTTCTAAATGGAATCCCTGTTAGCACCATTTTTGCATCCAAATTAGCATCCAATATTGCATCCATTTGTGCTACCACTTTAGCATCCCATTTTGATCCACATTTTACTTCCAAATGTGCATCAATTTTCGCTTCCAAATTTGCACCAATTTTTTCTTCCCTTTTTGCATCGTGTTTTGCTACCAAAATGGCGCCAAATTTTTCCTCTATTGTTGCACCATATTTTTCTTCCTATATAGCGTCATGTTTTTCATCCAAAGTAACATCTTATTTTGCTACAATATCAACACCATGTTTGCCTTCATCATTAGCACCAAGTGTTGCATCCTTTTTAATGTCTAGTTTTGCATCTTTATTTATGCCCACATTAGCACCATGTTTTGCTACTACTTTAGCACCCAATTTTTCGTCCATTTTACTCCCACACTAGCACCACATTTTGCTTCTTGTTTAACTCCTAGGATTTCTTCTTATTTTTCTTCCTCGTGAGCGCCTAATTTAGCTTCTCAAATAGCATCCAATTTTGCTCCTTTGTTGGCCACTATTTTAGCTTCTACTTTAGCTTCTACTTTGGCGTCCAAAATAGCATCAAAATTGACTTCCAACTTAGCGCCAAGTTTTGCATCCAATGTTGCTTTTAGATCTAGAATAAACTGGGCATCTGTTTTACCTCATGTTTTTGTTTCCTTATTGGCACCACATTAGACTTGTTATTTAACACCTACAACTATATCCAATTGTGTGCTCTTATATTTATTATATCAAATTATTATAATTATTCATTCATTTCAATAGTTCTCATTTATCATTAATTCATAGTTATTAAATAACATAATGAAACATTCAAATTAATTGTAGATACAATTATTGAGATTAATTGCATAGCATTTATGAATAAATTTTACAGAAACATGTAACATTTATCCAAAACAGTAATATTAATTTTCCATTAAAAGATCATCAACAACTTCCAACATATATAAATATAAAATATAATAATGATAACATTGGCATTATCTTTCATTCAAAATAAGTGAAATTATAAAACATCATCACATCAATAATCTATCATACAGATAATCATATTAATGTTAAAAGAACAATAGAAAATATATAGTGAAATTATCAATATTACAAGAAATATTAAAAATCAAAATTATCAATAGTAATCCAATTTTATATGTCTACAAATCAAAATCAAAATGTACTATGAGCTTGGATAATCACAAATCAAAATGACCCAAAATGTACTACGATCTTGGATAATCTCAAAAATAACAATATGTGTCTAGTAGCATGGAGAAAGAAAAAAACATCCACAGTCTCAATAGTAGCATTAATGGCTATCCTCATCCTCATACTCGTCATCTATCCCAACATCATATCCATCATCATTTGCATTTGATCCAATTGTATCATTATCATTAATATCTCTCGCTGGTACATCGGTGGCAATACAATCAGTATCATCAGCTACGCCATCTTCATCATTTTTTCTGCAAATTCCAAGAAATAATCAATTTAAAACATTAGTCACAATTTCATTACATAATGCATATTCTGTGTTATATTACAAATATTAGTGTGATCATTTATGCATTCTCATGAGTTTTCCAACCATGAATATAAACATCATCTCATCAAGATATAGTAACCACACATATAAAGTGTATATGCAACCATACATACACACACATGTACACCATACATTTTCATATCACAATAGAAGAAGATGTAGAGGCAAGGAACCAAACTTTGAAATGACATTAGCTGACCCATGTAACTTGAGAAGAGAACAAGCCTACCCATATGAGTATCAACTTAGAATGGCCCGTGATAACATATAGAATGAATAAAATAAATTATGTTTTACAAGACAATATAATGTTTAGGACAAATTCTTCTTCAAATATATGCTAACTACTTTTAGAGTTATTGAAGAAACATTGAACTTGATCTTTACCATCTCAAGTGAAAGTTGAAATTAACATGATTCTTTCTGAATCAAAACAAAACTATGAAAGTTGTCTAGTCTATCTTTTGTGAAAGTTCAACTAGTATGATTTTATTTTTTTTTAAAAACTAAGGTTGTCTTATCTAAACTTAATCAACAGTAGTGAAGATGCTCGGTTCTTAATTAGGATAAGCTAACAGTTTGATCCACTTTATTTAATAATGCTTTACAACATTAAGGAATTTATCATAGTGGAATCAAAACAATACCAATTGAGACTAAAGGTGTGAGATTATAGACCAACATGTATAATAAAAAACTACAAAACCAAACAATAATTTACCATTCATTCAAATTCCATTACAAATATGTTTATTCCTCATTAGGATTTTAGTATACACACATGGAATTCATATTTCAACATCTTTGTAGATTTAATTACGTTGATTAGCATTTGCTACATGAGTAATTTGTAGAGTTAATTACTTGTTCAACATTCCATTTCGGACATGAGTACTTTGCCCAACTACAAAGTGGTCCAAGGAACTAGATGCATGTTGCAAGTTCCATCCATTTGCATTCCAAATTTGTGGGAGGGTGGTAATAAAAACCAAGATGATTTTCTTTAGTACTACATGTTCAAGTCTATTATTCTTCTTATGTAACTACACTATGTTAAATACCACTTGTCTAGTTGTAAGAGATACCACCAATTATCATGCCCTACCACACAAAAAATGAAGTCAAAATCCATAATGATAATCACATATGGTTCATACAGTCACACTAAACCTACAAAAGTTTCCATTTAAAGTGTTTGACAAAGATTCAAGGTAGATTGCAGTTGGCTAGCAAATCTCTCCCACGCAAAGTCTAGAAGCCCAATATTGGAGAAGGAAAACCTACAGCAGTCAATTAGTATGATTATAAGGAATTATAGGAGAAGAAGGTTGTGAGAAAAACCATGCCCAAAGTCAACGAAGGGAACAATTGATGTTTTGATTGGGAGCAGTTCTCTTTTCTACTATGTTAGCTATCTTGTACCCTATATCAGTTATGAAGACACGAATTCAAGTAGCAGGAGTTGAGTTAGCCCATATGAATGGTCTAGAAGTGTGCAAGCATACAGTAAAAGAAGATGGGGTCTCTGGTCTTTTTCAAGGTTTTGGAACATTAGTAGTAGGAACTATAGTAGGCATAGGTATTTTCTTGACATCCCTAGAGGTCTAGATGGTACTATTAAGAGACTACAATCTGAGGTTACTCAAGGCACTGGGATCAACAACGTATGCCACAGCAAGGAATGTAGGCTCAAAGGAGAGTACCTTGCCATGAATCCTATCATTAATATTCTGTCATTCCCATAAGTTTGGTGGTGACATCTTCTCTTCAGCTGTGACACTTATGAGTAAACTCATTCATAAAGATCCAACTTGTTTCTCAATGTTGCATGCAGCATGTCTTACAACTGCCTTCTTGGATGCTATATCAAAAGATTGGGTAGCTAATGGGAAAAGTTACCCAAATGACTAGATTCTCCAATGGAAGGAACCACAGTAGGAATCTGACAATTCAAACCGAAGCCTTAAAAGTTAAGACAACTGAGAATGAACTACACCAGAAAGTCAGTGATGTGATAGTTAAACTACTTTTGAATCACTGCAAAGTGACCCTCCTTTAACCAACAAGTGCAGTTTAATGAATTCAGAAAGGGAAAAGCAAAGCATGATCCTTAGGTTTTCAATGTGATTGAGAGTTCAGTTTCAATCATGAAATTTAAAGCCCACGTTTAACTCTGGTTGTTTGCAACTTAGATTTAAAGGTAAGCAGACAAAAGTGTTCCACCTTAATATTATCAATTGGGTTGATAATGGGAAAGGTTACCCAAATTGTACATTCTCGAATGGAATGAAACCCTAGGATGGTTCTGAGAATCCAAATAGGACCATCATGGACATGGAAAACAAGTTGGCATTTGCCACTACACCTTATTCTGGAACATTATCCAAAATCAGGTAAGGGTAACAACAGAAGTGCATGGAATTTCTGTCTAATTGCTATAACTCTCAGAAAGCAAATGTAAGATCATGGAAAAGTTTACAGGGCATGTACAACACCCCCTTGAGGTATTGACTGAGCTACAACTATAGTTATGCCAATTGAAAAATATATCTCCACTTAAGGCAGATATTCCACAATTTGTTTAAAAAATTTAGGCCTAGTCTAAATATTCTACGAATTGGCTCTTTTTCAACTCCTTAAGGGAAAATTTTGGCCTGAAATCTAGCAACAATCATTGTGGATTGATGGAATTAAAGATATTTGTAGAATCAAATACCACTACATTAAATACCACTTGTCTAGTTGTAAGAGATACCACCAATTATCATGCTCTACCATACCAAAAATGCAGTCAAAATCCATAACGATAATCGCATATGGTTCAAACAGTCACACTAAAACTACATCAGTTTCCATTTAAAGTGCTTGACAAATATTCAAGGCAGATTGCAATTGGCTATCAAATCTCTCCCACTCAAAGTCTGGAAGCCCAATATTGGAGAAGGAAAACCTACAGTAGTCAATTAGTATGATTGCAAGGAATTATAGGAGAAGAAGGTTGTGAGAAAAACCATGCCCAAACTCAACCAAGGGAACGATTGACATTTTGATTGGGAGCAGTTCTCTTTTTTGTTGTGTCAGCTATTTTGCACCCTATATCAGTTGTGAAGACACGAATTCAAGTGGCAAGAGCTGAGTTAGCCCATATGAATGGTCTAGCAGTATGCAAGCATACATTAAAAGTAGATGGGGTCTCCGGTCTTTTTCGAGGTTTTGGAACATTAGTAGTAGGAACTATAGCAGGCAGAGGTCTTTTCTTGAAATCCCTGGAGGTCTAGACAGTACTATTAAGAGACTACAATCTGAGGTTACTCAAGGCACTGGGATAAACAACGTATGCCACAGCAAGGTATGTAGGCTCCGAGGAGAGTACCTTGCCATCAAACCTATCATTAATATTCTGTCATTCCCATAAGTTTGGTGGTGACATCTTCTCTTTAGCTATGACACTTATGAGTAAACTCATTCATAAAGATCCAACTTGTTTCTCAATGCTGCATGCATCATGTCTTACAACTACCTTCTTGGATGTTATATCAGAAGATTGGGTAGCTAATGGGAAAAGTTACCCAAATGACTAGATTCTCTAATGGAAGGAACCATAGTAGGAATTTGAAAATTCAAACTGAAGCCTTAAAAGTTAACACAACTGAGAATGAACTACACTAGAAAGTCAGTGATGTGATAATTAAAATGCTTTTGAATCACTGCACAACGGCCCTCCTTTAACCAACAAGTGCAGTTTAATGACTTTAGAAAGGGAAAACGAAAGCATGATCCTTAGATTTTCAATGTGATTGAGAGTTTAGTTTCAATCATGAAATTTAAATCCCACATTTAACTTTGGTTGTTTGCAACTTAGATTTAAAGGCAAGCAGACAAAAGCGTTCCACCTTAATATTATCAATTGGGTTGATAATGGGAAAGGTTTCCCAAATTGTACATTCTCCAATGGAACGAAACCACAAGATGGTTTTGAGAATCCAAATAGGACCATCATGGACATGGAAAACAAGTTGTTATTTGCCACTACACCTTATTCCTGAACATTATCCAAAATCAGTTAAGGGTAAACAACAGAAGTGCAGGGACTTTTTGTTTACTTGCTATAACTCTGAGAAAGCAAATGTAAGATCATGGCAAAGTTTACAGGGCATGTACAATACCCCTTGAGGTATTTACTGAGCTACAACTATAGTTATGCCAATTGACCAATATATCTCCACTTAAGGCAGATATTCCACAATTTGTTTAAAAAAATTAGCCCTAGTCTAAATATTCTACGAATTGGCTCTTTTTCAACTCCTCAACAGAAAATTTTGGCCTGAAATCTGGCAACAATCACGGTGGATTGATGGAATTGCAGATATTTGTAGAATCAAATACCACTATGTTAAATACCACTTGTCTAGTTGTAAGAGATACCACCAATTATCATGCTCTACCATACCAAAAATGCAGTCAAAATCCATAATGATAATCGCATATGGTTCAAACAGTCATGCTAAACCTACAACATTCTCCATTTAAATTTTTTGACAAAGATTCAAGGCGGATTGCAGTTGGCTAGCAAATCTCTCCCACTCAAAGTCTGGAAGCCCAATATTGGAGAAGGAAAACCTACAGCAATCAATGGTCTAGTAGTGTTGTTGAATTCTACTGAAAATGCTCAGTTGCATAATGGTGTTATACGGAAAAAAATGTATACATGTAGGTAATATTCATTACCTATATTCAACAAGAATATGGCTGAACAACACGTTGTTAATATGGATGACACCAATTTTTGAGCTCTTTCTTATCCTGGAATCTCTAGGTCCAAATCCCTAGACTGTCAACCAGGGAGGCAAAGATAATACACCATATGTTCCTTAATAAATAGAGTCAGGGCATATAAATGTTGTTGTGATATAATTACAGGTTGTATAATATGAAGAGATGATGTTGGATGTATGGACACTTGTATCACTAAAACTAACCTCCAATAAAGGTTCTAAATTTCAGTAGGACATGATTTTTGTTGACTACAAAATTGCGAAGACTACTTCTCTAGTACATACAACCTTAATAATATGGATGAGGCCAATTTTTTATCTCTTTCTTATGTTCCTAGAATCTCTAGGTCCCAATCCCTAGATTGTCAACTTCGGAAGCAAAGATAATACAACATATGTTCCTTTAGAAGCATATAAATGTCATCGTGATATAATTACAAGTTGTAGAATATGAATAGATGATGTTGGATGTATGGATATTTGTATCACTAAAACTATCCTCCAATAAAGTGTTTAGATGGACCCTTTTGCAGGACATGATTTTTGTTGACTACAGAAGACTGTTTCTCTAGTACATACACCAAAAAGATCCAGAATAGGTAGCAGGCTGAGCTTCTCTGGAAGTAGAAGTTTAGAAATAGAAGGTTGAAATGGTTCTTCAATTTAGTGAACTTCTGCATCCTTAAAAGCATTTGAGTAAGAAAACCTAAGGTCGTATGTTCAATTCTACTGAAAATGCTCAGCTGCATAATGGTGTTATATGGAAAAAGATGTATACATGTAGTTAAATATCCACTACCAATATAATAGAAGCGTTTTAAGGCGTACAAATCATATGAAACCAAAACTAAGTGTATATCAAACTCTATGTTACCTACAGGTATTAGATTTATCTCAAAACCCTTGAACTATAGTAATTTCAGTTGATGTACACAAACATATGACTATTTACTTTGTATTATCAAATTTTCACTCTACAGTCAAAGAGCTGCACTATTGCAAATGGGATATAGGCATTTATATTTCCTCATATATGTCAAAAGCTACAACTGGAACTTAAACTTCAATTCTGTGTTAAAATCCATATTGATCTCTAGTCAACTATAAAATTGTAAATGGTATGCAAGCATTTATATGTCCTAGGAGTCAAAACTTAAACTGGAGCATAAAATTACTCTCTGCTAAAAGCAGATGGATCTAAAATTCTTAATACTTATATACTGTTTTCTTTTAGTCTACTAATGAGTCTACTTTATGGCAAGTAGGTGGAATATAACTTTGAATCCTGGGATTACTTAGAATTTATGCTAATGCAGACAGATTGCTGGTTCTTACAGGTTCACAGGTACGATCAAACAAGTATACGTTTTAAAGTCATAAAGTATCAATAAGTGTTTATGATTGCAAAATAATATGCTAGTAAAATAAGCTGATAATTTTCAAGCAACTTCAATGAGGTAAAGTAGTTTATTTTTTCCTAGTTTTTCTTGTAACTAGAGTTCAGATAAACAGGTTCCTTCCTTTATCAAGCTTAGCGACACCAAAGATACTTACTGTGAACTCTAAGCTCGTAATCTTTGTCATATATTCATTTCTATTTTAGCATGCTTAACTTGCAAATGTTATACTTATTCTTATTTATTTTTATTCATGGAAGAGTTTCTATCAATACTGATAGTAAAGATTCTCAATCAAATATACGATTCGATATTATTATTTTTAACCTACTAGTTATGGAAAATATCAACCTGTTACTTCTATGTACAATCCAGTTGCTCACTAACAAGTTATCAGTCTCCTTTATTGCATTAACATCGTACTGTATGTACTATTGTAACCACATACATTATCGTATTATTTACTAAAGTACCAAACTGATCGTTAATTACCTTCTGTAGGGAAAACTTACTTCTTGTAAATCTCCTTGATATTATAGGCTTGATTAATGTAAAAATAACTGCATCGTTTCAGATGGAATATTGTTTTCCCTTACTTCCTGAATCTAAGTCAATCAGTATCGTTCCAATGATTATAGACTTGAGTAAGGTTATTCCATTGTAATTTTATTATTACCATAATGCCTCTCTTATATTAATTTAATGTCTATAGTAACTATTATGATCAAAATTCTACCCTATGCTAAGTACAGGTTATCTTGATCAATCCTAGACTATCTTGTCCAACATAAAAAAATATGGTAAACTTCTAGTATTGACAGGTCAAGAAGCAACTAGTGTCTATGAAAGTTTAAACCAACATCAAACTTGGTAAAGGCATGTTTATACTCTATTATTATGATATTCAACTCCATACGTTATATCCACCCAAGCTATTTGTTTATGAGTGATAAGTTTGGTTTACAATACATGCATATTTAACAATGTTTTGCAAGTATATAAATATACTTATAGATAGAAGGGTTCTAGGCATAAATGACTTTGGGATAACCAAAAGATCAATTGGTTACCACCTTTCACTAGGTCAATGTTATCATATTATTGTTTTACCAAAACGCCCAAAATCGAGCTATCAAACATTATGATATAAATGATATATGATTAACGATGGGATTATATATGCATACATCATAGTTCATGCAATGTTTGATAAAAAATCATTGTTTTAATTATTGGAGAAATGATCCACAGGTGGACTTTGGAATCAACCCATGCATGGTTTGAATTATTTGAGGGCATGTGGTCACCTCGTGTCCATGTATTGGAGATATGAAACTCTTGCAACCCTAGTTGCTTTGTCATTCTCCCTATGAAGTTCACGCTGGCCTTCGGGCTGCTCTGCAAGGTTTAATGGTGGTCGTGAGTGTTCTTCTTGTTCTTGCTTGCCCCAAAACTTGGGCTTAATGTTGTTGTAGTCTCCAGTATTCGGTCTTGTTGCCAACCTTCTTAGTTGTGGTTTTTACTATGCGAGAGTTTGTTGGTTTTGTTTGCACTTGGCTTGCGGCCTATCCTTAGCTCCATCCTGCCTTCCATGGCCTGTCACTGCGGTGAGAAGCTAAGCTTCATTATTGTTGGTTGTGCTCCATCGACATCGTAGGGTTTCAGATTTTTGTATGAGCAATTTGCATTTGGTGACAGTCTCTTTTCTAGACTGTTCATTACTCTTTATTAAAGGTAAATACTTGGTTTTCATTCTAAAGTGAACAACTCACATTAAGGTTATTTTTACAGTTAGGTTTTTAATAGTGAAAGAGTTTTGAATTTAACGCATAGTATTGTGCTCTCTTTGCAGGAACTTGAGACTACTCTTGCAACTCGTGACGAAGATGATGCTGGCTACCTTCGAAGGCCATGGATCCAATCCGGTAAGCCCTGGGTTCAACGAATGGGTTCTCACCCTGCTTGTAACAGGGTTGTTGATGGTGAAACCTCGAGCTTGGAAGCTTGTTCAGTTTCACCATTAGATATGTGGGTTTTTTTTTAATGTTGTTGGTTGTAATCTATTTACAAACCCTCGCTATGTCATTGGGTAGTCTCGGCCTTGAGCTGGGTGTTGTAATTGGTTTAAATTTCTAGCCTTACGGCCTATCAATGCAATACATTGGTTTTTAAAATGATTTTCTTCAAGCTCAGACTTGTTTTGCAGTATTACTGTATTGTGACTTTGGGTATGTTAGGGTTTTCCCCAACCGACTATTAATAAGGAAAATTACTCTATATTTTATTTTGTGTATAGAATGTTGTTATTATTTAAGACTGTAACTCAATCATAGTGTAATTTATAATATTTACTTATTTGCTTGGAAAACACCAGCTAGGGTTTTACTGAATGAAACCCTTGTCTAAATAAATTGTTCAATTGATTAATGATAGGATTATGCTATTTGTTGTGATAATTTAACTTGTAACAATACATTTGTCTTTCCATTTGTCCTTAAAAGGAACTGTAAACAGTCTATAGTAGTTTTAATGGCTTATTGATATAATAATCCGAATAAATGGATTGTAGCTTAAATGTTTTTATTTGTAAAGATTAAATAAATTTGAATTAGGGTTTCGACTCTACAGTTTACCTTTACACCTTGTCTCATAAATGGCTTATTGATATAATAATCCGAATAAATGGATTGTAGCTTAAATGTTTTTATTTGTAAAGATTAAATAAATTTGAATTAGGGTTTTGACTCTACAGTTTACCTTTACACCTTGTGTGATAATTATAAAACAGTTTTTACATAAATAAATATTTATTTTTGTATTAGTTATTAATCACTTTCTCATTGTTTTTTTTAGTTACTTAACTGAGAGGTAGAACTTACTCAAAGCTCTTTGAAAAGATAAGCATAGGATTTGTAACTTAGTTTTCTCTTTATAATTTAAGTACTTTTAATATAAACCTATTTAGTTTTTAGTAATTAGTAGTCTTATATTAGTTGATATTATTAAAAAATAAACTATATGATTAGTAGTTTATTTCTTTACTGATCTGAATGTAAACCATGTAACTTGACTGTGATTTTTTTGCTACATTGCAATTAGTTACTAAGTAAACACAGAGAATTATAAACCTATCATAACACAGTTTAACCTCCATAATATTTTAACTTGAATAAACTGCTCTCTGTAATTACAACATCTTATATACTAAATATTTTCTTAACATATTAATCCTTCTACCTGTTTACTGCTATTTCTTTTCTAATATATTTAGATAAATAAGCTTGTTAAAATAATAAACTTAGATAACCAGATCATTATTCTTTTTAATAATAACCTACATACTGAAATAAATTACTCCGCTACTACGAAATGCAGAACCATATCTATTATATTCAGTCTCTTAACATATTCTTTCATCTATTGTAATTACTCTATCTGTGCTGGAGTACGGCCTGGTCCTTCTGGGTGTAGAAAAACACAAACTAGAATTATTTTCCATTCTAACAATTTACAAACTGAATATTTAACATTCATTAAATAGTCAGATTCAGATTTATCCATCTAACACAGTGAAGCAAATAATGTAGAACCTGATTAGGATAGACAACAACAGTGTTAGGAGGCCATTCCTCCCTACCAATTTCATGGAGCGCTCAAACAACGCTTCCTCAGGACCCCCGAGCCTATTCCTGGTCTTCTTGGCTAAGAACTGGTGGAGCATGCAAATAGTAAACTGATTCAATAACTCAATAAAACACCCTGCACTCAGCAGTAAGATCTTTCAGCTTAAAAGCTGCACTAGATCACTCAACAGTTATCCCCTCAAACTCTTTCCACTATTCCCTTCCATTGAATTTCTTTGAAGTACATTCACTTGAATGATCACTTCTCTAGAAGGAGCAGCCCCAGCTCTCTTCCATGGGAATTTTTATAAAGATTGCCTAGATATTTTAGGCTAGTTTTCATTAATTGAGCCACGTGCTCTGATTCCACTTTATTGGGGAATCATAACCCCAAATGTAGGGAGGTTTCCACCTACAATAGTTGGAAGTGGTTTGAGGATGCTGCCACATGTCTATTTTCTCTCCACCCAGTCTCCTTCACCAACTTGACTAGTAAACACTCTTTTAATAGCTCTCCTAAGCTGTTGTCTCCTCCTTTATTTATTTATAATAAAAATATTTAGAATTACATTAAATATCCTTGACTCTGCTGAGTCATCAATTACAACTTAGCATAAAATTTAACATATTGTCCTAAAATAAAATCAAATAATATAATTTTTTTTTGCAAAAATTGGGGCATGTGACATAAAACACCCCTAGTGGCGAAGGGGGACTCCTAGATCATCATCAACCTAGCTCGTGGGCTTCAATCAGGAGCCCCAACGACCCAAGTATCAAATAATTGGAGATGGGAGGGCAGGTTAAGTGTCCTCAAGCAAACCCTTACAAGCGAGGAAGCCATTTTGCTGTCCCACGTAAAACGGGAAGGAAACAAGGTGGCTGATGCCATGGTGAACGTAGGGGTGGAGAGCAGTCTATTTTTCCATGCAGAGGAAGATGAGGATAGTGGAAAGACCCAACAAATATGGCACTGGTGTTCGAAGTTGGGAGAAGATGATGTTGTGGATAGTGGCAACACACACCACACGATGCATGCCAATGGCAACTGGCTCACAACTGTAAAGGGAAGGCAAACAAACGGTGTGCCGACACTAGAGAACGGGCCCGCGAGTGATACGTAGGCTAACATGACAAGCCGAGAAAGTTTTCAATCACCAGGTGCGGCATGCCCAAACACAGGATAATGCATGCCTAAACACGCAGCACCGGTACAGCTCACATGGAGGATCCACAAGATCAGGTCGAGTAAGGGATTTGGGATCGGCTTTAAATTAGATGCCAGGGGCTCTTTGATGCCCGATCCATGGGAAGTGAGGAGGGAAGGACGAGTAGGTATTGCGCTCACATCTGAAGTGGTTAGAGCAATAAATATGGCAGAGACCCGTATCATTTGGCCCCCTTCGAAACCTAAGGTGGTGAATCAATCGCACACGGTGAGAGATCTGATTGAGTGTGGGGAGTGGCAGAGAATTATGGTGACCACGAATAGGGTTAAGGAGAATGTCTCGAGTTGGAAGATATCGATGGAGGAAGGCCCTATTTATATGGATTCGGAGGAATGCAAGGCCTTAAAAAAGGCTCTGTTTTTGTTCTTGCATCTTCCTAGTGGCCACCTGTGCGCTTTCATCATGCCGCGATTATAGAGGGCCCGAACCAGAGCGAGAGGCCCCAACAGGGGTGTAGGCCTTAATGGTGCTTCCCCTAGTGACGCGGATGACTCTACGCCCCCTAGTAAAGGTTCCCTAACCGCTGCCCCCTTCAATTGGGGTTACCAAGACATGGCAGAAATGCCCACATCCATTGAGGCATTCATCCCCATTATGGAAATCGACCTCCTCCAGGAGTTTGAGGTCATGGCCGGATTCCCTTTGCTTCCCAACCCCTTCTGGACTGTGTGTATCCTTCTTTCTATGGATATTCAAGCTAAAATCAAAATTGCCCAAGGCATCCAGGACGCTCTGGATACAATTCGTCACGGTCAGCAGGAGAGTGCAGCAGGGTTTCGTCTCTTGGAGCAGATAGCTTAAAATTTGCTGGTTAGCCCTACTCCCAACACTACTACACCGGGGAACACGCCGGTGAATTCTTCTATTAATGCCTTGTTGGCCCCCCAGGAGGATCAATTCCAAGCCCCCCACAGCGAAGCCAGAAGCTAGGGGGAGACTCTCCGGTGGGATCCCGTGTCTCTTTGATTTTCTTTTTATTACTGCTTACTGCCTGTGTCAAGGCTGTTTCTTTTTGTTTAGTCTGGTTCTCGTTGGTTGTCTGTTCATCTCTCGGGAGGATAATTACTTCAACCAAAGTTCTGTTTTGGGGGATCTTCCATGGGGAAGCCTTTGCTTCAAGGATGTAAGGAACCACTTTTTTTTTTGTCAAGGGGGATAGGCCTTAACAAGCCTGGTCTCTGTCTTGCTGGGGGTTATGATCCAAATACCTCATGTATATCCCTTTACTGTAACTTTTTTGTATTATAATAGATATGTTCAACTTACTCACAAAAAAAAATACTTTGGGTTTTTAGTTTTAATCCAGGTTATGTTAAATCCATAGGTAAAAGAAATTTATTCCTGTCTTGTTTCGATCTTAGAGTGTCATCGTTTTAAAATGTTGTTCAGATTTCGTTGGTACCTTTGATTTGATCCTTTGTTAATGCTCTAGGTTTTTAATGTGTAACTAATATGTTGATTTATAATATTTCTCTGAATAAATTGGTTATTTTGTTTATTATTTAGTGAATAAACTCGTTTGTTTTACTGCATTCAAACTCTTGTTGAAAAACACCACATTGTCCTTCAAAGTTGGTTATGACCCATTCTTTGTGATAAGAGTTTAGGCCTTCGATGTAAGTTAAAGATTTTTTGGAGAAAATAACCCTACGAGTCTTGAACGCTGGACATGTGTTATAAAAAAGTGATGAAAAAGTTTTTAAAAAATATTAATTCATTAAAGGAAAGTATTAAACCCTAGGCTATTTTTTGTTTTTTTAATCCTTTCACTTATGGAAAAATAATACTTGTATAAACATATAAAAAGATTAAGCCTTTCGGCTCTAAGAATAATAATAAACAAACTATATATATATATATATATATATATTAACTTTTATGGGTTTTAAAATCTCAGTTGTAAGCCATTGTATTCTTAAAATGGAGTTTGTTTGATAGAGGGATTTACTATGTTCACAAATATGATCAAACCCTAACTGTATAAGGAAGTTCATTGTTTGATTAAAATGATGTTAACTATGTTTTAACTTTCTGATTTAAAACTATAAGGGTTTATATATCTATAATACCTTTCAATTTTGTTCTATGTGATAAACAATTCTAGATTACAAACCTACCATGGAGAGTTGTTTTAAACATTAAAAACCATTATTATGTACTGAAGTGGAATTTTGGAATTTTACAGAAACTAAACTTTCCCACTTATTTAGAAAACAATCAATAAAACTGGAAAATTCCATCATTCATAAAAGTCTTTAGAAATAATAAAAAAGAATAGAAATAATAAACCAGTGACAATATAGAACCTGTTAACTTTCGAAGTGGACAAACATTCAAAGAAGACTGTTCCTCCCAACCATCTGCTGAAAGTAGCCAAGATTACTTGCTTTAGGACCCCCGAGCCTGTTCATTGAACCACTAGGACGAAAATATTGTGTAGAATCATATTCATTACTCTTTGTAACTTAGCAATCACACTAGCACACAAAAAATCTTAGCAATTCACTCTAGGTTTCCCTTAATTGAATTTCCTCTTATGTGCCTAACTTTTCAGTTTCCAACAATCCACAAGTTCTAATCTCTAGAATGTAGTGAGCCTCCTCCTCATTCGATGGTATATAAAAGCTTTTCCTAGGTCTTTGGGTCAGTTTTGAAATTAAATGAGCCACCTTCTTAGTTCATCCTTTCTTGGGAACATTACCACAATTATAGGAAAGTTTCCTCCTACAATAGCTAGAAAGTGAATCTTGTTGTTTCCATTTGTCATTTTGGCCTTCTACAACAGATCATTCCTCCTAGTGGGTCAGTGAACACTCTTCAACAGTTCTCTTTGGATAGGTGTCTCTTTTTTTAATTATTAAATAATAAAATATTCAATTACAGTCATCTTTGACCATCCTTGGTCAACAACATAAAACTTTACAATAACTTTTAAAGTAATGTCTTTTCACAAAAATAAAATGTTTTTAGTTCCAGGTGGGTTACAAGATTGGACTTCTCAAATGATTTTATTCCTTCATCCTGGGTGTGACCATTATTCTCAAAAACTTTAAGGAGGTGCTTCTTCTCATCTTCCAAATAATCGACATCACATATTTTGAGGGGTCTTGTTACTAATGTGATAAGAATCCCGCATTTTTTAGCAAGGTGATGGTGGGAGTTGGCATTGAAATACTTCTTCGTGTGAGTATGCCTCCTATAAACTCGGCGTGCCAACGTCCTATCAAATCTTTTGGTGAATTGAACATCTAAAAAAGGTAGACATCCATCAACTTCAACTTATATGGTGATTTTAATGTGTTTAGACTCATTGTTGAGGTGATCCTTGAGTTTATGTAGGTCGTCACAACCATGGGGCAAGATGACAAACATGTCATCAACAAAATGAACCTCTCCATGAATAAGTTAGCTACAATGAGAAACAGGCGGATCCCATGGCAACCTCATGGTTCTACTCATAAATTTCTCCTTGGAAGCTAAAAAAAGTTGAACATGCAGAAAAAGCTTAACTAACTTAGCATTGTCCTAGTCATCAATCTTATTAATGGCATCGGTTGCTCCATCAATGGGAATCTTGTGAAGAGGGAGACAACATGAAGCTTATGAAGCTCATTGAGATCAAGCTTAAGATCTTCAATTTTACTAGAAACAAAAGTGGAGTGCTTTACAAAGCAGAAAATCTTATCCACTTCCCGTTAAAAAAAATTATAGGTCATTATATTTATATTTGTACATTTTAGAAAATACATTTGAAGAGCAAACATTTAAACATGTTAGAGAGTAAACATAACTTAATAATGTTGGTAAACTAATTTTTTTATATGTTCATTTTAAAATTGTATGATTTGATTTATAGCAAAGTATATGCTCAACACACGATTCTAATTACCACTATCTCCTCTTATCATAAACTTGGATTTATCAATTAATGAGACAGATCCAATAACTTGAAATGTAAATTGGATTCTTCATTATACTTCATAGATTTTGGTTTTAAGATAAATCTAAACTAAAGATAACAATATTGTTTCAATTATTTTTTTAAAATTTACATTTTTAAACTAAGGCAAATAATACTGGCCCAGTTACTTTTAAAAATTACAAGAAAAAAATGTGAAGCTGGAATGATTGCACTATTGATAGTGCTTAAAATCACGGAACTGCCATGAGAAAATTACAAGGAAAATATATGAAGCTCGAACCATTGCAGCATTGATACTTAAAATCACGAAATCGACCACGCTATTTCATCGGATGAAGTTCATTCGAGCCATGAAAAATAATGACCTAATTAATATGTTAAAACATCTAAAACTATGTTTTTTCGATCCCACTTGTGAAGTGTGTAATCCGTGAGACGCTTGAAAGCCACTTCTCAATTCTCGAAGGTTTCAAATGACATTTTTGGATTGTAGCCCTTTGCCCATCGTCATGTCTTCTACGAAGGAATTTAAATTCAGAAAAGACGATCCTCCGGGGAGGACTGTCTTCCTTGCAGACTCCTTGAGCCTCAGAACGTTGTCTCTCATCTTCTTTCCTTCCGGTGTTCTCATCATTCTTCTCACAACATCCTCCACCTCTTCTTTCATCACCACCTTGTTGTCATCCAGATCCACATTTCAAAATCCAATCCGATCTTCCATACCTCCTTCGCGAATCTGCAGTTGAGAAACTGATCTGCAAAATATGGGAATCCCACTACGGGAACTCCCATGCTCATGCTGTCCAAGGTAGAGTTCCATCCGCCGTGTGTGAGGAACAATCCCACTGACGCATGGGCAAGGACTTTCGACTGTGGCGCCCACTTCACAAACAATGCCCGATCCTTTGTTCGGGCTTCAAATCCGTCAGGTAAAACCGCAGCTTGCCCTTGAGCGATATCTAACCGGAGAACCCACAAGAAAGGTTGTCCGCTGCCCTCTAGCCCTAGCGCCAGCTGCTCCAACTGTTCCTCAAATTTCACAGCGATGCTCCCAAATGAAACATATACAACTGATGCCTCCTGTTGCATATCCAGCCATGTAAGGCAACTCTGCTCCTCCTCCCACAGACTGTAGCCGGAAGCCCTTCCATCCAAAAAATTGGGAAGAAAAAGAGGTCCTACGGCCAGAGCTGGACAGCCATTCAAGGAGAACGCTGTTACTGCGTCCCTCCCTCCGAGCTACTCAAACGTGTTGACCAGTACATAGTCCCCTTTGCTTTGCTTCTGTGATTCGTAGAGAAGGATATTGAAAGCAGTGTCGGATGGATCCTGAGCGCAATAGAATGATAACAGATCGGATGGCTTCAATGGTGGTATGTTGCCGGGAAGACAAGTAATGATCTTTTCAGGATTTTTTTTCTTCGCTTACTGAAGAAGTTACAAAAACAAGTATAGTTATTATGCGAAAATAACTGAATGAAAGAATAAGCGGTTATATTCCTGGACAGTAGCTTCAAAAACAAATTGAAAGAGATGAAGAATTGTAAAAAAACAGAAAATTAAAATAATAAAAAATATGATGATAAAATAAAATATCTCAGTTGAAAAGTTTAACTCTTAAAATATGAGTTAAATTTCCATATACTTCTTCCATGTTGGAAAAACGTAATTACTCGCAGATCAGCACGCAACTTCCAGCAGACTTTGTCAGAGGCCGTACAAGTCGAAATCTTGTCTGTCAGTCTGACAAGGAGGAAAAGTCCACAATTCAGCTCTGTAAAGCAGTCGAATTTACTTCAGAAGCTAAGTTGTTAGATAGATAGTTATTACAGTCTTTAATGGCAAGTAAGTCGGTCTATGCTGTAGCAATCTCCAAATTGCCTATAAATAGAAGAAACATTTTTTGTACATCTCTTGAACTCAAGAAGAACACAGATACACAGAGCAGAGGAACTCAAGGTGAGAAAGAACAGTTGAAGCTCATGCTTCTGTGCATGTAATTTAGTCGACGAGCTGAAGCTCTGTAGACCGACGAGTCTGGTGGGACAAGCCTCGACCGACCATTTTGTAATCGACAAGTTTGTAGTACTTTGTATTTCAGCATAGTTAATATATGAAATAGTTTGTGGATGAATGAATGATTATTTGGTCGCATATATTTCCAGATTTACTTCTGTAAATGTCTTTTACAGTTACTGTTAAGTGAAAGAACAAGAACCCATAAAAATCTGACCGCGTGAAAGTTCCAGGTTTTACGGCACATTGGTCGACTCAAGTCTTACATATTTGGGCATATGTTTCTCATAAGTTATTTGAATTTGTAAATGTGTCTATTTAACTTCATTTTACTCACAGGTGAAAAGTATTTGTAATTTTTTAAGTCTTTAGACTGAGAAACATATTTTGTAGAGTCCGACCAAAGTGAGCCGACTAGAATGGTTGAAGAGCCGACTTGAGTGATCGGTTGGTCAGCCGACTAAAGCAGCCGACTTGGTCGGAGAGCCGACTTGGTTGAAGGTCCGACTTGGTCGGAGTAAAAGTGGTCGAGGTAAAAATGAGTCGGACAAGTAAGTCGGAGTAATTTTGGTCGAGTGGAGTACTGACTAAAATTTGTAAACTTGTCTAGTCGGACATAGACAAGTTTCACCCGACTCGTGAAAAAAATTAAATTGGTCGGCGTGAAAATTTGAATTTCGACTGAGCCCTAAACTCAAGTTTAGTCGGCTCGGTTTTAGCTATCTGGTATCAGAGCCAGGTTATATCAGAGCAAAGTTTATATCAGCTCAAGATTTTAGGAAAGAAATCTTGTCTTAAAGAGTGGAATTTAATTTTCTAAGGAAAGTTAATTAAATTAAAAAATGGCTTCCACTTCTGGTTCATTGCAACCTCCATGTTTTACAGGAAAGAATTATGAATATTGGTCTTTAACAATGAAGGCTTTATTCAGGGGTCAAGATGTCTGGGAGATAGTCCAGCATGGTTATGCAGAACCAGCAGACATGGCAGCATATAACAATCTCTCACAGGCTGAGAAAGATGTCTTGAGAGAACAGAGGAAGAAAGATGGAAAAGCTCTGTTTTTCATACACCAAGTTATGCATGAAAGCATACTCCCAAGAATAGCAGCATCGACTAATGCCAAGCAAGCATGGGATGCATTGGAGACTGCCTATCAAGGTTTGACTAAGGTAAAGACATCCAAGCTACAGATTCTAAGAAAAGATTTTGAATATCTATGCATGAAAGATTCAGAGGATGTAGACACATTCTACACCAGAGTTGTTGGGTTGATAAACCAACTGAAATCTCATGGAAAACCCGTATCAGACCAAAGGGTTGTTGAAAAAATCCTCAGAAGTCTTCCCCCAAGATTTGAAAGTCTGGTTGTGACCTTAGAGGAACACACAGACATGTCGACATTCTCCATTGATGAGTTGCAAGCTTCACTCATCAATCATGAACACAGAATCAACAGATCACATACATCATTGGAAGGTGCATTTGCAGCACAGTCATCCATAAGTTGTGGTAGAGGCAGGGGAAGAAACAACTTCAGAGGAAGAGGAAGAAGTTCTTCAAGAGGAGGACGAGGCAGAAGTCCTGCAAATGTCGGTGGTAGAGGAGATAACCAGAACCCAAGTCAGCCAAGTAGCCAGAGGTTTGATAAATAAAAAATTCAATGTCATTACTGTAAGAAGTTTGGTCATTATGCATATGAATGCAGGAAGAAGCAATATGACCAAGGAAGACAAAGCCCAAGTCAGTTGACCAGCACCAACATGTCGACAGGAGCAATGTTAATGGCATCGACATCTCCACTTGAATGCAATGTTGTTCAAGAAAGTCCACATGACATATGGTACTTAGACTCAGGATGCAGCAACCATATGACTGGTAATTTAAATCTGTTTTCCAGTCTAGACACTTCAGTTAAAACTGATGTTACACTTGGAAACAATGTCCAAGTTACTGTCTTAGGAAAAGGCACTCTTGATATTCTAACCAAACAGGGGGAGAGTAAGTATATCCGTGATATCTATCATGTCGAAGGTCTGAAACATAATTTGTTAAGCATTGGACAGTTGTTACAAAAAGGCTACAGAGTCTACATGGAAGATGAACACTGTGTGATCAAAGACAAGCGTCCAAGCGACCGGCTGATAGCAAAAGTGCCAATGACAAGCAACCGCTTGTTTCCTTTGAGGATAGTTCCCAGCATAAAAGGGAAGACAAAGACAGGAGCTGCATTCAAGGCAGAAAGTGAAGAAACAGTCGAGATCCTCGACAAGAGAGAAAATTGCAGTGCTAATTTGCAAGCTGCATTTCAGACAGAAGTTCAGAATGAATCCTGGTTGTGGCATTTCAGATTTGGACATCTGAATTTTGGTGGGCTAAAGCTAGTGCACACAAAGAACATGGTAAAGGGATTACCATTGATCGACAGACCAGAGAGGGTTTGTGAAGGCTGCATTTTTGGCAAGCAGCACAGAGAGACATTTCCAGTTGGAAAGTCCTATAGAGCACGCACACCACTTGAAATTGTGCACTCTGACATTTGTGGTCCAATGCAGACATCATCCATTGGTGACTGCAAGTATTTTCTAACTTTTATTGATGATTACTCAAGAAAGACATGGGTATATTTCTTGAAACACAAATCTGATGCATTTGGTTATTTTCAGCAGTTCAAGGCACTCGTGGAGAACCAGAGTGGTCACCGCATCAAGATTTTAAGGACCGACAAAGGAGGTGAATATGTTTCAAAAGAATTTCTGAATTTTTGCAAGACCCATGGCATACAGAAACAATTCACTGCACGGTATACACCTCAGCAGAATGGTATTGCCGAAAGAAAGAACAAAACCATCATGGAGATGGCACGCAGCATGTTGGCAGCTAAGCATTTTCCAAATGAGTATTGGGGTGAAGCAGTCGCAACTGTTGTATACATTATGAACCGATGTCCGATAAAGAGTGTGAAGAACAAAATTCCCCAAGAAGCATGGACAGGTATGAATCATAGTGTCTCACATTTAAAAGTTTTTGGTTGTATTGCATATGCTCATATTCCAGATGAGCTGAGAAAGAAGCTAGACAAGAAGGGATAGAAATGTATTTTTGTCGACTATT
>LPNX011034241.1:277032-316182 GCA_001517045.1 Pseudotsuga menziesii | reverse complement strand
TCTAAGTATGCAAGTGAAGTTTTAAAAAGGTTTAACATGTCTAACTGCAAGACAGCCCCAACACCAGTAATAATAGGTTTAAAATTGAGCAAGGATGATGAAGGATCTACTGTAGATCCTACGCTGTTCAAAAGGCTTGTTGGAAGCCTTATGTATTTGACAGCAACAAGACCAGACATTATGTATGGTGTAAGCCTGATCTCAAGGTTCATGGAGTCACCAAAAGACTCACATTGGCAAGCAGGTAAAAGAATTCTGAGGTATGTAAGTGGCACAAAAGACCTTGGTATTATGTATTCAACCTCGGAAAATTTTAAACTCATTGGTTACACTGACAGTGACAATGGAGGCAGCATAGATGACAGGAAAAGCACATCTGGGTACACATTTCATTTTGGTACAGGTGTTGTTTCATGGGCTTCAAAGAAACAGCCCATGGTAACTCTATCTTCAGCTGAAGCAGAGTATGTTGCAGCAACAAGTGTTGCATGTCAAGTTGTCTGGATGAGGAGAGTCTTAAAAGACTTGTCACAGAACCATCAAGAACCAACAACAATTTTCTGTGACAACAATTCAGCCATAGCATTATCAAAGAATCATGTGTTTCACAAGAGAACCAAGCACATCGACACAAGGTTTCATTTTATAAGAGAGTTGGTGAATGACAAGGAAATTTGTTTGGAATTTTGCAGGTCTGAAGACCAACTGGCCGACATCTTCACAAAGCCATTGGCAAAGGACACATTCCAATATCTGCGTAGTTATCTTGGAATGACAAGTTCCCCACAGTGAACTCTGTCATAAACAGAGCATGTCTAAGCTCTGAGACATTTTGTAATTTGTTGTTTTAAAAACCCCATCTGCTTATAATTAAGGGGGAGTGTTGGAAAAACGTAATTACTCGCAGATCAGCACGCAACTTCCAGCCGACTTTGTCAGAGGCCGTACAAGTCGAAATCTTGTATGTCAGTCTGACAAGGAGGAAAAGTCCACAATTCGGCTCTGTAAAGCAGTCAAATTTATTTCAGAAGCTAAGTTGTTAGATAGATAGTTATTACAGTCTTTAATGGCAAGTAAGTCGGTCTATGCTGTAGCAATCTCCAAATTGCCTATAAATAGAAGAAACATTTTTTCTAAATCTGTTGAACTCAGGAAGAACACAGGTACACAGAGCAGAGGAACTCAGGGTGAGAAAGAACAGTTGAAGCTCAAGCTTCTGTGCATGTAATTTAGTCGACTAGCTGAAGCTCTGTAGACCGACGAGTCTGGTCAGACAAGTCTGGACCGACCATTTTGTAATCGACAAGTTTGTAGTACTTTGTATTTCAGCATAGTTAATATATGAAATAGTTTGTGGATGAATGAATGATTATTTGGTCGCATATATTTCCAGATTTACTTCTGTAAATGTCTTTTACAGTTACTGTTAAGTGAAAGAACAAGAACCCATAAAAATCTCACCGCGTGAAAGTTCCAGGTTTTACGGCACATTGGTCGACTCAAGTCTTCCTACATATTTGGGCATATGTTTCTCATAAGTTATTTGGATTTGTAAATGTGTCTATTTAACTTCATTTTACTCACAGGTGAAAAGTATTTGTAATTTTTTAAGTCTTTAGACTGAGAAACATATGTTGTAGAGTCCGACCAAAGTGAGCCGACTAGAGTGGTTGAAGAGCCGACTTGAGTGGTCGGTTGGTCAGCCGACTTGGTCGGAGAGCCGACTTGGTTGAAGGTCCGACTTGGTCGGAGTAAAAGTGGTCGAGGTAAAAATCAGTCGGACAAGTAAGTCGGAGTAATTTTGGTCAAGTGGAGTACCGACTAAAATTTGTAAACTTGTCTAGTCGGACATAGACAAGTTTCACCCGACTGGTGAAAAAAAAAAATTGGTCGGCGTGAAAATTTGAATTTCGACTGAGCCCTAAACTCAAGTTTAGTCGGCTCGGTTTTGGCTATCATTCCATGTGGAAACACGCTCTATAGGCGTCTATAATCGAGACTTTTTCTTCATAAGTTACTAATTTTATCGTAATGCTAGGCATAAACTCTACTTATAAATAAATATGATAACTCAAAAAACATTAATTTTAATAATACAGAGTTGGAAAGAACTATAAAAAAACATTAATTTTAATGATACAGAGTTGGAAAGAACAGCGAAATTAAATAATTTAGTTGAATTTGAAAATAAATATTTTATTTATTTATTTTTATGAAATTTGGTGATCTAATCTAGTGTCAATTAAAATAAAACATCAACAATATGTTTTTTATATTTAAAAGTTTCACACCTATGATTTTAAGTAACTTTAGGAAAATAATATTTTAACAATGTTATTTTTTTGTTGGTAAAGTGGTGGAACCCTGGGGTTGCCATTGGCTAAGTAACTAGAGGCCGTCAAAATCATGAGGGGGATCGGACTGCACCAACCCTTACTTAGGGGAAGTCTTAACCATACCCCGCCACCAATTGTTCTACATCTCGCTGATATTTTAACAATGTTATTAAAAAGTATAAGAAATTTTTTTATAAAATATGTATAAAGATGATTTATTCAACCATAAAAAAATAAATTTAATATTTATGATGCATTAAAATAAAATATTATTTTTATTAATAACTAATAATTTTCTATCAAGTGCCAAGAAACATTAATCTTTGGATGTGTAAACCTTTCTTAACATGTGATTAATATATAATTTAATCTAAACACAATGCAAGAACACGTAACTCACATGTAATCACATTGGTAACCATTATTGCACTAAGAGGCGCTCCACAGCCCAGTATGGGGGAGACCTTGTAACGTTACATAACCTTATTTTTATTAATAAAAAATAATAATAATAATTATAAGCCAAAATAAATGTTTGCCAAAAACACAACCTAATATGGGGGAGATGTTGTAATATGGGAGAGATGTCGTAATGTTCTTACCTAACAAAATAATAAAAAATAAAAAATTGAACTATCCACAAAAAACTGTTGGCCTTGCACATGGTTTTAAAACAATATGCAAGGCCTTCTAAACAACCCATGGTTTTATTGTACATGGTTTAGGAGGGCCTTGCACATGGTTTTAAGACCATGTGCAAGGCCTCCTAAACAACCCATGGTTTTATTGTACATGCTTTAGGAGGGCCTTGCGAATGGTTTTAAGACCATGTGCAAGGCTTCCTAAACAACCCACTGTTGTAGGAGGGCCTTGCATATGGTTTTAAAATCATGTATGTGAAATGTTGTAATTATTAGTTCCTAATAAAATAAAAAATAATAAAAAATATTATATGTCTCGTATAAATAATATTAAATATTAATAAGAAAAATACTATATGTGAACCTTAAAAAAAAAATGTGTCTTTTGGTTTGAATCAAATCAATGGCTATATAGAGGACACACCAAAGTTGATAGTTTATTGAGTGCAATACCTAAGAAGAGGTTTGCACATCGGTGTATTTCTTTCAATACATCCATTATTGTCTAATAACAAGCAATATAACATTATTTTTTTGAGATGTATAACAAATTGTAATTATGTAAAACCAAAGAAAAAATTGTTGTATTGGGTGGTAATGAGAAAATATTTCTATTTTCAAAAGATACAATAAATTTATAAATATATAGATATTTAAATATATAGATATTTGATTATAATATTAGTGTAATTTATGGTGGTTTGAGAGAAACCATGGGCGTCCTTGGGTGTTGAAAATATATAAATATTTGATTATACCATTAGTTTAACGGATGGTGGTTTGGGAGAAACCATGGGCTTCCTTGGGTGTTGAAAATATATAAATATTAAATATATATATATAACTCGTGAATAACTGGTAACAATGAAAGGTGATGAATGGATGATTGGATAACTAGTGGCTCATGGGAGAGAACTAGAAGAATGCTAGATAAAATATAAAAATCACTGATAATAAATGGAAAAAAAGGAAGAATGTTGGTGATAACATATAGATAGGAATGGATAAGTCAGAATTAAACTTTTTAATTCATTCCATCATTATCTCTCAACTATTTGATCACTATGTCTACATTCATTTATATGGTCTTCTTATATTATTATGCTTAAATACATCTTTATTAAAATTTAAATAAACTTTATTTAAATATATAAATAAATAACTATAACAAAATGGTAATCAATTTAACATATGTTCAATCTTTTTTTTAAATACATTAAAAAAACTGGCTATTTAACTATTTTTATAAATGGACTTTACTTGTGAGTATGCTAATATGAAAGTTCGGTGTATCATTCGAAAATTCATATTCCATATAGATAGGAATTGGAGAGACATACCATTAGCGGGAATATGTCCCTCAGTTGGCGTCGCATTGAAAAATGGAGGAAGCAGGACATAGAGGCCAAAAGATAACCCTCGGCACTTTCATATTGGTTGCCACTTCCTCCGTGCAAGACATGAAGGCGTCTGTAATGATGAACGTGATGGGCAAACGATGGTGATTTCTCATCAGCGGTTCGAAGGAGGTCTTCCAACGCGGGACCTAACTTTTGCAACGAAAGAAGTAACTCGGCCAGGTTGGACGTACGACCATGGTGGGCCGGTAACCCATCAGGAATACACAGAAATCGAATTCTCCGTTCTTTCAGCTCCAACTCGGGATTGTCTGCGGAAACACGAGATTTAGTTTCCTTTGAAGCTTCCACCATGCGTTTGTGTATCGTGTCAGTATTGACCAACGTAACAAAAACATCCCTTATAGCCAGCAACTGGGCCAAATTGATGAGAGCATTAACATGACCCTGTGCAGGAAGCGGTACAATCACTGCATGCGAAGCATGTTTGCCGTTTTGATTCAAGATATCCATATTAATTAACTAATATTGCCGGACTTTATTCTGTTCTCTTTCCTCAATCCACTATAAGAGTTTACTGCTATGGAATTGAGCTGATAATCGTGCACCTTGTACAGCGGATTATAGCCATTACGCTCATTTCTTATAATCCTGAAATATACATGCGTGACAATGTTAAAAGATGAGCACTACAAATCCTTCTAACCCCAAAATATCTACAAGAATTAATGTGTGGTTCGTTTCTTGAATTGATATAACCAGCTACAACAAGCCCTTGTCTTACTTGTTCTAATTACGTTTCATTCTCCTCCACTTTTACTTGTTATAATTACGTTTCATTCTCCTCCACTTATCTACGTCTGATATAAGCAGCCACGACTAGCCCTTTGTCCTACTTGTTATAATTGCATCTCATTCACCTTGACTTATGTGCGTCTCATTCTCATTCTCCTCCATCGCCACGTATCTCACACTCATCTAAGCTTCAGATGATTATAGAAAATTGTGAAGCAAGTTGTACTTGACTGGTATGGTCGCTTCAAACTTGTTATTATTTATCAATTCATTGGTTGGCAGCAGAGGTAATGCTATCTATTGCTCCCCCACCTCAAGAGTCAGTGTCATCAATCTATCAAATTTCGCAGCTAACTTTTTCGTTTATTGAGAAGATCTTAGAAACACGGACCTTCTTCAAAAGGTGTATTACAATTATAATTCGCTCCACCTAAATGATTGCAGGTTGATGTAAGGCCTTTTGAGTTATTGCCAAATCTTAAATAAATTTCAGTACCTACAAAACAGGTATTTTCCTTATAGGGTAGGTCTTAAATCGAATTTAGTTGGCTAAGAAATCTTAGGTCTCATTTACATTTGTATTATTTTGATTTTTAAAATCAAAAATATTTTTAAATTTCAAATGTCTTATGTATTTAATTATAATTATTAGTTATCTGTAAATTTGATTAATGATGATGTATAGATATTTGTTTTTTATAATTAACAATATTTTAAAATGATTTTAAAATATTGAAAATGTATTAGTCTTGCTCAACATTGGACAGCCTCATCCTTCTCTATATGTAACAATTTACTTTTGCATGTGATAACTCTAATTATATAATACATCATAATTAAAAAGCACATTAATGATTGGATTTGAATGTGGAAAGAGGAAAGGCAATGCATATTGATATTGATAAAAAAAGGAAATCCAATCAATGTATATTGATATAGATAAAAAAGAGGAAATCCAATGCATATCCATATAGATAGAAAAGAAGAAATCCAATGCATAATGATTGGAATTTATTTTGAAAAGAGGAAAGCCAATGCATACTAATAGAGATAGAAAAGAGGAAATCCAATGCATACTTACATATACAAGAAATAAGAACTAGGAGCTTGAGGAAAGACTCGAAGTTGAAGAATGAGTGCAAGCTAATGACAGAAAAAAGAGGTATCTCTCACTTAATCTAGCTTTGTTTTATTTTTGTTTTATGCATTAAAGTATAAAATTTTAATTTATTATATCAAACCCTAACCTAAACCTAAACTTTAACATGGTATCAGAGCTTAGGGTTTCTAGTTAACTTTGTTTTGACCTTTATTAGTTTTAGTCACAAGGTTCATTGGCCATGAAAGTGATAAAGATGGTAAAGATATTATATTTACACAATTTGTTGACCTCTCTAATTGACTAGATTTAAAATCAATGTTTCTGAGAAAGTTGAAAAAAAATATGTGTTATTTGAGTAGTACTTCTTATAGCTGATTTTACCACACATGGTAAATCACACTTTTATGGCCTTCCCTGTCCCTATGCAGACTCCTTAGACCCCATGGACTATTTTTGTTCCTTTGATGTTTCCTAGATCATCCCTAAAAACATGCAAAAATTTCCATACGCGACTTTTAAACCCTTTCTTGCGTATATATGCGGGTTTGATCCCTAAAACTGTGTACATCGGGATGTGTGCAAAAGGCCAAATTCTTTTAGAGTTTTCCTTGATGTGGATCCGACTCACTTGTCTCTTGGCCTTCCCTATTCCTTGAAATCGCTCGGATTCGACCGTTCATTACCCCATTGATGAGATATATAAGGAACCCTTTGGATACATTGAAGGTATATGAGAAATTAAGAGCAAGAGAACTATAGTCCATTGTTTCCGGAACTTGTGCTTGAGTCTGCATCCCCTTTATCCCTTGGAGCACTTTTGTGTTCTTCCCAAACTTATCTTTTGCTTGTGAGCTTGCTATCGAGAGATGGAGGATTGAAGTGGTGGAGGCCCAAATCGGGGACTCAGTTTCTTCGATTCGCAGATGTGCCGACAGAGGTTGTATCCATTGTAATCTCTGATTTTATATCAATAGAAATATCTTTTCCTATCCAATAATATGTGTTTGAATGAATATTTTATCCATGGATGATTTCAAATGCTTATATGTTATTGATTATATATGCTAGAGTAGAGCTAACACAATTATATATAGTATGGTTGTCTTCTTTATTGAATGTTGAGGAAGCAATTCATCAATTCAAGATGATTGTGGAATGTCACCACGGCTCTAACCAGCCATCTGAATAATTGCACCCGTGCTCATGGCACACCCACCACCTCACGCTGCATGGCCTCACGCAGGTCCTCAACCTATGACATGGGTACCCTGTGTGTCAGCCTCACAAAATTGGTATGAATGCTTTGGAGCATCCGCCCCGCATCCACACCCGTAATGTCATCTCCTCTTCCCCTCCATCTATGACGAGAGAAGCCTTTAGGCCATCGTGGTCCTACATCTACATACACATGATAGGATGTCACTATGTGTTGTCACGCAAAAACATGTCTTTTTAATTCCATATATCAAAAAACACAAAAAATTAAATAACTCAAAAAGTATTAAAAAGAGGGTTGGGATTCGTTACCAATGTCATCGTATGCCGATCCTGGTGGTAATAGCATGTTGGGGTCTCCGTGGAAATCTATCCCTACTTAGGGGTAATCATTGATGGAAACTATCTGTCGTCGCCACCATGGAAAGAAATCAACTGGATAGGGTTGGACACCCTACCTCCACCCAGTCTGCGCATCGCATCTGCCCAACGTTGTTGGGCCGGATCTCAGACCCCTTGAAGTGAAACGTCAACTCTAGGGCTCAATCCCGGAACACACTCAAAGAAAAACGTGCTCAGTATGCTACTAAAACCGAAGTTTCGTACTCTTCCCATCTTGCACTCACTGAGCTGGTGTTTCATGTTTCCCAGTAGTGCAATGCTCCAATCGTACACAGTGGGTCTCATGCACTTCACTGCATAGAACATCAGAGGCTGCAAGGCCTGGTGGAGTGAAGCTAGCCCTGCTATCCTGCCCAATGTAAGTAGTATGGCCTTTAGGCCTAGCACCTGTATGGAGTTAGTTGGGATCTGACTCCCGACCTTCTCCGTGTCCGGATAACAATACACGGCTATGTACTCATCGATGGTGAGGCCACCTCTGGGGCTCGCAAGACCATAAGTTCACCACTTCCCCCCATTGGGAAAGTCTAGTAATAAAGTATATGTCCTCCACTTCTATGGTGAGGGACATCCCATCAATCTGGAAAGACTCTAAGTCTGGGTCCCAATAGTCTGCTAACATGTGTAGTAGTCTTTGTTTGGCCCTTAGGCCACCAAGACACCAAAACTTGTAAAGCCCGCATGCACGAAGAGCCTGTTGTGCCATTAGATCACCATGAACTGCTTCTTCTACATTCCCGTGCTCACATTCTCTCCATTCTAGAACCATCGTGCACATTAAATTCAAGTTTGAGTCATTAGAACACTTAAAAAACCTTGAACGCGGCCTCATTCGCTACTATTTGCTAAACAGTCACATATGTTTACGACTTTGAGGTCATTTTTCACGTATATCCATCCCTATACGTCGAAAAACCCTCGATTTCCGCGTGGGCCGTAGCATGCACTTTAGAATGGCCTAGAATCCTGATTTGACCATGAAAAATTATAAAATTTGCATGAAAATGAAAGAGCAGGGCATGGGTAATTACCTAGAAAAAACGGTAGTGGACTTCGCCGGCTGGATCTCCCGGAATTGGCTGTTGAAATTCTGAGCTCAATTGGGTAAAAATTTCAAATGTTATATAATGTTTTGAATTTTTTACTATTTATAGAAATTTTTCAAATTTTTGAAAAATTTTACTCCCTTTTCTATATTTTGGACTATTTCTAATCCTTTTGGACCATTTTTTGACCAATATATGATGTAGGAGACCATTTTGAGCGTCGTTTCGACCGTTGGGTTGACTCGTTCATGCCGATTTCAGGTATCATGTCTAAACTGACATATAGGATAGGTTTCACCACCGTTTGCATTTTGCATGACCTTATGACCCTTTCATCATAACCATAGGAACGAACCCATTCTATCTTGTCACGGAACCTTCTTATTGTTTTAGAAGTGGCATGATTTGAATGGTAGAGCTTGACCTTACATGGGTACCCCCGTTAGCGCCTTATTTGCATTTGGTGCCCATGCCGATAGTGTTGTCCTTTAGGGTGTCGGAGTGCGTTGTATAGTATTGCCATGACATTTCACAAGAGGCTCATACTCCTCTTGATCTTTTGCTAGCCTATTTTACCCGGACTCCCCTATGTCAAGTTGTAATTGCATTAGCATGAGCTTTTCCTACCTCATTGAGCCTTATGCCAGCTTCCTTAACTTCAAGTATCAAACATATAGCCCGAGCTTGTCTCGTGTCTAGCCACACAGATCCATTTTACATATACCCTTTGCAGCTTCATTCCCTGTTTTACCAGGAGGGGACTTTCCCCCGAGTGTCGCTATCCTACACACGTATCCTTGCATTGAGCATATGTATTTTCCACTTCTTCGAACTAGTTTGTTTTCCCATTTTGACACTCGTCTCCTCCTAGTCTGTAACTATAAAGCAATTTTATTCTTTTTCAAGCTTTTCAAATATTTGAAAAAGTCCAAAAAAATTAAAAAACCAAAAAGCCGGACAAGGAAATATGTTATCTTTGGCAGCAGTCAAGTCTTGTCGCCTTCGAATAGAGCACTGTATATCACATCCATAGTTTGACTTTAGGAGCTGTACTCATTTATCTGAGTTTATCTCCACCGACTGGTTAAGCTTTTAGTCCCTATGGAGTCTCTGTCGAAGCCTCCTGTGTCGCAAAGATGTTCCAGTTTTGCATATCGAGTTTATGCTGCCTACATTCAATCACCATTTGCTGTTATGCTCTTGTTCGAAGGAATTTTAAACCTGAGTCGGCCATTCCTTAGTTATCTTGACTTTGCATCTCGGCCATTCCCGGTACAGTTACTGGTTCGTGCACTTTATGATCGAGTCCTTCCACATTATACAGCTTTGCTAAGTACCTCATGTTGGATGATGGGGGATGCCTTAATGCCCTCCTTCCGGTGGATTTCACCCCATCAACTTCAGATCGTTTATTCTGGGATAGGAATCTAGAGTCATCTTTGAGTGCCTTGAGACTTGCAGTCATCAGTGGCAGGTTCTCTCGCCATTGACAGTTCTTTGGGAATACATCAATGTCCCCTGATCGATGGATTCTCTCAAGTGTTCGAACTCAACACATTTATTCACACTTGTTAGTTTGTACTCTCGTACCTTGATTCCCATTTTCATTATTGGTGGGTGATCTCGCATCTATTAACGGTATACATCAAAGACCGATAATTAGACGATGGACTACTATGTTCGACCTCGACACCTCTATTCACATAGTAGGACATGTACTCGTAGCGATTTGTGTAGAAGACCTTCCATATTGGTGGCATCTCATATATGCTACCTCCTTGATCATGCCATTGTTCATGAGATTTCAGCTCTCGTGACTTGAATCCAGTAGATGTGAGATATTTCCAGCCATTATGGAGATCGTGATCCATTGTATATATTTAGCCTTCATGGAGATCATTATCCTTTGTATATCTTCATCATGGAGATTTTGATCTATGTATAACGTACGTGGTGATGACCACATATGTCATATTGTATCATGCCTATTCATGGCCATTGTACTCTTATGTATCCAAAACTGGTATATGTATTCGAAGTTATATGCAAAGTTGTACCATTGTATAGTGCTGATTGGGTGGCTAGTTCTTCCACTGGGTTCTTCATCACTTCATTTATGGGATGGACTTATAATGTATTTCAGCCATCGTATTACCCCTCTGACCTCACACATTAGGGGGCATCTGTTATAGCTGATTTTACCACACATGGAAAATCACACATTTATGGTCTTCCATGTCCCTATGCAAACTCCTTAGACCCCATGGACTATTTTTGTTCCTTTGATGTTTCCTAGATCATCCCTAAAAACATGCAAAAATTTCCATACGTGACTTTTAAACCCTTTCTTGCGTATATACGCGGGTTTGACTTCTAAAACCGTGTACATCGGGATGTGTGCAAAAGGCCAAATTCTTTTGGAGTTTTCCTTGATGTGGATCTGACTCACTTGTCTCATGGCCTTCCCTATGCCTTGAGATTGCTTGGATTCAACCTTTCATTACCCCGTTGATGAGCTATATAAGGAACCCTTTGGATACATTGAAGGCATATGAGAAATTAAAAGCAAGAGAACTATAGTCCATTGTTGCTGGAACTTGTGCTTGAGTTTGCATCCCCTTTGTCCCTTGGAGCACTTTTATGTTCTTCCCAAGGTTATCTTTTGCTTGTGAGCTTGCTAACGAGAGATGGAGGATTGAAGTGGTGGAGGCCCAAGTGGGGGACTCAGTTTCTTCAATTCGCAGATGTGCCGACAGAGGTTGTATCCATTGCAATCTCTGATTTTATATCAATAGAAATATCTTTTCCTATTCAATAATATGTGTTTGAATGAATATTTTATCCATGGATGATTTCAAATGCTTATATGTTATTGATTATATATGCTAGAGTAGAGCTAACACAATTATATATAGTATGCTTGTCTTGTTTATTGAATGTTGAGGAATCAATTCATCAATTCAAGTTGAAGTTGGAAAGCTCAATGGGGATCTACACCAATCGTCCGGATTAAGGTACGCATCGAGATCCTTCAGTGTTAGCTATTTGGTTTCTCTTGCATATAGGAAAGGATTGATTTCTGGAGTTAAGCTGTCTGTTGTGGTACCCCAAGCCATAGGAATTTCTCTCCATAACAGTACTCACACTCTATATCAACAGAAAGTGGATTTGAATCTAAGTATGTCATTTATAACAATCCCAAAAGGATTGAACCAAGCATATTTTTTTGTGATAAGTGATAAAACTTACTTAACTCTTCATCTAGTTGAATCTTGACTTGTGATCATAATTACGATACCTTTTACTTGATTATTTTTGTGTAAAAGAGTTATGTGACTTATTATGATTAGAGCTTGTTAGCATGAGAAAGTTAGAATTCATGCTAATGTGTTTAACTATATAGGATTATGTTATCATCAAAAAAAACTAACAAGTGTGATGATGCATGAAATCTTGAGAATGATATTAGGTCTAAAGGACATTGGTGTAAAGTGCTTCATCATTTTTTTAATTTTGTGATGCATCAATCAATGTAATTTGAATTTGCAAGTGCAAAGAATCTTAGATCTTGTTGAGGTATGAATTTATCATGACCTCATATCTAGGTTTATGATCTAACATAGATTGAGGTAATGTATGTATGTTATTGCATGATGATGATATGATGTTGATACATTTTCACCTCTAATAGTACATGTTCAATTTGATGCCAAGATCAAGATGCACGCTGTGATTTCTTCATAAGGGAAGATATAAAGAGTGAGGAATTTCTATCCCAACTTGTTTTGATTATCTGTAATGTTGTGACATATTCATATTTTCTTATGGCATTTAGATAGTCGTTTTGTGCATGTATGAATGATAAGATCATTTTATTATGTGAAAATGATATTGTTTATTGCCGACAATCAAACTTAAGTTGTAGGTAAGATCCACAAGAGGAGGAGGATATGTCAAGTAATGAAGGTTTGTAGATCCTATTTATGCTCAAAATTAAATGCATAGCTCAAGAGGGAGTTGAGTGATTAGGTACAAAGGGAGCAAGAGGCTCCACAAAATGAAGAATCTTTTATGTTAGATGTTCATCCTCCCAAGTGTCAGCATATAGTTAGAAAAAGAGAATCTATCAAACATTTGTTACTGATAACTTGTTCCTTACTAGAGTGGAACAACTAGTAAGTTTAGACATCAAGAGGGATCCAAATGTGCTCCTCAAACCCCACTAGGATGGGATTGCAAATAAAAGTTGTGATCTTCCTTGAGAATTTTTTTTGGAGAAGCCTCACAGTGATATAGACATGGAAGTAAGGCTAGTCTGTGATTCATCTTTCTTAAATGAGTAGAGGGAGGAGGTCACAAAGTCTTCAGTTGATCTCTTTGAGAAAAATATTTAGAGGTTTCATGAATACTCTATTTTGATATCTTAGATGAGCCATGCCACTATTTCGGAATCGTTCATTTATGAGGAGGAAACCAAACATCAGGATTATAATAGGTAAAGATGTTAAAATATGTTATAACTTCCAAGTGGTTCTATAAAAGATCAAGCTTCTTGATTACAATTAGAGTTGTTTAGAGCTCTCATAAAACCTTGTACTTGATGACAGGTCCGAACAAATCGAGAGGAGATATCACTATGTCAAGCACATGGTGCAGTATGTTCTGTTAAGAAGACAGCTTATATGTCTAGTGAAGATGAGAATACCTATCTTTCTGAGAGGGAGTGTTAAAGATATTGTAGCTATGAGACCCATTCCTAGGGAGGTTGGTTCCCTAGTCAATTAACTAGGGTTCTTGGTTAGTTAACCAGCTAGTGTAAGTCCCTACAATGTACCTTAGGGAACCCAATAGTTCGCTATGGTTCTTGGTCTAGGACCAAGAAGGTTGATGCTATGGAAAAGTCCCTAAGATGTGGTTAGGGACCCTATTTGCCTCTAGTGTACCCTGCTCTGGGACCAAGCACATCATGTAGGTTCAGGCAGAGACTTCTTGGTATAGGACCAAGAATATTCTTGGTTTGGGACCAAGTATTCCTATAGGTACATACTTGGTCAGTTAACTAATTGGATCTTGGTCAGCTGACAAAGATGATGATGTGTGATGTCCTCTCTCCTAATTAGTTATTTCTAGGTCGTTTCTCAAGGGACTGGCCACCCCTTCATGACGTTAGTAGCACTTAACCCTTAGGAGCAGTATTGATGACCAAATGATCACAACATCCATTTTAGATTTTTCCTTATACAGTTATTATAAAAATATATGTATGATGGTAAAATCATGGTAATATGTCTCACTTTGCGGCAAGATAAATGTATTATGTTATTATAGATGTATTAAAAAAATTTGTAAAAATAATTTTAACAATCACTTGTATATTATTTCCATATTCATATAAAAAAATATTGATTTTGAAATCTTAAAATGATAGTTTTTTTTGTTGCGCTTTTAAGTACACATAAACATTATTAAATTTTATATTAATAATTTAAGAATAGTTAAAATATGTCATAATTTTTTTTTTAAATGTACAACAATTTTAAAAGTGTCTTTAAAAATCTTGTTCAAAACAATTGGATTTAAAAAAATAAATGAATATAGATATGGGGGTCCCATTCTTGTGAGTACTTATGAGATGTTGGAATAATAATCAATGGCCTTTAAAGAAAATGAAATAAATAAGATAAAAATAATTTTTTTAATAAAAAAAAAATACCATATAAAATCTCATTTACAATGAAAACTTTTGTTTCATTGCACCATTATTTAATTCTATATGGATTTGTAGATAATTAGTTCATTATATTTTATAATATTTCATCGTCACAAAAGGGGAAAAAGTGAAACACATTACCATGCTTTTATGTGACCATATAAATTGAGAGAGAAAAGATGAAAGTCCTTGGTCTTATTGGTCATGTGGATAAAACGGTTGTTTCCCCACTTTGATAGTACACCTTATTCTTTTGGGTAAGGGGTTTCCTTACCACCTTTATGTGACCCTTTCGTTGGACACAATGGCCACACTGAGAGGCTGGGGGTGAATCAGTGTGTGAGAAATTTAAACCTTTTTCACTTCTATTAGTTAATAGGAGGATATTAGCCATTATGTTACCAATAACATTATCATATTCATCGGTTAAATGATAAGAAAAACAATCACATCAAAGAAAGAAACGTGAATATTTGTAATGTGAGATTTATTTATTTACAATGGAAGACTTCAATATTCTCGATTACAATCAGCACCAACTGATGAAAAGAGGTCCAACTCTTATAACATGACCCAACTTTGTTTTCTTAGTTGGACTCCAACTAAGAAAGGGTTGAGGAGTCCAATCCTCAAGTGCAAGATTCTACTTGCAAGCTTGATGCCAGTCTCTGATTGTCATCAATCTGCTGCTCAACCACTTCTTCTCATCAACCTCTACTCATCAACACTACTATTCAAGCTGATCAATCTCTACTCATCACTCTTTTCTTGCTCATCAACATTGTTGTCATCATCTTCTCATCAACACCTACTCTTCATAAACACTGTTGGTCAATCTACTCATGTCTTTATCACTATCATCATCAAGAGTGTCAGCAACCATGCATCAAGTATGCATCATCATTATCATCAAGGTAGTAGATTGTGCATCAAGTGTATAGGGTAGCATCATCATGCATGCATCACCATTTCATATCACCATCATCACATAGTACATCATCAAGGTGAATGCATCATGTATGCATCATATCATAGGGTTTGCATCATCACTATATCAAGTATACATCATCATCATAACTTGCATCATTATCAAAACATCATCATAGTGTAGTATGCATCAACATTTCATCAACATCATGGAATATCATTATTTCATAATCATTGTATATATCACTATTTCATAACCACTGTATACATCACTGTTTATATTGCATCAACATACCATCATAATAAGGCATAAGTATGTGCATCTTTAAACTCAAGTACACATCATTGTTTCATATATTTGAATGTACAACATTGTACATCATTATAATGTATACATTTTACATCACTATAAATGCACTATCACTATACATATCACTTTCATATCATTTGACAATGACTTATATCCATACAAATAGTATTAACCAAAACTTTGCCAAGTATTTGTTGCTTCAAAAACTCAGAAATTAACCTTGACCTATGCATTAGGGATTTCTTAAATAGTGCATATATATTGATCTTACTTCATACTTGAGTTGTGTATGTCCCAAACAAAACCAAACTCAAACTTCAAGATGACCTAAATCATTTTAGTGTTAGGTTTGTCACAAAATTTGGGGTTGTTTGTGTGTGTTGGTTAGTCCGCAAGCAAAGCAAATGGTTGTTACAGCAAAAATTCACCTCACCGAGAAACTTGAACTGTGTGCTTCAACTGCTGCTGATTCATACTGTAAAAAACCCAAGCTATTTATCCTAAGAAAACATCAAATTCACCACCAATGGAACTGTTTCTCCTCCATCAAACTTCGGGTAGGATAATGTGCTGGTTAAAACCCTTGACAAGTCCAAGATAGGACTGTCAACATGTGAAAGATGATAAGAAAAATTAAAACCCAACCTTTTTCTTGTCCGGATTTCTCAGTCTCCGAAATCACCTCAGTTCACTACTATTGCAAAAAGGAAAATTCAGATTGTTTTACCTCAATTGTTGCCACTGAATTCAACTCAGTCCACTTCTCCTTAACAGTCCATGAGTTTGTTAAAATTGTTGTTCCATTTAGATTTTCAAGCAATGAGTCCAATATTATTGATGCAGTAAAAGATGAATGAAGATACACACTGAAGAAATCAAACCACATAGGAAACAAATGAGTATAGCTCAGATAATTACAGTATCATTGTCATTAATTAAATCTAACGTTACAATAGTTTACATAAGTAATAATTCAAATCTACCAACTAGATGTGACTGTACCTAACAGACTAGGTAACTCAGGATGTCTCAATCAATAGCGGAGTCCAAATAGTTAACTCCAGATGTCTAAAAAAACTCACACAATCAGTAATAAACTGTTAACTAAGTCTAATTGAAGTGGTAGGTGAGCAAAGGTGCTTAATCCACATGCAACCATGCATAAATAGTGCTAACTGAACTGATTTTGATCTAACTAAATGTAACTAGAAATTAACTAAGATTAACTAGTTCCAACTCCAACTAACTGAAGGAGGTTGGTGTCGGGACTCCTAGTGGGCCCTAAAATGTAGGGATTGGTCTAGGAGGCACCTAAACTGGTGCATGCAAGTGTTGTTAGTGCCAATTAGCCCCTAGCAGTGTTCCCCACACTCTAATAACTGGTACATGTGTCCCCATTAGGCCATGTGGACCCAATGGTACTAGTGGACTTAATTAATTAATTAAAACTCCTAACTTAGGCTAAATTAATCTAATAGACATTTTGGTCAAGGGAGTATTAATAATCCTAACAGTTAAAAGCCCAGACACATGAGGGTCAACATATGCATGGAACATGTGTATGATTTGTCAATATGATGATTGTGTAAGAACTTCTTTTCTGAAATGAATGAATTTATTATCTATGCGAGCTAGGTTTAAAGCTATGTATTGTTTTAATATTATGTGGTTTTGTTTGAACCTTTCTCTACACTATTATTTATATGGATTTTTTCCATATGGATGTCTATGTTGGAAAATTAATATTATTGCTGAAAGATGTTTGAAATCTATTTTTGAACACCTGAGTTTTATGTATGATGCAAGGAATGTAAATTGATTGTTTATTCTTTGTATTATTATGATTTGAACCTATCTCCTATATCCTGAACAGTTATTCTTTCTTCTAAATATTGTCATTATACATACATTATCTCATGCTTTCATATCTTTTGTTTCTCTGTACCTGATTTTATATTCTTGCCTTTCTATTGTTTTCAAAAATCAACAAAAACAATCTTTAAATTATGAGATGCCTAAACTCTGCTACCCTACAGTCTAGCTAGCAGATTTTAGGGAAAACACATTCATCCTTAGGATTACTTTATTATGAATCATTTGTTGTTTACATGATACATTCAATGTCACCATGCTTTAGCTAATGCATGGTCCCTTTATAAAATCACAATGCCATCTGATACTACAATGTTAGTTGATGTGGCCTTTCCCTTGATCTCTTTTCCATGATCGATTACATCGTTGCATCTTGTATATCAATAACAAAAAATATGGGTAAATAGGGATATTTCAATAACCATCCTTACTATGGAAAACACACTAATGGAGCTAAATACCACCCAGATAGGCCAAATATTCCTTAAGTAGGCCTTATGTGATTGTTCAAGAACTAGTACATGAAGTTTGATCATGATAATATTCAAATACAAGATTAGTAGCGTGTTCCCTTTCCTAAAAATTTATAATTCCCCAAGTGCATTACTTATTGCACAAAAAATCCTAATGTCACTTAGGATCGACATGGAAACTTTAAGACCCAACTAAGGTTCTCAAAACCTATGACTGGCACCCACAACTAACATAGAGGCCAAATATACATTAGATAATGTTTGTGTGTGCTTTATAACATTTTTCATCGACATAAGGCTAAATAATATAGTTTAGGACATGATTTCTGTATTTTCATCCCCTGGTCATTGAAGGGGTCCTAAGACCCATCCATATTGTAAAAATGTAGTAATTGTTCCTATATCAACAAAAAAATGCATTTTTCATTGGAATTCAACACAAGAAAGGTTTTTTTAGGGATTAAGTTCCATTTGTTCCTCCAATAACGATCATACGTGCAATGACACTGAGATATACTATGTAAAAATTCATAATTGTTCCTATATCCTACATGGAGTGCACATATCCCTTGCAAAATAATATCAATAGTGAATTGGAGAATTTTTCATTCATGGTCATTGAGCTCAAGAACATTTATTTTTTAACTTAAGTCCCTTTATTTCTCACCTTGGACATGATACAAGTGCCAAACCCATTTTACTATGTAAAACATACCAATGGTGCTAAAGATTGCTCAAAAAGGTGAATGATCCCGTATAGGATTTTGTGTGGTTGTTTGAGGAATACTACATGTTTTAAGATACCCAATGAAATATGTGGTGTGAAAAGCCTCCCAATGGCACTGATGTCTGATTCCATACTATTAGAGAAGAAAATGTGATTCTCAAAACCGATCAATTGTAACCATGACCTACATTTGTGCTCAATATCCCTTAAAGAGAGGATATTTGTTCTTGTTTAAAGAATTATTCATGGTGATTGAGATTGAGGTTATATTCTAGGGCTTAAGGTAATGTTTTATTTCCAAATTCATGCTGGTGATCTTTGGATACATTATTAAATTATGAAGAACATAATCATGGTCTATATATTCCCTACCAAATCCCTTTGTCAGGGCTACAAGGCATGCAAAATTTATGTTAACAGGATGAAATCGTTGTATTCGCCTCTCATCGATGATGAAATCCCTAAATCCCATATGTGTATTGAAAAAAATCCTAATATAGACAATATACCACTATGACACAATAGATCACTTGGATATTATTTATGTTTTGGGCCTAAGGGCATTATTTTACTGCATGGATATGATGTAGGCCTTGAGATTGATTTTTATTATGAAAAATGTACCAATGGTACCAAATATCCCACACAATGTCCTAAGACATAGTAATGGTGTCAAATATATAATTAGTGGACAAATAACACTTAGAGAGGTTCTATATGTTTGACATTGGGTCCAGTACTACTTGTGATTTTTCTGACATGGACTAATCGCCTCCCAAGATCCTAACAATAGATATTTTGGTGGATACTAACACCTATGGGTTGTGGTCTAATGGAAATCGTGAGTACAACAAATGGTATTAAGGAAGAAGGTAAAGGGTTTGAAACTCGCCCTGCTCACGCTGGGGGGGTATTATTGGACATTGGATTCAACACTCCTAGTGAGTTTTATGACATGGATGAGCCTCCTCTCAAGATCCTAAATCTAGCAATTATTGCAGAGATTAACACCTGTGGATTTTGGTCTAACGACAATCGTGAATCCAACACTATATGGTGGTTCGAGACCTTGATTGTTTCCGCTAACCCACAAAAGATTTATTTTCACCATAAGGTCTGTTTTTTCCTACCGTATCCATGGTATAAACCCTCAAACCCATTGTTATTACTAAAAACACATTATTTGATCCATTATTCCCCATAGAGGCCTAATGTATATTAATGGCACCCAAACACCCCCCAAGGATCCATTATAGAGTATATCTGTCATTATTCAAGGGATTTTCCATGGCATTAAACTTGAAAAAAAAATTGGTGACTAAGAATTGAATACCTAATATTTATTATTATTGTGAAAATCGATATTGTTGGCATCCACTTCCCATACTCCTAGTTGGATTATTTGTTCATGGTAATTGAGCATGGGAAATATTTACTTAGGGTATGAGGTCCCTTTTTTACTCCCCTATCCATGTTTGTGATCATGTTACACAATATTATTATGTAAAATGTACTAATGGTTCCCATAATCCTTGGAATAGTTCGTTTCCACGACCATAGAGCATAAAAAACTTTTGGATGGTATGATTCCCTTCTTTTCATCATCAATTCATGGAGAAATAAATGAGTTCCATATGTGTCACAAGAAAACTCTAGACTCTTTTGAATACGTATTCATGACCCACTATTGATTTCAATATGTTTCATAACTTGCTAAACCCCCATCCACAACTCTAACCTCATACTTACATATATCAGTCCACATTATCCATAAAATACTACAAACTTCTAAAAAACCTTGAGACAACATAACCCACAATCCAAAAATTGTAGGCCTCGAAAGTTCCTTTATACAACAAATTAATATGTTGAAATTATTTAAACTAAAGTAGCACCTCAACTTATCCAATAGAATATTTGGACAATCTATATAATTTAGAACTAATTTAACTATAAACATGCCTAAAGGAGAAGTTATGAAACTTTTCCTATGCTCCCTGAGTCTATGATTCCAACAACCCAAGAGAACCACCTGAATATTTTCATGAATCCCAATCAATGATCACTCTAGAATAAACTATCACTTGTAAAGATTTAAAAACCTTTATTAAAGAAAAAATATAGCAATCACAAAAGAGCCAAAAGTTCTTCTCTAATGTTGTATCTAGGCTTCTCAACAACCCATCCAAATTTTGAATATTGTGATTACTCTTAGACTTGATAACCGTTCCAACACCTTATTAACCCAACTATGAATCACCATTACAAAAAGGATAGGGTAAAAAATGGGTTGTGATAAGTCTAGGAGATTTTTCCACCATATCCTATGATAATATTTGTACACACCGACAATATTGAACCTTAATTTGGAGACACGTTTTGGGGCATTTTAGAAAATAATTATAATTATGTGTCTCCAAATCCCCAAAGATACATATAGAGGAAAATATTTAAAAGAAACAACATTTAAAAAAATATCTAATCTTTATTCAAAGGATCCTTGAAGTTCAATCTAGAATATTGAAAAATTTAAACTATGTGATACCTCCATCCATACATGTTGAGAGAAAAGTACTAGGAACAAATAGATGATCAACCGCTTTAGCATGCTTTTTACATAATATGCAAAAAAGTGGTGCAACACCTCCTCCCTTAAGGAAATCATCCTAGTTCATCACTTTATTCTCCAAGACTAAAATACACAAACACTTCACTTTTAAAGGTGCATTCCCTTTCCATCAAAACTTATGCCACCGTTTTGCTAGATGTTCTGCACAACAAAAGGATATAGCCTCATATGCTAATTTTTTTCATACCTCTACAACAAATCCTAGAATTAGTGTCCCATTTAGCATCCCTTTTTAGTGTAATTTTCTTTTTACATTGAGTGGTCAAACTAGACGCTAAATGGGATGCATCATGGACAAAACTTAAAGCATCTCAGAAACATTTGTTTTTTGTTCCTAGATAGCATCCTTTATGATGTCCAAAATAGCGTCTATTTTTTTTCTTCTAGAATAGTGTCCAACTTTGCTTCCTAAACAACGTCGAGGTTTGCTTCCTAGCGACTATCCAATTTTGCTTCTTAAATGACATCACCATTAACGCCATATTTGCATCCTTAATAGAACCATGTTAGCATCCAAATTAGTATCCAATATTGCATCCTTTTTTTCTACCACTTTAGCATCCCATTTTGCACCATGTTTTACTTCCAAATATGTGCCAATTTTCGCTTCCAAATCTGCACCAATTTTTGCTTCCTTTTTTGCATTGTGTTTTTCTACCAAAACAACGCCAAATATTTCTTCTATTGTTGCACATTATTTTTCTTCCTATGTAGCACCATGTTTTTCCTCCAATGTAACGTCTTATTTTTCTACCATATCAATGCCATGTTTGGCTTCATCATCAGTGCCACGTGTTGCATCCTTTTTAATGTCTAGTTTCACATCTTATTTTTCTATCGTATCAACATCATGTTTGGCTTCATCATTAGTGCCACGTGTTGCATCCTTTTTAATGCCTAGTTTCACATCTCTCGTTTTTTGGTCACTAATTTAGTCATTTTTAGTAATTTTATATACGAATTTTGGTCATTTTGTTTGGTCACTTATCTCTTATTTTTTGGTTACTAAATTAGTTGTTTTTAACCAATATTACAATATCATTAGGGCATGGAGGAATCGAACCACCAACCTCCTACTTGTAAGGAAGGCACTCTTCCATTGAGCTAGCACCCTTTAAGAATTTGTGAACCTAACTTATAGAGTCCTCTATAATGGTAAAAAGGATCAATACACAACTTTGAGTATCTAATGGTTAGAAAAGGATGATATATTGTATAAATTCACAATATATGATCAAGCAGGTTATGATATCCATAAACCGTTTCTAGGAATTTTGAATAAAACTCAAAAAATTGGCTTAATGGGATTGCAAAAATCACTATTCCCTAGCAACCATAAGTGTACCATTATATGAGATCTATCAACAATAATTATCTTAGCATGGATGGCAAGGATATAGTGGATAAGCATGATCATCCTAGATCCATGTATAAGTGGATCAATAAGGAGAATCAAAAGAGGATGATCAACCCAATAGTTGGTGCTTCACATGGATCCTATTCACCATGGGATGAGCAAAGTTCCTTCTTCCATCAAGCTAATGAGTATCCACAAGGACAAATGATTAGGATATATTGTGATTCCAATTCATAATGTTTATTCGCTTCCTAGGTTGATGTTGTAGTGCTTGCACTAGGAGATCTATGTGATCCCCAACAACATTGGATATAAGCATATTCATGGGGCCATAGAGTATAGGATGAGGTTGTATTTTTATCTTTCTCTTTGGAAAACCAGGCATGATTTGAAACACTGGGAGCCTCCATTTTCAAGGTATAAAAGATCAAACGTCTACTTTTCATGGACCAGTTTGTGAATGGAACCAATTCTGTCGAAAAATGCCTTAGTAGAGCACAACCATGCTTCATCCAGTTCATCCTTCAACAAAATCCTTCACCCATTCAAGTGTAAATGTCTTCAAATTAGTTTTCATTACATATTTTAATCAAACTAAACAGCAACTTATGCAACAATGAACCTAGGTTGAGCATTAACCTATATATACTTATCCTAAGTTGCATATCCTAATGGAATTTTAAACCTCTTAATATATAGCTTCAAAATCATAGTAGAAGTTAAAGCTTGGATGAGACCCTACTTGAATAATATTGGATGTTAACACCATCCAGCTTCCAACTTCCCACAAACCCATCATTTATAGTTATAATTTATTTCTTCCACAAATGTTTATCTAGAATAACTATTTACCCACGGAATCAATGTTTTTTTCATCGGAGCTAGCCAAGAGGGCCACTCGAAGGGGCTTCACACTTTAGCACCTAATACCCTGAAGAGTCTGCAACCCTGGAAGAGGAGCTTGACCCCAACAGGCCCAGTAATTGAACCCCTGACCTCCAGCCTAGAAATGACTTGTCAACTAGGGCCCAACCTACTAAGCTAATTGTTGGGGCTTCCCATGGAATATATGTTTAATGGCTTATACGAACCACCTCTACTATTTTCACACATTTATTTCAAAAGCTACTATTCTAATATGACCCCATCAAATTCGTAGATTTTGAGGTTTACATAGCCATACATTTTTAAACTAAATGTTAGAGAAACCAAACTATTTGAAATAGCAATTTGGATTTGAATTCAAGAGGATGGAGGGTTTTGAACAGTGACATCATGTGCATTGGCCAGGTCCAAAAATTCAACAGAAATGTATAACAAAACCCATTTGACTTGGACACCATGCACATACCACTATATGACCTTTATTTGAGCTTGACTCAAACATCTGACAATGGAACTGGATAACCAATACCTTACCACAACCCTAACTCCTTTGTAAAAACAATTATTCTCAATCTATGATATAGCTTCAGTTGCACATTATCACATTAGTAGTGACACTGTATAGTTAGCAGAAAAAGAAGGGAATAATATGCATTCCAACAAACCTTATGCATCGAGTGTGGTCTAACTCAATGCATCACAATACAGATATCTCAACTTCAAATGTCAATTTGGAGCAAAGGTGTCCTACACAACTTGTAATGAAAGTGAGTTGACGAATTGTTTGATTGGATTTAATTACCAATCATTTTCTTCAACATTGCCAAATAAGTTGCAGTGATTTTATTTCAGTTAATTCTCCTTATGTTTTTCTAATGTTGTCCCTGTCAGCATGTCTACACTGGTCAACTTGTCAACATCAATATAGATATAAACTTGGGTGTTTTCTTCTAATTTGACATCATTTTATCATGTCCAACAAAGTCATTCTTCTCCAATTATTCTTGTATACAACTGTCATTATTGGCTTCTCAATTTGGCCAATAATATATCTCAACATTCCGCAAATCAAAAACTACAAACATGATCTCATACCAAACATTGATCTAAATTAGTCAAGACAAATTGATACCTTGTTTAGAGTGTTTGCATTTGTCATCAATAAATTCCACAAAGATCAACCAATACAAATTGACAGATCGTATACACCAATGAAGAACTGCAAATGATGTTAATACAATATGATTTACAAATACAAAGCATAATTTCTTTCAGCTAAAAGCTTCTTACTATGAAAGAGTATTATTTAAAAAAAGAAGTAATTACAACTGTGGCTAAGGTGTAACCTAAATCTAATGAACAGGTTTACCTATTTTATGGTATAAACTTCTCGACAACAATATAAAGTTAGGAAGCATCAACAGTACAAAAGTCTCAAAATTACAACACAAAATATATCAGTTCTAGATTTCCTAGGAAGCTCAGTCACAGACTTCTTCGAAGAAAATTTGAAAGATATGGAAATTTTTACAATTTCAAGAAATTTCATATTCAAATTGAATATTATAGGATCCTTCAACCTAACTCTTTTTGAACTGTGAAAATTTTATTCCTTCAAATCCCCATTTGACACTAATTATCACATTTATACAAGGTAGTTAATTGCTTGCAAATAACTAATTTTAATTGCAACATCAACATAAGACTAGCCTCATGATAATGGAGAGTAATAGGTGTAACAATGAAAAACCCTCAAACACTGTTACACATGCTCCCTGATTTTATAAAAAAAAATTTAATTCATGTTGCAAGAATAAAAGACAAGGTGCAAATCAAGTGTGAAATAGATGGCTGTAAGATGTCACGATTTCGACAAAAAGGATATACTATGTCTCATCTATAGCAGGCCATGGTCTAATGATAAGGGATAATTACATATGTAATGATGACATAAATAAAAACACGATTACATATGCTCCCTGATTTTATAAAAAGTTGTTCTTAATATAGTTAGCAAGCATAAAAGGCCAGGTGCAAGTCAAGGGTGAATTTTAACAATATGCATGCCTGTAAGATGCAAGAACTTTTAAAAAAAATCCTGTCTCACAATGAGCTATCCCCGTGTTAATGTGAGGGAGTGTTTCTCAATTCTCTCCTATTAAAGACATTATGCAACACATACAAATTCTCAGGATCCTTCCCTATTAAAGACATTAAATTCAGCCTTTGTGCTAGAGTTTGTAGTTTGGTTGCATACAATTTGAAACTGTGGCAATCTTTACAATTCCTCATTGTAAGACTACACATTAACCCTTTGGGAAAACCTACTTATGGGGCCTGTAACCTCAATCATAATGGACTTCGATTTTCCTAAGAGGATTTAATTGACCTAAGGGGGCGTTTTTATTTTAGTCAGTAGTTTGGGGTATGAATATTGTTGCAAAAATATCTGAGAATTGCAACTTGTATGGATAGTCCACTACTCCTTTATATATTCTTCATTTGCTACGAGGGAAAGTGATTTATCTCTAATTTGGACCAGCATATTTCCTGGAATAGAAATGGAGCAGGAAATCACTAGAGTGTGGGTTTTTTTCTTATAGCATCTCTTCAAGGAAGATGTCAAATCAGCTACAACAACTGATATTCAGCAGTATGTTCTAATTTTTGGAAACATGGAGATCATATTTCTCTTGCAGAGGGCCTTTTTGCACCCTGTTAGCAGATTTTGTGAATACTGGAAGTTATACAAGCTTAAAAACCTCTTCCTTTCATTCTGAGGCATGTAACTAAATTCCTTAATGAAATGTGTGAGTTGAGTATGTTTTTCTAAGTCTGATTTTATGTGTGTGTTTAGTTAATAGTAAATACTATATAAAATGCCATGTGAAATGCACACTGTACACTTCCTTGTGATATAACAACCTTAAACCAAGCAACATAAACAATAGATGGGGTTCACAAGCAGCATTATTCTAGACAGTTATTTTAAGCAGCATGTTTTTGAACTGTTTGACATAAGAATTCAACCACAAATTCCTTAGCAGAGTGCTAAAACCAGATCTCAAGTAAAAACTAGAACCTACAGTTGTTTACCAATTATGCATTTGACAAAATCTGTAGCGAAATATGCTTCAGTATAATGCAAAGTAGCTCCAGAGTAAACGTTAGTTTAAACTCACAAATAGGCACTAGTTGCAATTGTATTAAACTATGTTGAACGGGAACGGTTTCGGCCTTTTCAGAAACTCCGATCTAGAGGTTCCCTTGTTCCAAGGAACTTGGGAACCGGAACGAAATGTTCCTAATCCAATGGGAACGATTCCGAGAACCTAGGAACATTGAGGGAACTTCTAACTAAAAAATTGGGAACCTGGGAACTTCATAAGAGCAATTTTGGCCGGTGGGAACTTCTACAAATGGGAATGGCCTCCATGAGAGATATAGACTAGAAGTTGGGTTACACATGCAACTGAAATGAGTGGTGACCAACATTTCACACCCTGAACTTCATGAATGTTTCAAATCCATGTATAGTCTAGCCGCTATATTTCCAAAGTTTTTATGAATTTTAAATGCAACTAGAAGCATTATAATGTGGAAGAAACAAATAATGTCACCAAAAACAAAAGAGAATAACAAGTGTGAGATAGTATATATATTGGTATTGTTATGTTTGTGCGTAGGAGCCCGTGGAGAGGGTTTTCCATCCCACCAATCAATTGCAAACATAAAACAAAGCCTGGACTTAGGGTATCATACAAAGGACAGAGGAAAATACACGGAGGAAGAGCTTCAGCTCTGTCTTTTTTTATGCGTGGGAAGATGAACAACTAACAAAATATAAAAAAATCAATAAAATACATTTTTATATTACAAACTTTTCAATGGCCAGTGTTTTTCTGACTGAAATGTGATGTGGATGATTTGAATTTGTGTTTTAAAGTTAAAAGTTATCTTCAATCATTTAAAATTATATGTAAGGCTTACTTTTAGAAAAACTTAATTAATACTTATATGTAAGTTTTAGTTACAAATCAAATTAATTACTACTTATAAATATATAAATTAATATTTTATGTTTATATTTTTTATGTTTTTTATTGCCATTTCCTGTAAATTTAGGAGAAACTTCTAGATGTATCGGACACTCATACCCACGTTCCCAACGTTGCCACATCCCAAAAAATTGTCCAACATAGGTATTAACAATAGATGGTGTCAAAGGTTTTGCAAGGTTCCATGAATATTTATCAACACTACTAAATTGTGAAAATTTTAGGTTTAGTGCTCCTTCATTAATGTTTAATTTTTAATTTAAGTTGCAACAAATTTGGAAGCACATAAAGCTCATGATAAGATACATATTGTGCAACATAGACAGATAGCGGCTCAGGATCCTTCCTTATTAAAGACATTCAATTCATCCTTCGTGCTAGAATTTGTGTTTCCGTTGCATGCAATTTGAAACTGTGGAAATCTTTACAATTCCTCATTATAAGACTACACATTAACCAATTGGGAAAACCTTCCCGTGGGATCCGTAAGCCTCAATCATATTGGACTTTGATTTTCCTGAGAGGAGTGAATTGACCTCAGGAGACTTTCCTGTATCTTTATTTATTTTCACATTGGCAAAGACATTGGGACAAATAGATAAGGTTTGAGATAATAGGAAAGCTATTTGATTAATACTTATGCTTTTTTATCTGTATGTGGAGAAATATTTTATGCTAAAGAAGGAAATGAAGAGTAAAGGAATATCCCTATAGACTTGTGCATGATGGAACTTAAAGAGAGAGAGAGAGAGAGAGAGAGAGAGAGAGAGAGAGAGAGAGAGAGAGAGTTGAAGGAATGATGCCACAGGTTATGCCAAGGATGCAGGTGTTGAAATCATAGATCTATAGTGAAACTTTCGAAAACCCTAATCCAACCAAGTAGAACACTTCATATTTATAATAGTGCTACTCAAGAGTAGATCATATCAGTAGGAGTGCTCAAGAGAAGTGGTGCCCAATCGATCACAAAATCAATGCAAGTTGTTGTTACAAATTAGGCATTAGTTGTGTATTTCTACACAACTCATGAGGTGGGGTGTTGTAGTAAAATATAAACAATGACATAAAAATATTAAAAGCATTTGGAGAGAATTTGATAATAGTTTGGGAACATCATATATGCAAATCAAATAACTTATTGTTGGCACATATTATGAACCATTTTTTGTAGGTTAAATTGATCCTTGAAGATATACCATTTGCACATGTATATAGAGAATTCAGTATCTCGGCATACCAGATAATAAACTAAGCTCTTTAGTTGGAGGAAGGAACTCAATGAACAAGAGTTCAGAGAAAGGTTTCTGGTGTCAAATCCAAATCTTGCTTCGGTTTAAATGAGAGGAAAAATTTTAAGCCACTCGACAATTTTTGTATTGTATGGCAAACGCTTTTGGTGTATGTAGTAACTGGAATTTTTGGAAGTAGAACAACAATAACATAGGACTTTTTTTTAAATAGGTTTTGATGTTTCCAAATAGTTTTTTCTAAATGCATTTTGATGTTAGCAAATAGCTTTTTCTGAATGTTCTCACACACAAATGTGAATATATATACACACACTTCCAAAAAATCACAACTACAAACACTGGGGAGAGTATTAGGACAAGAAGACATAAAGAAATAACATTTTCCTTGCGGTCCAGACCTACTAATGCTCAGATTTTCAGGACAAGAAAACAATGCAAGGAAAAAAACATTTTCCTCACCGTAAGAGTTTTTGGACAAGAAGATATACAAAGAAAAAAATGTTTCGACTTTCTTTATTTTTTGAGGGTGGGAGTTTTAGGGAAAGAATACAATACAAAGAAAATAACAATTTCCTTGCGGTGATATTTTTTGGAGTTTTGGGATAAGAATACAATACCAAAAAAAACAATTTCCTTGTTGTAAGACTCTTTGGACAAGAAGACAAAAAAAATGTAAAGTAAGAGTTTTTCGACACCTAGGAGTTATAGAATAAGAAGACACACAAAAAAACATAAGAGTTGTTTGACACCTAGGAGCTCTGGAACAAGAAGAAACACAAATAACTAGACTACAATGGAGTAGACAGTATAGTCTATTATCAAAAGTAATTTATAAAGAAGGATGAGATATATCAAAAGTAATTTATAGAGAAGGCTGAGATATATCAGAAATAATTTGCAGTCTACTATCATAAATAATTTATAAAAAGAAGGCTGAGGTATATCAAAAATGATATACAGTTTATTATAAGAAGTAATTTATAAAAAGGGATGAGATATATCAGAAATAACTTATAGTCTATTATTAGATGCAACTTACACAGAAGGCTGAGATATTTCAGAAATAATTTATAAGGAAGCCTGAGATATATCAGAAGTAACTTACAAAAAGGGCTGACAGGGATTTGTATGCAAAAAAAAAATTGTTGTGTGTTCCATGATTTGTCATAGTTTTTCCATGCGATTTTGATTTCTATCAACAATTTCACCCATTTTCTCTTGTGTCAATTGGGAAATTTTCCCGCGATCTGTCAAGTGCTTGTTGCTCTGGGATTGCAGTGTGGCTTCGTGTGTTTGGCCTTGTTGCAAGAAGAAGTGGGACATAAATATGTCGTGTTGGTTAACAACAACATAATCACTCTAGTAAGCGTTCAAAGATTCAGTATAACCATCACTCCTGCAAGCGTTGAAAGATTCGGTATAAGCAGCACTTTGGTAAACATTGAAATATTTCATATTTGACAATTGGGAAAACATTGAAAGATTTGATATTTGACAATGGGGTAGACATTGATAGATTTGATACGTGAGAGTATGTTTCCGGAGCATTCAGGGATTTTTCCATTCTCAGAAAATATGAAGAAGAGGGTTAAAATTTGAAACTACAGTGTGGGGTCAATTTTTTGATCGAAAAAAGAAAAGGATCTCAAGGATGTGGAAGAAGCTAGATAACAATGTAGGTGTTTTCTGAAAAAAAAAATCCAATTCCCTTGAGGATTTGAAGGTAAAAAGGAATACTTGCTTTCTAAAGAGGAACTTGATTGGAGGCTAAAACACAGAGCCATTTGGCTCTCAGAGGGTGATGGGAACATTAATTTTTTTCATAGGTTTGCTTCCCATAGAGGGAATATAGACACTATTTGGGAATTCAATTATTTTCAAGGAGACTATCAAAGTGGGAAAATAGTATTTTGGAAACTTGAAAACTTTTAAGATGATCACAAGGGAGCTAATACTAGGAAAAGAGTATTTTGGAAATTTGAAAAATTTTAAGAGGATCACAAGGGAGCCAATACTGGGAAATCATGAAGATCATTAAGTTGTTTTCAATGAAATGAATATAGATATGGATGAATAGGTGTTCAGGGAGGAGATAAAAACAATCAGGATCTCTTTCGAAAAAACAAAATTCCCCAGGCCTCATGGTTGGCCAACATATATTTTCATAGGTTTCTTTGCTATGGTGATAGATGACCTACATATAATGGTAAAACATTGCAATCAGCTAATTCACTTAGTTCATTGATGTGAGGCGGATCCTGTGAATACCTTTCTGGACAGAAATGTGGAGGTAGTTGTGAAGACCTTTCTAAACAGAAATGTGGAGGAAGTTGAAACTTAAAGCAGGGATTCAAATATTTGTAGTAAGCAAATCCTGAAAGATGCAATTAAGCTCATCACTTCAAATAGATGAGATACAGAGAATGGTAAAATATTGCAATCAGCTTATTCACATAGTTCAATTGCTGTGAGGCAGATCCTATGAATACCTCAGTCTAAATAGAAATATGGACGTAGTTGTGAATACCTTTTTGAACAGAAATGTGGAGGCAGTTGTGAATACCTTTTTGAACATAAATGTGGAGGAAGTTAAAACTTAGAGCAGTGATTCAACTAGTTGTAGTAAGAAAATCATGAAAGATGCAATTAAGCTCATCACTTCAAAAATATATGACTAGTCATATGGAAGGGCATATAGCTGAAATATGAGGCTTCACTTCAAAATATTTGAGTCATATGGAAAGATCGTATCAATGGAAAAATATAATATATTAGATAAGTTAATCAAATAAATGAAACAACCCAAAATTGCAAAACACCAAATAAAAAAACATGTTTTCCCAAATTTACAAAAACAAAGTTTTCCAAAATACCTGTGATGGTTTTAGTGTGGACTCGCAGCCTCCAGTATTAAATTGTTTAATCTAATCAGGCAAGAAAACTCTAACCATAACTTACTATCTGACCTATTAAATGAACCCAAACAAGAACTAAGTGAACCAAAACCATAACTAAACACCTAGTATGAAAGGGATGAGTTAGATCATCTTATAAGCACAAACATAGTAAAGTTCTAATACAATACCATGCTACTAAGTTGTAATATTTGTGAATAGCAGAGCAGTCTGAGTAAATATGGTTTAGAACGATCAGAAAGGTGTGATATAGAGCTCCCTATACTGAGGAAATAACAATGATTTAGACAGAAACAGCTTGAGTAAACATTTTTGAGAATCTTACCCTCCATGAGAAAAGTCCAGATTATGAAGAGCCCATAGAAATATGTCAGGGTTAGATTATTGTGAATTCAATCCCAATGTTTTTGAATGTTTTTGTTCTCGTTACTCTCTCTATTTTCTTTTATTTATGTTTTGATGTTTTAATCCTATGCTTGGTAACTGTAGATACACTAATATATATTCATTTTCTATGAGATCATGTCAGATGTTTCTTGATACACTTGATTCATCTTCTCAGTTTCAAATGAAAATAGTAAACTAGACATTAGACATACTATGTCAATTATCCTTTAGGTGATGATGCACATAAATGATAAAAGTGAACTGTAAATCCAATTCCAACTCTAGGCATATTGCATACTGAGTCTCATTCTCTTGATTAGACAATGAAATATTTTGTAATACATATGCAATAAGTCCATGCCCAAACCAATTCCAATGAGCGCAGAAATGATACAAACTGAACTGTATTCATAACCATAAAAGACCTTATTTTTCATGCTCCAAAACTTTCTTACCAATCACAAAAGAAACATAGGAATCGATGCAAGCATACCTGGTATGACTCTCTCCAAGTTCCTGACATGCCCAATTACTCATAGAAATAATTTTTTGGCTTTGAAATACTTAATCCCGTAACCTCCATAGCCAACCCCTTGAGAACGACCTGCTTAATCTCCCGCCTCTAAAGACTTTTGACTACAAAGGCACCAATATCAAGTTGACCTCCACATTCCAAACCATGATCATTCCTAAACTTAGCCATGTCACACCAATACCCAAACCTACTATTTCAATCCTGGATATTTCAAAAACATAACCAGGGATTTTGGAATAAAATCCAAAAACAACATTTGAATAATTAGAAAACCATTATTAGGACAGAGATGGATCAAGGTAGTCTTGTTGTCTGATCCTTTTCCAAAATTGTGCCTCCATTTTAGATCAAAACCTATAATTTCCTACCCTTTTTGTTGATTGAACCAATTCTTTGTTGTGCAACCATCATTCGTAACGATCGTTTGCATGGATTTTTTGGCCAAGTGAATCTTAGTGGAGCTCATATTTGTCTGTCTAATGGTATTTCCTATAATGGGTAGAGGAATAGTACCTCCTTAGCCTCTGTAGATGATATATCGTTGTTCTCTTTCAATTCTGGAGATGAGACCCTCCTCTACCCTGGGATCGATCATGGGTCACTAAGCTAGATTGACTTATAAATGCAAATCAATGAAATCCGAGTTGTTCCTACTTTGGTTGGAATTTTTCATCTTCCTTTCTCTTTTGTCTTTTCGGTGATTGGTGGTTCCTTCTTCTGCTTCTGGCATTTGAGTTTATATAGACCTATCCTTGGATTATGTTGTTCAATGTTACTTTCGTATATGACTAGTTTAATGCTCCTTATATTTTCTCATTGAAGTTGACTAAATTTCCTAAAAAGATAATTATCTTACAATGATTAATGAATTATTCTCCATAAGATAGCAAGGTATCTAAATGAAAAGATAATAAATTAGTGCATGCTACAAGGAAATGAGGAACATCATATGAATTTATGGAATTCTCTACCCAATGCCCTATAATTATATTTACTTACTCCTAGCATATCTTTAAAGGCATCCCCTCTATTTTTAGGTTTGTGGTAAGGAGTTTATTTTTCCTTCTAACAATGCTCTACTCTTTTTGCAATTATCCCAATATTCTTATAGAAAATTATAGTCATCCTTTCAAAATCAAATTGATATTCTCTTGGAATTATAGGAAGAAATAGAAAAGGAAATATTAAATTTGTTTTTATTAGAAAATTGCTAAATATTCGTTTGAGAAACATACATTACGTATAAATGAGTTCTATTAGTGGGAGATTTTTTTTTAGACCGAACAAACTAAATGAGCTTAAATGGAAACGTTGAAAATTTTAATAATCATGGCTTAACCCATTTTATGTGGCTAAAAATATTGGCCTTAGTACATATGGACTAAAAATTCTTTAGGGGAAAAAACTTCTCCTTTTTTAAGAAAAAAATTGCAATCATTAGATATTCAATTTTTTTTGCTCGTGGCTTGGCTGAGCCCTCGTGACCGACCTCCTTGGGATGATCACCCCCTGCTAAGCGTCGTCCTAGCGGAAGCCTCCTGTTGCTACGTTCTTTGGCTCTATGGGCCCAGACGGGGGCCCCGAAGGCTCCACGACCAATCCACCAGAGCTGGTGGCTTTTGAGAAACTCATAAAAAGCAGCGAAAAACGTAAGCTGAACAAGAAACAGCAAAAATTCATGAAAAAGATGGATAGCATCCATACAGTCCCCCTTCCTACTGAAGAAACGTGTAGATCAGCTCTAAATCTATAAGCACGAGCTCTCATTGGAAAATTCGCATGCTTGTGGCCCTCTCCCAAGGTGGTAGATGCTTGGGTACAGAGGAATTGGGGATCAGAAGCTACTCTGTAGGCATGGGATTCTTTGTATTTGTGTTCAAAGAAGAAGAAGAAAGAAGCCTCATATTCAGGAACGGACCCTACTTCATGGGTCCCTAGGGTTTATACTTGAATAGATGGACCCCAGATTTCAATCCAATGCAAGCTGTGCCATTGGTTGTTCCGGTGTGGGTGTGCCTTCCCAATTTAACACTACACTGTTGGAATCCAAAGACTCTAGAAACCATTGGTAGCACCCTAAGGAAATATATAGATTGCGCGGAGAGAAAGGACCAATACTCTTGTGAGAGAATCTATGTGGAGGTGGATCTGGAATTAGGGATTCCATAAGCAGTCAATTTAACGATCTCAGATTGGTCACACATCCAAGAGCTGGACTATGAGCAAATCCCATTCAAATGCTGGTATTTCCATGATCATGGACACTTTGCGAGATACTGTTAGAAGAAGGCTAAAGAAGAGGCATAGAAAAACAAATATCAATGGACTCAGGCATAGAAATATTCCTCGGTAAGGACAAATAGTAGGAAAAAGGAGAAAGAAACATCATGGGGATCTGATGTGCTAGAAGTAATGCAGGAACAAGAGAAGGGACACAAATATAATAAAAGGACAAAAATGGAGGAAAAACCCTTTGAAATTCTAAGGGAACCAGAAGACAACTCTGAAACAATTATGAAGGAGATCGAGCAGCAACACCCTCCCCCAGCAGCTGAGAAGGAAGTGACAGATGCACCCCAACCGAGATCTCCATCTGGGATCTTCTCCTTGCCTTCCTATGTTGAGGTAGAAAGGGAAAAACCTCAAGAACCCTCAGGGTCATCGGAGGATGATTCATTCGAGAAGCCATAAAAAAACAAAGAGGAAATCCTGTAGGGAATCTCGAGAGGAAGAAGAAGAGAGGAAGAAAATGCAGGGCAACCAAGATACAATCAAAATGACAATGGGGAGAAACAACAGAACAAGACCTCCCAAGGGAGGTTCAACCCACCCCAATCTCAGGAAATAATGCGGCTGGTCTCTTGGAATTGCATAGGGATGGGTATACTACGAGAGCTGAAGCAGTAAAAGACCTACTGAAAATAGAAACCCAAGAGATCCTCATGCTCCAATAGACTAAGATTGAAGGGGATTCCCTCCTTCAGATCAGTAGTAAAAAGTGGAATAAAAATGAAGGGAAGGCCATCAATGCTACAGGCACCTCCGAGGGTCTAGCAACATTATGGGAAGATGAGGAGTTTACTCTTGAAATTAGTTCCTTCGAAACCCAGCACTAGATCTTCATTGAGCTTCTCCATAAAACAAGTAAGCTCATCCTTGCTCTCTTCAATTTGTATGTCCCTATCCTTTGGATAGAAAAGAAATATTGTTGGCTAACTCTGGAAGATTTCATAGAAATATACACCACTCGAAACATAATAATCATGGGAGATCTAAATCTGATTTTTTATCCTAAAGAAAAGAGGGGATGAAACAATGGCAAGGATCAAATGCTACCCTTGCTTGAGGACCTCATGCATCAGTGGGATCTACTAGATATCAAGCCAAATCAAGGTATATTTACATGGACAAACAACAGATTTGGGACAGATCACATATCTTTCCGTCTGGACCGCTTCCTCGTTCAAAGTTCACTGCTCGACCAGAGGGTGATCTCCTCTAAAACTCTCCCAAATATGAATTTAGATCACAAACCCATCCTGCTTCAGCTGGAAGAAGAAGAGAACTTGGGGCCCATACCCTTTAGATTTATCCCTCTATGGATCGAAAAGGAAGGGTTCAAGGAAAAAGTAATCACAGCTTGGTCTATTCCAGTGAGAGGGTCCCCCTCCTTTGTGTGGGAACATAAATTAAAATCCACGAAGGTAGCTTTGAAGGAATGGATCAAGAAGCCCATCAAGACTCCAACTAGTCATAGAAAGGAGACTACCCAGATTCTTGAAAATATTCAAATAGATTTTGAAAAGAAAGACATCACCAGAGCAGATTTAGAAGAATAGCAGGTATCCCAAGTAAAATATTTTCTCTCTTTTCGCTAAGAAGAAGAGTTCTTGAGCTGAAATATCGATGCTTGTGGCTAAAAGTAGGAGATCGTAACATATCCTACTTTCATAGACAGTGTAGAATCAGGCTGTCTAAGAATCATATCTCCAAAATCACCACATCGGATGGGACCCTGCACAAAGGCCATGACCAAATCAAGCTTGCTTCCGAATCTCATTATCAAATTCTGTTCTAAAAATAACAATGAAGGAAACAAGGGTGCCTCCACATATTTTCTCTCCCACATTTCTCTCCTTGTTATCAAGGATGAAAATTCAGCTCTCTCAAAGAATTTTACAGAAGAAGAAATATGCAATATAATTTAGGATATGGAACCAGATAAGGCCCTTAGGTCGGATGGCTTCTCAGTTCACTTTTACCATCAGTGCTGGGATATCATTAAAGTATATTTCCTGAGGATGGAAAAATACTTCAGTAGAAAGCCAAGGTGGGTGGAAGCACTAACTCCACCTTTCTTGCACTGATCCCAAAAGAAGTGAATCCGAGTACCTTTGAAAGATTCAGGCCAATCTCCCTTTGTAACTCATCCTATAAGATATTGGAAAAATTACTGGAAAATAGAATCAAACCTCTCCTTGGGAAACTCATATCTCCTAGCAAGGGAGACTTCATCAAAGGGAGACACATCATAGACAATGTGATCCAGGTTCAAGAATCCATACACTCGAGCTTCCACCGGAATGAGCAAGGAATGGTAATTAAGCTAGACATGGAAAACGCATTTGACTAGGTAAAACACTCATTCCTTTTCAAAGTTCTCCACATTTTCAGTTTCAGCTCTATTTTTGTCAATTTGATTAAAGCTTGCATAACAAAACTGTGGATATCTCATCTCATAAATGGCAAACCAACCAATTATTTTCAGGCCACAAGGGGAATAAGGAAAGGCTTCCCCCTCTCTCCTTTTTTGTACATTTTAATGGAAGATGCACTGAGAAAAAAGTTAGATGCAGATAAGAAGGTTGGGACTATCCCAGGCATTAGGATAGTAAAAGGAATAGAACCTATAAATCACTCACTCTTTGCCGATGACTCTTTGCTCCTTGGGGGTGCTTCCATAATGATAACCAAAGGCTTCAGTGGAATTATCCAAGACTTCTATAGTATAACCGAAGAACTCATCAATAAAAGAAAGAGCGTGGTGCATCGCTGGAACACAGATCAGAATGACATAGATCGAAGTACAAACTGCCTAGGCTTCTCGGGCTATGCTAGTTGGGATAAAATCAAGTATCTAGGGCTTCCCCTTACGTTGAATCCTAACAAATCTTAGTTATGGAATGATGTGATGAACAATATAAGATAAAAAATCAAGGCATGGGGAGGTCAATGGCTCAACAAAATTGGCAAGCTAACGCTAGTAAAAGCAGTTCTCTCCTCTCTGCCAGTTTACCAAGTTTCTTTTCTTCTAGCACCAAAAGAAATTATGGATCAGTTCTCAAATTTAATCCAATACTTCTTATGGCAAGGAGATAAAGGAAACCAAAATAAAATCCACCTTGTTAAGTGGGACAATGTCAAGCTTCCTCTGGTAGATGGAGGCCTTCAGATTTAGGATCTGGGACTAACTGTTATAGCTGATTTCACCACTCCAGGTGAATCACACTTTGTATGGCATACCCCTATCCCGTTGCAGACTCCTTAGACCCCATGGACCATTTTTTGTCCTTTAATGTTTCCTTGATCATCCCTAAAAACATGTGAAAAATGATACACGCGACTTTTAAACCTATAAGCACGTATATAAGCGGGTTTGACCAGTAAAACCGCATACATCAGGATGTGTTCAAAATCCAAATCCTTTTGGAGTTTTTCTTGACATGGATCCGACTCATTTGACTCTTGGCCTTCCCTATTCCTTGAGATCGCTCGGATTCGACCTTTCATTACCCCTTTGAAAAGCTATATAAGGAACCCCTTGGTACATTGAAGGGAAGAAGAGAGAATTGAGCTCAAATGGGTAAAATTTTCAAATGAATTATAATATTTTGAATTGTTTACTATTTATAGAAAATTTTGAAATATTTGAAAATTTTTACCCCCTTTCCTATAGTTTCGACATTGTCTAACCATTTTGGACTGTTTTTGACATAATTCATGATGTAGAGGACCTTTTTCAGTGTCGTTTCAGCTGTTGGATTGACCCGTTCGTGCCGATTTTAGGTATCATGTCTAAAATGGCATATAGGTTAAGTTTCATCACCATTTGCATTTTTCATAACCTTATGACCATCTCATCATGAGCTTAGGTGTCACATACCCCAATTTTGTAAAATTATGTAATTTGTTTTATTTTATTTCTGAGACATTATGTTAC